>NW_010584739.1:1073039-1093144 GCF_000705375.1 Tinamus guttatus | reverse complement strand
AATAAGCAAAAATGTTTAATTAATCAGGTCTCGTGTCCTTATTATCCCCTCCCTGGGTTTCGCTAATAATGACCCAGAGGAAAATTCCTCTCCTGTCTGTGAATTATATTTTATTTACAAGGGTTTCGTTTCTTAGATGATGTTTTTTTTTTCACCGCTCATTTCTAGCAGGAAGAAAATAAAACCCCGATGTCCTTGAAAACTATAACTTGCGACTGGCCCTAAAACTCTGAATCAGGGAGGGCTTTGTGCTGCCTCTCATGACTCCTTCCTCAGAATAAATCAGAATAACTTAGCACCTAATACCTCTCCGGCCTCACATTTCACATGGCGCTCAAATATTTGGCTCTAATCCTGTAAGCAAAGCTGAAAGGAAGAGAAAAGATGGCTTGGATGGAAAGCTTTTCTGGATGAGCAGCCGATCTGCAGCCCATTTAAAGGGTTAAATGTGCCGCAAGGTCCAGGGAGCAAGGGGAGAGCTCAGCCGCCTACCCGCTACCCCCTGCAATTTGCTCATCCCTGGGAAGAAAGTGTTAAAAAGGATATTGTTTGCATTAAGGGGCTGAATTTTCCACTGGGTAATCATCAGTGAAACCCAGTGAAGGGCAAATGAGGATGGCAGGCCTGATTAATTAAACATGTGCTACAGTGCTAAGAGCAAGACTTATGCTATTGGTTTTACAGGAGCCATTGATATTAATACTGCTGGTGGAAATTTTCAGCTGCTGTTTACTATGCCCATCTTTCACCGCGGCACTTGTGCAGAGCATACGAGCGAGGGGCAAGGGATGCAGAGCATCCCTGCGAGAGCGGAGTCCCTCCGACTGCAGCCCATCTCCAGGAGGATGTTCCTGCCGTGAGTGCAAGGCCCCTCTCTGAACGCTTTTTAACTTGATTATAAAATTTTACTTGGGGCTTATAAAGATCTCAATCCAAGATATGTCTCTTTGCTTGTGTATACATAAGTATGCTCTTTAAAAAAGAAAAAGTTGAAGGAAAAATGGTAGTGTATGCATTCGTAAGTCACAGTAATGCAGTCACAAACTTGCCTGCCAGCAATGTGTGAAGCTACACATATGGGGGTGCATATGACATGCTGTCCATACGACACAGGCTGTTCCACCGGGCAGAGACAAGTGCTGTTACAAAACATGGGGCAGCACAAAATAAAATCTGGGGAGCAACAAGGGCTACTCCTGATGGACACCTCCCCTAAGAAAAGAGAAGCTTTTGTGAAGCTGCTAGGGACTTTCCTCGCCCCCAGGCCAACACGTGGCACATGCAGCACTATCTGTGTGCGGTGGAGCTGGAGCTGAGCATCCTTGTGCCGCGGACGCGTTTCGGAGGCGCCTGTATAGCGGCCCTGGCCTTGCTCGTCAACGTGCCACGGGAAGCAGCGCGATGATACGGAGCGTCGCGGTGCCCGTGCGACCCGGCTGGCTCGTCCTGCCCGTCGCACACGAGCCCCCTCGACTGCCTGCGTGGGGCGGCTGGCTCGGTGCCTGCTCAGCCGTTCCCTTCCTGGACGATAACTGGCCATGTGTTGGCCTTGTGCATTGCACTGCTGGGGAGCACCTCCTTGAAACCATTCTCCGTCCTCTGGGGAAGCTGGGGTGTTTTTAGTTTCCCAACAAGAAACTGAATAGTCAAGCGCAGCCCAATACTGCATTTGCTGCAACGCTATTTTGAATAAAAGCTGCAGACCCTATAATAAATTTGCACGGCCTCAACTAGCATTGTGTGAATTCTAGCCTTCTTGGCTCATCTGGAGCTTTTATTTATTTGATTTAGCTGTGACAGCAGCTTTTCTAATTTTTGCCTAATTTGTTTTACTTTTGCTTATCTGTGTACAGTAGTGGAATAGCCATAGTTTCTCAAGAATGGTATGGATATTCTGCGTGAAATGAAATATTTATGATGAATATAACAATGTCCTGCTGGACGGCAGAGGCCTCAGGAGCGGAGCAGGCTGCCACGGGATGGTACGGGAGAGGGAGAGGGGTGCGACGGGGAGCCTGGGCCCGGAGCTCATCACACCATCGGTCAGATGAAGACACGCGCACAGGAGCAGAGCAAGTCGTGGGAGTAACAAATAACAGGAATATAGTGTATGTAAAATATACCTTATCTAGTAAATGCAACACCGCGCCACAGAGCAATACAGAAAGCAAAGCTTAAAAGTGCTAGAAAATGTGTGAAAGAGTCCCAAGCGGACTCTAGGGTGAAGAATCCCAAAGGATCATGCTCTTTTATCCCAGAAGAAAAGAAATATCACGGTCATCATGACAGTCCCTGCTGCAAGTGGTGCAAGGCGAGAGCCCCGCTATCCCTGGGTGCTCCCGCTGCAGAGGGTGACATGACACCGGAGAAGAGGGAAGCTGCAAGGAGGGTTTGTGCAAGTGTTATTAAACCGTGTCATTAATGAGATTTATATTGCCTTATTTAGACAATTTGGACTCTTAGTGTTGTTCTAACCAGGGTGCTCCAAGGAACTATTTGTTGTAGCTTAGTTACACTGTAGGATTTTAATTAAACTAACGAGAAACTCTTGGCTCCCCATAAGGTGCGTTGCCCTTTTTGCCCCACAGCAAGTTTTTGAGGACAACATCAAAGCACTGCTGCAGATGAGAAATTGCTGTTTGTTTGTTTTGCTAAGTTTTCCCTTCTCATGGGGCATGATGCAGGAGGGGTATTACAGCACAGATAGTGCCTGCCTTGAAATGGTAACTCATTTTTTTTTTCTATAGCAACGTCTTTCCTATATTTATCTTTGTAAGACAGATAGAGAGTGACAGCTTTGATGGAAAATTCATTATAATATATATTTTAAAATACCGAACAAGCCAAGCCAGTAACCTCAGAGAAGAGTCTCCCTTGATCTAAGCCCAGAAAGTCTTAAGGCTTATGGAGACCATGGCAAAACCTGGATCTTCGGGCAAGCTCATTGGCTCTAGGGCACCTCTCTGATGTGAGTTTTCTGAAGTACCAGGAGGGGGTTTCCTCCCCTTTAGACCTTTCCCTGTCCAGCTGGGGCTGCCAGGACACTATCCCAGCATTGTCATTTTCATTTATGAAGCACAAAGGAGGCTTTGGAGGAGTGGTGGCCTTGTGTTTTACCTGCACTGGGGCTGTGTTTCTCTGCTTTCATGGTATGTTGTGCCTACTTGGTGCGTCAGCGACACCCTCAGCTGAAAGCGTGGCTGTTGTGTCCAGGTGATGGGGTGACTGTGCGCGGTGGTACTTCTGGCTGCAGTGGTAGGGCTTGTCATGGAGACCATGTCTGCAGCGATGTCCTTGCAGTGAGGCCACCACCGGCCTACAGGGGACATCCAGGGACAGCGAGAGCCATCGGGAGTGACCGAGGACATTGCTGCTCTCCATACATCCCATTTGAAGGTGCTCTCCAACCACGGCACAAGTCCAGGCAACCCTCCTGAGAAATGGGGACTATGTAATGCTCGTTAGGTGAAACTTTTAATGAGAAAAAGACTTTTCAGTTATATATGGCAAAATAGTCCGGGCTAAAAAAGTTACAAATTCAGCTGGGTGTGTTAACTGCAATACAGATGTGCTGTTCATCCTGTGGGGAAACAAGTTTTTATCGTGCTCAGCTTGGTGTGACAGCACGAGGGAGCAATTTAACCTATTTGTGTCTTTTTTTTTTTCTTTAATTGTACATACAAGTCATATGATTCTGCAACTGCAATTAACCCTTTGAAAAATCTTCGTGTGTTTTCAAAAGAACCATCTTTGAAAAGAGCCTTGACATGTGTATGGATATGGAAGATAAGTAACAGTTAAAGCTGACATGCCTGTTGTTTTGGTACTAAAAACAGTGAACCAGCCTGAAGAAAAAGAAATTACCTTTATTCTTTGTTCCACGTTTGCATTGGACTCCGATCAAGTGCTTTCATTTCCTTTGAAGTTTGCTGGGGCTCTGTGCCTCCTAGTTCTTGCTGTTCAGAAGTCCAGAGGTTCCAGAGATTTCTTGTGTAGATGTAAATTGAAGTATGCAGATGTAAGTTGTACATACCTCTTCTCATCTACTCACCCACTTTCCAGAGTAAATCAGGTCTGGAATTTTAGCATCCTTCTACAGCACCCAGCAGTATTCGTCTTCAAGATTCCCTAGGCATTAGATTGACAGTTTTCACATCAGATGTCCAGATTAGGTGTTTATACTAGGAACCCAAATTTAAGCTCACCTTAAGCTGCTCAGCCAGCAGTGGGTGACTCTCCTCAAAATCAGTCCCCAGCCTCACTCACAGCAGGTTTCCAGAGATGCTTGCTTGCTTTCCCTAAATCAGAGTTCACACTCCCGTATTGGTACCTGAATCAGGTCATACGCATTTTCTGAACTCTTGGCATCTCCCTTGGGCATGGCACTTCCTTTACCAATCAATCACACTCATTTTGTTCTGAAAAATAATTGAGTTGCAAGCTAAAACAGATTTTTGTTTTGTTTTCTGAACAGCTAATGTGTAGTACATGTAGTTGCAACTTAGCAAAAATAAACAGGTTATAGAATCACAGAATCACAGAGTGGTTGAGGTTGGAAGGGACCTGTAGAGATCATCTAGTCCAACCCCCTGCTCCAGCAGGGACACACAGAGCACGTGGCCCAGGGTGACATCCAGGCGAGTTTGGAAGATCTCTAGAGAAGGAGACTCCACAGCCTCTCTGGGCAGCCCCTTCCAGGGCTCTGGCATCTGTCTTACAGTAAAGAAATTCTTCCTCATATGCAGATTATATTCCTGTGTTTCAGCTTGCACCCGTTACCCCTTGTCCTGTCGCCAAACACCGCAGAGAAGAGTTTGGCCTCATTCTCCCTACATTCACCCCTCAGGTACTTGTACATGTTGAGCAGATCTCCTCGGAGTCTCCTCTTCTCCAGACTAAACAGGCCCAGCTCGCTTAGTCTTTCCTCATACGATACATGCTCCAGTCCTTTAATCATCTTCATGGCTGTGCACTGGACCCTCTCTAAAAGCTCCATGTCCTTCTTGTCCTGGGGAGCCCAGACCTGCACCCAATACTCCAGGTGCAGCCTCACCAGAGCTGAGGAGAGGGGCAGATTCCCTCCCTCCACCTGCTGGCAACGCTCCTCCTCCTGCAGGCCAGGATCCCATTGGCTTTCTTGGCTACGAGGGCACATTGGTGCCTCGTGATTAACTTGGTGTCAACCAGGACTCCCAAATCCCTCTTCACGGAGCTGCTCCCCAGAAAGTCAGTCCCCAGCATGTACTGGTGCCTGGGGTTATTCCTCCTCAGGTGCAGGCCCCTGCACTTGTCCTTGTTGAACCTCATGAGGTTCCTCTCTGCCCAACTCTCCAACCTGTCCAGGTCTCTCTGAATGGTAGCGCAGCCCTCAGGAGTTCCGGCCACTCCTCCCAGTTTGGTGTCATCTGCAAATTGCTGAGGGTGCCCTCTGTGCCCTCATCCAAGTCACTGATGAACAAGTTGAACAGCACCAGGCCCAGTACTGACCCCTCTGGGACCCCACTGGCCACAGGTCTCCAACTAGACTCATGCCCATTTATCACAACCCTCTGGGCTCTCCCATCCAGCCAGTCCTCAATTCACTTCTCAGTCCACTCATTCAGTCTACACTTCCTGAGCTTAGTTATTTCAGATCAATAATGCTAGAAGTAGAATTTCGGGAGATATTGCAGTATATCATTTTTCTGTTGAAAAATATTCCTTTAAGATATTTTTAATAAATTCTTTTTTCTTTTCTAATTGTGTTTTATTTCATGTTGTTGGCTTTCCTTCA
This sequence comes from Tinamus guttatus, assembly GCF_000705375.1. Next base: position 1,087,371 of record NW_010584739.1, on the reverse strand, counting down.
TGTTTAAAGCCCTGTATTTACACTGCCCTTCTGCAGATGCCAGGCTAGTGCAGCTACCAGCTGCTCTGCTCCCTGCTCTAGCAGGGGAAAATGCACTCAAGAGTGATCCATAATTTTCTATAGACAGGTGCCTTATGTGTGACTCCCGTCCAAGTGCCATTTGCAGCCAAGCTCACACTGCCTGTTCTTCAAATTTCTAAAAATTGTAGGCAGCAATTAGCAATTTTTTTACTTAAAATTTGCTACATTTTAAGTTTACATATAACTCCCTTGAGTTCTGTGTTAGACTTCACCTTGATAGACAAGAAGAAATTGATCTCAGAAATGAAAATCAGTAGTTTTTCAGATGCGAATGGTCTTCCCTTGATTACAATTGTTATGTTCAAATGAAATACAGTCCAAACCACCAATACACGTACAAAGGATGTTGAAGGACCATTTCACAAACTTAAAACAATTATGAGTTGAATCATGTGGGAAAAAGTATTCAAAAGGAAAAATGTAAGTGATAATTGGGATCTGTTACAAAGCATTTCACTAGCTGCCCTACAAACTTGCAGTCAAAAGGTTGTTAGACTTTTGACATTATTTTTGTTTATTTTATGGGCTTGGTATAGAAGTGAAAGTAAACATATATTGCTTTTCCCAGCAATATTACTACTTAGAGATAAAGGGAAAACAACAGAAGTGATCATGAGTTAAAAGGCAGAAAAAAATAGGAAATTGGCAAGGGAAGCAAAAGTTCATGAGGTGAAGTCTATGGATAAAATCTACAGAGAAACAAAAGAAATCAGCAATGACCCATTACTAGTTGATACACTTGCTATTTATAGTGCAGAGAGACATGACAGTTCAGCAAATATTTTTGTTCCAGATTAAAAGAAAAATGTATTTTTATCATGTAGTGCATGATACTTATCATATGTAGTGGTAGCTAAAGATGATAAAGAACAACACTGAAAATCAAATGTTTTAATCAGATAACTTATATCAGAGAATTTTAAACAAAACAAATGAGAAATTAATTCTCTGAAGTGTTAACACAGATTTTTTTCCCCAATACATAATACAGTAATCATTCCAGTAGACTTGAGTAAAGCAAACACAGGGCCACAATATAAAGGGGCTACTAAACCTGCAGTTTTGGGAAACATACTATGCAAATTTATGGAAAATCAGAATAGGCTGGCTTTTAAAACATGATAGTTCTATTAATAACAATCAGCATGGGCCAGGAAAATAAGCTTGGGGAAATAACTGATGACATCATTAAAAAATGTTGGTTTCTGTTGTGGAAAAGCTGGTAGCCCATAGAGGCAGGGGGCACCGTGCAGGGTCCAAGGCTGACCGCCCCATGAGACACTGCAGCCCCAGCCCAACCCAGACAGAGACCAATGGAAAATAAGGTTGCTCAGGAAAAGTGACAGTCACCGAAACAGCAGGACTTGTTCTGAGTTGTGACTGGGCAGTCACTTCAGCCCAGATTGCAGGTTTTATTTTTCCCCAACGGTGCTCTGTGGTTCAAGAGCACACAGCAGAGCACACCTCTTCAAGGTGGAGGAGGGGATTTTTTTTTGAAGGAAGTTCTGCCTATTTTTTTAGGACAAGTGTCTTCTGACATTAAAACCTATCGATCTATTCACAGGGGCTAAAGTCAATATTTAGGCATATCAATAACAAGACTGACTTTTCAAAATTCTTCATTTGATTTCATTAACCTTAACTTCTGGTTGTTATTCTGCTCGTCATTGATTACTTCTAAATAAACAAAAATGAGGCTGAGTTTATGATTCTTACTACAGAAAAATCACCTGTAACATTAGAGTAAAGAAAGAAACTCTCTTTATGTTTTTGTTTGTAATGCTTATATCATTTCTTATTTTTTACCACAAGAAAATGATATTGATAAAGAATCTATATTTCTTCTGGTGAGTTAACAGTAAGTCTAGCTGCATCTGTCTTGATGTGTTAAGTATTTTTTACTTTTCCAATGGAAGCAATGGAGTAACATGAATTGAAAAAAAAATTCATTTACTGCTGTGTTGAATTGACTTGCATATTTGTTTTCATTTTGAGATGCAGTGTCTTTAAACCATCAGACACGTGGTGTTGTCTAAGAACTCTTTCCTACTGTCTCTCCTTGAAGGTTTCTGTCAACTTGAAGCTTAAAAATTGTTCATTTCATGAAAAGAGTCAGGGAAACTTTCTGGTCCAGCTAAAATGTTTATAAATTTCTTCTCTATCTTCACTTCTTCCATTGGGCTCATGCTTCAGAAACATTGCTATTCAGAAGGTAAGGCTGAAACACTAATTCAAAATAATATCAGTATGTTTTAAAGAAATTCATCAAATAAGGAGGAGAGACTGGTACATTCCTAGTTTGGATACCACAAGTGAAATGTGCCTCCAGGATGATGGTAAATGACCTCAGCTGTTGCTAAAAATAATATTCATCCTGCTGCAGATGGGGCATGGACAGCAGAGACCTGCAGTGGTCCCTGTGGCAAGTGACTGGGCCATGCCCGTGAGTGAGGGCACTGCCACATCCGTGCCTGGGGATGACAGACCCACTGCTCACAGAGAGGGCTTCTGGCTGAGTTACATTTTCTGCATGTTTTTGCTAAATGGCCCAGGTAGCAGACTAGTTTCACAGCAACAGGCAACCTGCTTCAGTCATCTGGGCTGATGCGAGGGTAGCAGTGATTTTAATTTAAGACTGCAAAGTATGTCTTCATTTAAAACGTAACCCACACATAAAGGAAACTTCAAGTCATGTGTTAAATGCACTTTTAATATTGCACTCTCAGATGTATGGTGACAGGCTTACACTGGTTTCTGTCACATGAAGGTTTAGCCTCCATGCATTCTCCTTTCCCAGTATATTTTTTACCCCCAGTAATTCGTTTTCTTAGGAATTCTGTACTTCCTAAGGAGAGCACTCACTCTGCTTTTGTTTCTAGTTTCGTCATTTTGTTTAAATCTCTTATTCTAATCTGACACTTCCTTCGTAACTTGGCAAAATGACTGAAAGAAAAACAATGCCTTCCCATTTCCCAGTTTACAGCCTGTTAAAATGAGAGATTTTTCTGAACAATGAACAGTGGGTTGTTGTTTTTTAATTTTCTGCTCGTATACTTATGAGTTCCTTTCTAAGGCATGACAAAACTGACTGGAGAAAAACCGCAGGAAAATAAAAACTGGAATGAAATATGGAAAAAGAACGTGTACAGATAATTTGATTTTGTTCTGGATTTCCGAGTAAGCCGTGGGAGAAATTCTCTTTAAGTAATATATCCTGTAGCAGTCCATATATACAATCCCCTGATAACATACCTTAATGACTAATTGAAAAAAAAGTTGGGGACTTTCAATGAATTTATCAATCTTTTTGTCCATCTCTACACTCTGGAAGTCTCCATGGCAAATAGCACCATTTACATTAATAGAAAATTAGCCAGAATTTACCCAGCCTAATTGAAGTTTGCAGTCTACATTTTAGCAGCCAATAACAGATATGGAAAACTGGCGTGCATCTTAGATATGAGCTCTACCTATCAACCTCAAGAACTTACTTCTTTCTTTAAATTAACCCAAATCAGACATGGCATAAATTCCTAGTTAAGAAATGCCATTATGTTCCAGAGGACACTTAATCTGAGCACACTCATAAAGTTGGACATTTAAGCACTATATGAAGCACTATATGATAAATGTAATGAGTTGACTGCCAAAAAGGCAAAGTTTCCTTCCGCATTTGGCTTATCAGTGTTGAAGCTGGCATGATGCAGAAATTCAAAGATTTTGCTGTCAGGCATAGTCAGATATAAAAGGTTCGTGGATGACTATGTCATGAAGGTATAGTGTTTAGCTTAGGAAGAAAAAGCATAGGATTTCCCTTCCAGCCAGTCAAGGTAGCCATATTCCTCTCAACAAACCTTTGGTTGATGTGAAAGAAACGTGCTAGAAATAAAGATGCAATAAGTAGTTTTTAAAGGGGTTACAGATACTTTTGCTGTCCAGAGCATCAAGGCTACCATGTATCGTGGGGCTTTTATTGGCTGAATGGAGATCTCGGGATAACTCCAAAGCACTTGAAAGAGGTTGAGCTCTGTCAAGATTAGATGTTCATTCAGGAAAATTTTGCAGCTTACATAACTGGAGGAACTTGTGGCTATTTCACTGGCAGGAACTGGCAGTGAAATAAATCAGGTTATAAAATATATTATACATATCTGATATATAAAATATGTATTAAAAAAACAACAAAGTAACTTACCTGAAGAAAAACTTCTTTATTTGATTCTTAATGGCTTGAAGTTGACAACAAAAAAAATTTATTCACGTAACTGCTAAAGGCCAAGGTGATAGAGCTACAGAACATTCAAACCTTGGTGCCATTTGGCATTATTCAGAAAAGACTATGAAAGGAAGCTTTCTATACACTTGAATGTAGGTTGAGTAATTTTGGGAAGAAGCAGGGAGGTAACGCTTTTTCAGAACTGGCATTTTGCCACAGTCCTCTCTTGAACTGGAGGATGTGTTAAGTGAGGTTTTCCACAGATTCAGTAAATAGGTAAAATGAAAACAAATTTGGCGCTGTTGTTTGCTAAAGGTAGGAAATGGGATACTTCAGGCAGTGAGCTGGATGTGCAGGTTCCACTGGTGCTGTGGCTCAAGCAGAATCAAATTTCCACTTTCAGAGAGATGGAAGGAAAGACTTCCATGCTGGGGAGGAACAGCTATATCTCCAAGTGATGTCAGTTGCAGTGAAGCCCACACTCCTACTTTTCGATACTAAGGCTGTCAGAAGCTTTTTATGGAAAACCAGTGAATGGCTATGTTAAAAAAAAAGAATCCAGAATATAAATCAATAACTATAAACAAATAAAATAAGTAGCAGCAGAAACAACTGTGAGGAAAATTCAATTAAAAAAAAAAAAGAGAAAGAATGAGCTGGTGACCTTTTACATGAAGTTCAGTATTCAGGTTTTTCACAGATGCCATCTAACTCATGCATATATGTTATGCCAAAAGCATTTCAGAAGAATAAACAAATAAATACCACATGGAGACCAAACTGGTCCCCATGCCAGAACCAACCTTTGAACCAAGCTATGATTCTAAGTATGGAGGAAGAGGAAAGGAAAAAAAAAGAGAGAGAGAGAGAGAGAGAGAAGATCTTTTGTTTTCTTTATGGAAAGGAGACAGCTCATTGCTCCTGGCAGTCCCAGGGAGAGTTTGCTGTTCTGGGACACCTTGTCATCGTGGTGTTGTTGCTGGGCTCCTGCTCTTTGTCATACTCCATTGCAGACTGGGATTCAGCTTGACAGCAGCAAAGGGTTTCTCCAAAATGGATGCAACTGGTTAGCATTGCATCCACCCACCCGCATGCGGAAAGTTCCAAAGTGTCAGCAGTCACTGATAATTTTCTGATAAACAGCAACTCCTTGACTCCCACAAGAACTATGACAAAAATTGCAGTTTTAGCAATGACTCAGTTATTGAAACTATGCCTTTTTTAGTGACTATTTTATTCTTTCTCCCTCCTCAGTCTGGAAAAAACAGAAATATTCAAATATGTTTTCTTATATAAAATGAGAAAGAATTCAGATCTTTTCCACATCTGAGGATTCACATGCATTATGTTTAGGCAACTGCCTCCTTCTGACAAAAGAAATGGGTAGCTAAACATAACCCATCACTCTCAATTGGGATATGCCATCTGAAACTTTGTGTATGATAGAAAGACGGATGTGTCTTCTCCCTTGCCACAATAGGACTTTGATTAATCTGCCTAACACCACAGTTGAACCCCTGCTGCAAACCATTGCAACCACAAGAATTTCCAGTTACATTGATATTTATATGTTAGTATCAGTGCACTTTATGTGCGTGTCAGGTTCCATGTAAGATGACCCACTTGCTGGTCACATTGTGTATGTAATGGGAAACCTGACTTTGCACATACCGTGAAAAAGTAATGTGAATCTGTTCCCCAGGTTTGTGGTCAGGAATTGGGGAGAAGCTGGTTTCCCTATTTCTTTGCAGAGTGAACACTAATGGGCAATAAAAATTTACCTCTTGATCCAATAGAAGTCCTAGGTCAGGTGGTCGTGACCACCAAAGGAAGTGTGCAGATAACATGTATGTATGTATGCATACACATACACACACATTCATATAAATAGGTATGTAATATATATCTATCAGATATATATGAGCCTCTTTTGTATACATGCATACAAGTATGTATGCTTATTATATGTATATGCATGTTAGTAGAGTGATTTTGTTCTATATTTCTGCTGAGTATGAGTACGAGAGAGAAAAACTCTCCTACTGTGACTGATATATCTGTGTGTCCTAAAACCACTTGAGTAAAGACATAAGAAGTATGTGGAGAAGAGGGAGTTGGATTGTGATAGAGAAGCAAAGAGGATGCCTGGGGACCTCCAGACAAACCAGTGATTTCGAGGGACATAGCTTCACAGCACGGATTAAATTTGAACCAGGAGAAGGAGCTGACTGAGGGAGGGGGAGGTGGTAGTTCTCATAAAATAGAATGAACTCATTTAAAGTGTTTGGGGATGTAAGAGGAGACTGACTCCAAAACAAACAATATTTTGTCTCCTCATTTGGCAATTATTAACTTCTAATGCTATTAACTTCTGCTAACTTTTAGGATGAACTAGGCATACATCCTCCTCTTTGGCTATGTTTATTTAAATAGGTCATGGAGAATAAAAGTTGCTGGTATATATTGTCATATTCTAATGGCCACCCATGAAGTTACATAGCCATGTCAATATCCATGTTACTTATCTAGTTGATATATATGAAGTCTCGCCCACTTACAACACTCACCTAATCCACTAACCAAACTGCAGTGGTGGTGGGCTGGAGGGGAGAGGAGGAGATTCTCAAAACTGGTCAAAATTTTAGCATTTTGAATTCAAAGGATACTTCTCTGCTGCTAGTTCATTGAAGCAGTTTGATAATTCTATACACAAATTATTACATGTGTGATATTCTGGAACTATTACTTAATTCTTACATATTCTGCAAATACAGTTCTTCTGCTTCCAAACATTTACGATTTTCATAAATATGTTCAAATGCATTGGGACTGGTATTCTGCTAGTGATGGGTTTCTGTCCACAAGGTGTTCCTACCGCATTCCAGAATAGTTTGGAAGGGAATAGCTTGTAAAGGGTTAATAAATGATTACAACAGGTGAAATGGAGATGTGAACATTGGAGTAACTTGTGGTATAGAAGGCCACAAGCATGTTAGCACAAGGTATAATGGATGGTTTATAATAATGCTTAGCAACATATAGACTGTTTGGGTTTTATAATAATTGATTATTTATTATAATATCTATTATTCTTCATTATTACTAATCATTTATTAACTTTCCATTTGCTATTTATATGGATAAACTTGATATAAAACCATGTATAAAATGACAACCACTATAATGTGAACTATATGTATGAAAAGATTGAGTTTAAATGGTTAATTTCTTGTGCCTCCATCCTTTTATATACTACAGATTGGCCAGATTATTTTTTACTCCTTCAAATACTTGTGACCTGTAAAAACATATTTCAATCTGTCAAGCTAGCAAATGTAGATTTTCTCCAGTACTGGGCTGAAGAACCAAATTTTCTCCAGGAATTTTTCCAAAGTTCTGCACAGGGCCAAAAGAACATGTGAGTGAAAACCTGGTCTTGGTCCTTTTATTTTAGGTGCTAGAAGGGAAATCTCATCACTCTGAGCAAAAATTTGGGGGGATCAATTTGATTTGATTTTCCAAGAGAAGGTGCTAACAAGTAAGGCAGGAGCACAAGCAGGAGCTGGACCTGAGGTAATGGGAAGCTGCTCCACAGTCTTTTTTGGAGCTTTGGAGGGCAGAGGCTGCCCCGAGCCTGGCGCAGGTCAGTGGTGACTGTGCTGCTCGCCCAAGTCCTTCGTTGCTTCAGCAGAGCCCCTCGTGCTCTCCTTGAGATACCAGCCAAGCCTCGCCCGGGCTTCCCACAGCATCCTCGCAGCTTTACAAATGGCCTGTTTCAGTGGTTAGTATTGAACCTTCTTCTAACCCAAGGAAATTCCCAGAGACTAAATCAGCCGAACCAGCTATTTCCTGTAACAGCAGGAAAAGCTGCAATTGACAGGCAGAAATCTCACCACAGCCACCACTATTTGAATTGTGAGACAGAGGGCCTGGCCTCAGAAACATATGCACGGGCTTTTATTTTCCTTTCCGCTCTGATTTCCAGTCACATATGAAGCCAACACTACCCTTTTGCTGCATTGAGAAAAAAAGACTAATGCTGCTTTAATTAACAGTGCCTCCAACATCCTGCTTGTCTATTTATAAAACAGATAGCTCAATCCTGTGATGCTCTTAAACCATCACTACTCTCTGTGACAAGAAAGCAGTAAACACTTTCAACATAGAGCTCTTTCATGGTAGTGGACATAGCTCTCTGCAAAGCTTGGCCCACCAAGTAGTCTGTGTGTCCTTCAGCACTTCTCATGACTGTAGCCTAAACTCTGCAAAGTTGTGTCCAAGTGCAAGGGAGAGCATGTCCCACAGACTCAGAGAATAAACAAGTAAATGGATGAAAAAGCTGTGTCAAAAAGAGGTGGCTACCTGAAAGATGCAAGTCTGACATTTTCGTATGTAAATGAAACCCCACCACTTCCATCCTCTCTGCTGTCCCACCACATCTCATTTGCTCCTGCATTGTGTCATTGCCCTCACAAGAAGAATCAGCAACTGGGAGAATTTCCTTTGCTGCTACCTGATACACCATTATTCACCTCTTATCATTTTAGCAAAGCAGTTACGCTGCTGTCAGAGGTAATGGAGACTGTGCCACTAAGAAAATTGGCTGTAATTTATTTATCAATTGTTTCTACATACCACAAAAGAGACCATCTACTTTATGGCTGGGTCTAAGGTATCTGAGAGCCCTTGAAGTTCATGGTTTTCCGGTATTCTAAGTTCTGCTTATGGCTTTTCCTGTATATGACACACAACACCACCCCTGTGGTCCTGAAGGCCGATTTCTTCTTTGCTTTCTTTAGTCACAAATCATTCTGAGGCATCCCTTAAGTGCATTTGTATTGTTAAGTGCACCGGCCTGATTTGGTGTTAATTCAATTTGAGTGCCCTTAATATCTTGTGGGGGTGAGGCAATGCATGCACACTGTACCTTGTAAAAACAGGTTCCAGGTCTGCCTGAGAGCAAAGCACCTTTCCCACAGCAATTTACCAAAGTTGCTGATAAAATTTTCATAAGGAAACCTTTTTAGTCTGACCCTATTGTGTTATTCTACCATTAAGACTCAGGGAACTGAGACTGTCTTCTGGTGACAGTTTATCACATTCTCCATTATTTCAGTGCACACACAGCCTACTGATGGGTCACCGTCTACCTCCCCTCCTCTGGCAGTAGGGAAACAGCTTTCAGAGCCTGAGCCAGGAGGCCTGAGCCTGCCAGTTTCAGGGTACGTGTGTCAATATAGCGGAGGTGAACTCTAGGTAAACCACTCACCTCTAACCTTCAAATGGTAGGAGATGGGGCATGCTAGTGCATCTGGGGCCAGAAGGGGAGAGGGAAGAGGAGAAATGAGCGATAGGAATAAAGAACTAGCCCTATGTGGAGACATGTGGAAGAAATGAAATAACAAATTTTGATTGCAGAAAAGGCGTTTGACTAATAAGATGAAAAATCATTTTTAAAGTAATTAGGATAAGCAAATATTATCTTCATGCGCATGGGGACTACTTTTACCCTCATCAGAACCACTGTATATCCTAAACACCTCCACCAGTACCTGAGTTTATCTTACAAGGTTGCACTCAGGCATGCCTGTGCACAATACTGAGCAGAATAAAAGCCTGCCCACATGGCAGGCTGCCTCCCGCATCAGCACATTTCGGGATGTGCGGAGGTGCAGCAGGGGATCAGGCTAGCAACTCAGCTACCGCCTACACGTGTGAAGTTTGAGTATGTGTATGTATGTGGCACCATGAATTATCATATATTTTTCTCCAACCATTTTATGGATAGTGTAGTCACATTAGTTACTTAATGGGTAGCATGTGATGACCTGGACACATCTCTTCTGAATGCCAGCCTAGCATTTTGAGGCCAAACAAGAAGAGTGAGCCTTCTGTAAAAGAAAGGAAGAAGGGTGGAGAGAAAAGGATAAAGGGAGAGAGGAAGGGAGAAAAAGTGAGAAAAAGGAGAGAAATAAAGGGGGAGCAAAGAAAAGAGAATGAACACAAGAGTGAGAGAGAGAGAATGCAAGAGGAGGAAGAAGGGAAGGTGGGGAGGAAAGCGGGCAGAAAGAAAGGAAAAACAGAAGCCGAGAGAGCAAAAAGAGTGAAGCTGCACCAGGGTTTTACACAGAATATAACCAGTTCGGGCCAGGGCCAGCCCGTGCTGGCCGCTCAGCGGTGCGGCTGCGGAGACGCTGGAGCATCGCGGCGAGCATCGTCCCCGCGCCACGCTCAGCAGCACGGCCCAGCCCGTGCAAGAGGAGGGCAGCCCGGTTTGACTGCAGCGAGCGCTGGAGCAGACCCCGGTGGAAAGCAGTAACTTTGCTTCTGGTGGGGCCGGGCTGATGAATAAATCAGAGTTCTGCGTGTGTGGTGCAGCCAGGGCGCGTTGCGAGTGTCTTTTGCAGAGGCATTTTGCAGCCCGAGTATCTGTGACCGAGGCAATCTGATTAATTATTGGATAAAGCTTGAGGCAAGCACAGAATTACGGAGAGCAGCCGGAGAGCTGAGTTGCAGAGGAATTTGTAATAACTTTGACTATCTTGAAGATCAAGATTTGACTTTCTTGATCTTCAGGGGTATTCAAGGAGACAGAGGTGAGGCAATTCTTCCTGTAGTTTTCCAATAGGGGAGGAAAAAGAGGCAGCAAATACATATAGCCTTTTCTCTCTCTGGCATTCAGTACTGTGCTTTAAAACTGTGCTCTACTTCCAATTATTTTCAAACAGGTAAGTTCCCAGGAAAGGCAACTGACTTGGTTTACTTTTTTGTCTGCCTCCTCCACCAGATCCCGGAGCATGAAGGTTGGCTGGAGTTTTCGCTGCTCACATTTCCCTGCCGTGTCTCAGCGAGGCAGGAACTACCACAGGCAGTGTCTTGGGTTGCTGTGGCCCATGCTGCTGCATCTCTGCAGTACGCTCCAGTCTATAGCAGGGCAGAGACCTGTGGCCATCCAAGCAAAACACTGGCAAACTCACCCAGACCCTGCCTCCTCTGTCCCAGTCTGGGGCTGTTTTGTCTCTCAGAGATACCCAGAGTCTTCTCACTCTTTCTCCTGAGTCCTGCTGTCAGTTTTAGAGGGAAAGGGCTATTGCCTATCATAGCTTTGATATTTGAGATGCTGGTGAGGTATGTGTTCGTGCATTTAAGGTGGGCAAAAAGCGCCAGTGATTTCAGGAAGTGGAGCTCACCAGAATGTTCCAGGTGACGTCCTGACAGCTATATTAAGTTAAACTCCAGCGAGCTGCAGCAGCTGGGAAGAAGCGGGGAGGGGGGGTGAAGCGTCCAGGTGAAGTCCCACGATGCTGCGAGGCCAGCGGGTGCAGAATGCGTATAGCACGTGCACAGCCTTCGGGGTGTGAAGGGGAACCCCACGATGGCATCGACAGCTGCTGTCCCAGGAGTGACGGGTGGGTGAGTCAGTAGGCCCTCCTGACATTCCTGTCGCGTGGATTGAGGGAAGGCATACAGGGAGGGAACCTTTGCTGGAAGGGCTCCCAGCCGAGAGAAGGAGCAGCACACTCCGTGTGGACACTTGGGCGGGGGGGACCATGCTCTCGGTATGGAAAGTCAGTTTTAGGCAATCAGAAATTTATAGTTATTGCAATAGGCTCTGTTTCCCTTTAAAAGCTAATGGGTGGAGGTTATTATCAGGGAATTTCAGGGGATGGAAGGCTGTGTTGGCAGGGCTTGTGCTGCTCCAGGCAGCAGAGAGGGAATGCTATGTGAGAGGTGGGACATGGCACCAGACTCAGGAGCCTTCGAACATTGTTTTCCTTCCATCTAAGGATAAGTAAATTCCTCTGTGTATGGTGCTTTGTGAGAGAAAACTCCAGCTGAATTGGGGAAATAGTCTCTGACTTCCCAATCCAGGGGGAAATGGAAATTCTCTTCTTTCTCCCTTCCTCTTCATTGGCTCTCATCATGTTTACCTGCGAAGAAGTGGTTTCAGTACGACTGCTATCTTTGTAGGTTTTCCTATAAACACTTCAAGCCCTGTTGTATAACTTAGATGGAAGCTAAATAAGCATTCAAATGAAAGAAAGAAGCCTCAGGAGATCTTGCTGCCAGGACATAAGTTGTGTAGTCAGGAGAAAAATAGCCCAAGTAAGAAGCTATGGGCCATGCCTCACGCTAACAGAGACACAGGTGTTTCCCCTGACTATTTTGAAATGAGGCCTGAGCCAAGCCCTCTCCACATGGCTTCAGGTGGGAATGCACCTCATTGCTCAAGATGCTAAAATATTTGAGTGATTTGCACGCTTCTAAACCTCCTCTGCACTTCCACCGTTAATCATGTGCAATCCACAACAATGTCACTCTCTTTATGCACCGTGATGAAAGTACTTGTGCATCATATATTCAAATTACATTGTGTGCTTGAGGGAGCTCATGATCCCCTGCAAACTTCTGTTGCAGCACAGCTTGCAGGCTCTGCACGCTACCTGCGAACCGTCTATTGTGTGTGTGACTGCCAGCTTGAATCCCTGCCTGGGATTATCTGAAAACTCTGGAACTTGCCGGCAGGAAAATTTACAGCTAAACAATTATATTGTTGAAACTCTGACAAATCCACCCCAGTTTATGACTTTGAAAATAGGGCTAGGTGTGAGCAACTGAATATATTATACACTGTAGCGTGGACTCCTGGGGGCTGCAATATAGAATCTGTTTACTTTGACTGACACTTTTCATTTTTCTTTTCTTCCAGATATTATTGGTGCAAATGATATTTCTGCTCAGTATGGATTTGTTCCTCAAAAAAAATGTTTAGATATTTAGATAAACATTTTCTAAACAAGTTTTTTTTATGATTACGGTGATGATTTTTGGAAGCAACCCAGCAATAATGCAACAGGCAGGCAGCATGATGAGCAAAAGCAAATGGACATGTTATATTAGTAAGACACATTGCATGGAGGTGGGATTTCCAAAATTTTTCTGCAATGTAAAATAGTTCTGAAAACTCCACATCTGGACACAAAGGAGAGCTGATTTTCCTCCCTTCTTCTTCTGTAAGCAGAAGTTTAAACCCTTCAAAATAAAGAGATGGCTTTTTATCAAGGGTGAAATAAATCTCAGTCAAGCACAGAATGTCATTCATTCCGCTCAGAGCCCATAAGCAGACAGGGGCACTCTTACAGAATAAGACATGCAGAAAAGGGAAGGTTTGTTATTAAAATCAACAACGGTACTTCCCACCAGAATCAGCACTGGGTGATGCAAAGCGGCAGGGTCTTTTCCTAGTATATTTGTACCGGAAATTAGAAATAAGTATATGTCTCTAAATCCTTCCAGAATTCCAGCATTTTGGATGGTGTATACAAGGACAGACAGCAATGCCTCATGGCCATGCTGTGAACTGTCGAGCTAGCTAAAAGACTGGTATTTTCCTAGTTCTGTGGAAGAACAATGTTTCTTTTCCAGAGCATTCCCTGAATGACAAATAAATCATTCTTCTTCTCACCCACGCAGACCAAGGAATAGTTTTCAGGTAGACATGGCTGAGAGAAGGGAGTTTTTCGATGAGTGTTTGAATAGTAAAACACAAAGGTATATCTTTTTAATACAATTTTGTGAACAGACGAAAACTGTATTTCGGTCTGATGAAAGAATCTTTCATCTATGTCAACCCTGCCACTTTAATTAGTGAAAGTTGGGAGTATCCCAAAAGGTCTCTGTTTCTCTATGTGTCTTTCTGTAGTTTCTTTCCTTTGGCAGCCAGCGCTAACATTTCTTCCAGAGAGTCACTTCAGGGTTTGATGTATCTTGCCCTGGACTCGGGATGGATACCACGCTTTCTAGAGATCTTTAAGAAGAAAATTCCTCCTGGTTCAAGCTGAGGAAGGCTAATTTCAGTGTTGAGTTCTTGCAGGATATGAGAAATGCACAAGGGCTACTGAAGTAACTTCAAAGCTTATGCTCGGAGGGCCAATGAAGTCCCATGATAAACTCCCATTTCTCTGGTTCTTCCATGACTGTTGGTAATGGTCCTTGCTGCATAGCGAAGGGGCAGCAGATAGACTGCTCAGGGAA
>NW_010584739.1:982142-1073022 GCF_000705375.1 Tinamus guttatus | reverse complement strand
TGCTGTGCCTCCTTCTGAAGAAACTTAGAGGTGATCTTAGAGTAGTCTGCACAAGTATGTGTTACCCTATTTCTGGACTAAGAGAGGTTTCCACTCCTGTGTTATTCTGTGTGGAACTCCTCCTGTCAGGAGGAAATCCCAAGAAATTAAATTAAGGCAGCATTCGTACAAATGCAGCACATGCGAAAGCTCACATTTCTTCATCCCCCTGGATTCATGTTGTTTATTTATGTTTAATGATGTAAAATGTGACTAGAAGTTCAGGCAATAGATTGCATCTTATAAATAAAAATAAATAATCATGCCATGTGCATATCACATTTTTACCTTTATTAGAGACTATAAAATCCTGGGAGGAGGGAATAAGGGGGAAGCCACTCAATGATCTTTCAGGCAGCATCTTCAACATAATTACTGCCACGTGAGAATTTTCAAGGCTGGTCATGCATTCAGAGCTGTCCCTACCAGTGATCAGTGTGAGCTAAATCTGACTGACTCTTTGCTGAGGACTGAAAAGAAAAAGACACTAAGCAGTTCTTGTGGCAGCAGTGGCTCCCTGTTTTGGCTTAAAGCTTGAGCAAATTAAAACAAAAGCTTGCCAGGAAAGCACCATTTCACCTGAAAATATTCTACTGCCTCAGCAGGTTTTTTTCCATGCACATTTTGTAAGCAGCACTGATAATTTACTTCATAGTGGAAAGAAAGGTAAAGTTGTAGGGGAACTGAGTAAACTTGCCTGGTTGACAGAGGTGTATAGTTCACTGCTTAATCCTGATAGTCAGTTATTTATAGTGTTTTCCCTGAAATTTTAAGGTTGGAAAAAGCGAAGGTTCTCACTTTTTTTTTTTTCCCTATCCAGATATGCCACCATGTTTTCTTTTTCCAAATTCAAGCAGTAGGTGAAGCAAAGATGAAACTAGGAAGTCTACATGGATATATGTTACACAGACTTCTTTTTTTTCTCCTGTTCTACAACACATTGGAGCTCCAGCAACTTCAATGACTGGAGTAGGAGAGAGGCGCAGTCATCACTGCCCAGTCATTCTGAATTTTGCTTACATAATTTATGGCAGGAGCTGGCAGCAGACAAGGTGTGGTGATTTGCTAAGGGTGTCAGTGAATATGTCTTGTAAATTTGATCCTGAGCAAGAGGCTATGGAGAATCTACCTCGACCTAGATAGTATTTGAAGTCTGACATTTACCCCTGAAAACCCCTCCTTGCTTTGGCATCCTGTATCACCTTCTTAAAACAAACTCCTCAGATTCAGGAATGAAGTAAATAAATTATAAGCTTTATTGATTGTGTCTGCTGCATGAATGTTCTTTAGCATTGACCAAGCAGTCCAAACCCTTGTCCCAGCATGGACCAGGCTCCCCATAAAATCTGAAATGGCTGCTCAGGAGGGAACAGAAATGTTTTCCTTGGTTGATCCAAGGTTCTGTCAGGAAAGGTTTTGATCTTTAGGACTTTACAACATCCATATGGTCAGAAATGAATTAGCTGGCTTCTTTCAGTGGGTTATGGGACCAGAGTTTTAGGTTGGACAAAGGCCCACTGTGATACAGTCTTTTCTGTCCTTTTTTTTTTTAAAAAAAAAGAATATCAGTGAATTTCTTACGATGTTTGGAACCAAGGACCCCATTTGTCTCTCACTTAGTCTGTTCTCCCATCTGTATAACACTGTTGACTTCAGCTGAATTACTGGCATAAAACTACCTCAAGCTTGTGCTCCAGCTAATGGAGCTAGTGCTGGTGCTGGCTCGTTTGGGTTGCTGCTCAGCAGGGGGGTTGTTTTTGCTTTTGCTTTAGAGCAAGGAGGTGTGGTAAATCACAGGCATCTTTCTCGGGATGGAGAAAATAAATCACTCTTCCCAGGTGAAATCTTTTATTTATGTATTGGGATTCCATTTCATTGAAGAAAGGTATGTTCTTTTGGCTTCAGCCAGTCTGCACTTTAGCAAGTGATTCAAATCAAGCTGACACTTATTAGTGAGCATGCTGAACACTTTGCTCTCAGGCACTTCACTGGGCTGCCACCATCCTCCCATCTTCACAGATGTTTGTTCTCCTCAGGTTTCATCTGGAAGCAAAATCACTGCCTGCTCCTCATGTCAGTGGGAAGTCAACTGCAAAGGGCAGCTTAATTTTAGAGACAATGGATCATTCCCGCCCATTAAAAACAAGTAGAAGGGGAGATGAAACAACACGCTCGCAGATCAGATCGAGCTCATTCTGCTGGTCTGAAAGTGACCAAGAGAACCTCTTATTTTGATTTATTAGGTGTTGAGTCTTGTCACTGTGCTCAATGTTGCACAATACATTCAGTAGCAACAACTCCAGGGACAGTATTGGCAAAACAGAAGGACATTAGACAGACAATAATTACCTGGTTATGCAACACCTACTGTCATGGTAAGCTACTGCTTATTTGCTGTCCTACCCTCAAAATCTTGAATAAATCTTGTTGAATAAACAGCTTGATTACACGGACAAACATGCAATGTCCAGAAGTATCATTGCTTAAACCCCCAGACATCACTCTTAAATGGTCTTTGCACTGCATCCTGCCTAACTATACTCCTGTAGTCGTGAACCACCTTGAGCAAGTGCAGCTCGGAGGCATGAGCCTGCAGCTCAGAAGATCAAGCTGCCATGGAGGAAGGAAGCAATGCCAGAAACTCACCCTTGGGTAGATACAGGCTTAGCTGAGTCAAAAACCAGGTGCAACCTCACAGGTGTTGTCAGAGATACAAACATTTCCATTTTGCCACATGCTCCTCAAGTATCCTCCACAGGTGTTTGCTTTGTATCCTAGCACTTATAGTGGGACTGTGGATAATGGAGGCTGCGTATTGTGAAGACCTGTTATTTTCTTAATTTATCTGAATTTTCTTAATTCATTCTTAATTGTGTGGCTGTCATGGGGTCCTTCCTACATGAGATAGGGGAGGCAGATTGCTGTTTCCAAAATGTAAATTTTGGCATCACAGGCAAAAATTGAATGCTTGCAGCAAGGAAACAAGCACTACTTGCAGTAAGTGTCCGCTGGAGTTTGAAAGCTCAAATCTTATTTAAACACAGAGAGGGGCTATGCAAAATGAATGACCTGGAAAATTGACCCTTCCACTTAAGCAGTTACATATGGCTAATAAACAATGAAAGAAAAAAAGCCCCCCTCAGAAGAACAGATTCTTTTCATTTAACATTATAATAATCATAAAAAGGAAATTGCTGCAAAGTCAAGGGTAATATGTGAATTTCTTCCTTTCCAGGTACATTTTACTGTATTTCAGTATATCTATTGTGTAATATGCTAAACATTTTAAGACATTAATATACCTAAAAATTTATATAAAACAATAACTCCTAAAATATTTTCCAAATAACCTGTCCCTGCCATAGGAGGCAAAACACCTCATCTTTGCTGGAACAAAGAAGGAGTAAGTTTGCCAGCCCAGAGGAGGCACCTCTGGTTGGTGCTTGTCCATGGACCTTTTCCCCAGCAAAGTCAGAGGTGAGCAGTGCCGACCAAGGCTGGTGTGGGTGGGAACCTTGTTAAATGATAGCAAGCACACACTAAGCACCCAATGGAGACAGCTACAGGCCATGTGAAGACTTGCTAGGAGTGGAGAAAAGGTTCTCATCTATTTTCATGGACATCAATAAACTGCTCTGTGAGAGCTCTGGGGAAAACGGGACAGTCCATATCTTTGGGAAAGGCTGATGATGACCGGCTCTGTGGGCCAATGTATGCAAAAATATTTATATATATGTATGAAAACAGTCTAGGGAAAATGGTCCTAAGGCAGTTCTGATATTGATGAGAAATTGTCCTGCTACATGCAGGACTTTTCTTCTGCAGAATATTATTCTATTCACAGAAGATCCTTTACTATGTTCCAAAAAGTCATCACAGTGTATAAAATTATTTGCTAGTGACTCTTTGTACTTATCCTTCTGGCTATCTTCAGACTGACAACTTTCAGCTGAGATCAGTGGAGTTCTGGCACTGAAATAAGTGGAAAAATATTGTAATTGGGAGTCTACGAACTAGAAAAGAAAATGAATGTGGTGATTAAACCAGTGAGAGATCAGTTTCTTTGAATCTTGACATCTGGGGGTTTGTTCATGCTTTATCATTAAAAGGAATGGCTGTCTATATGTCTGTATTGATAGCAGTATTATTTAAGAAAGAATTTTTATTACCAAATACAAATATAGCATGTGTTTATATTTTTTTAATTATGTGTAACATTTAGTAAAGTGATACATTATTAAGAAAGGTCATTGATTGTTCCCAGGATGTGGCAGTAAAATATTTACTATGCACTAAAATTAAAACTAGTTTTAGAGCAGTGTAGTGGGGGAAAATGTACAGCAAAATGGTGCCAAAATTAACAATAAGTAACTAACTGAATAGGAAAAAAAATGAAGAAAAATTTTATCCTTATATCTAGTGATAGTCTGAGTGGATTCAGAATTAGAGATGCAAACAGTTTTTACGAGCCTGTCGTTGTTCTTTGTATGATAAGGACAGACTGGTAGCCTGCAAAACATTTTTAAGGTTTTCATGACTTGATGAGAAAAAGGATTGCTGATGTTAGGGATCAACTAATTTAGTGAGTACTAGCTCCAATGAAAAATCTTTGCTCCTAAGTTGTTTACATGCTTTTAGAAATGCCATATTAACTCTTTGAGGTCATTCCACAAAAAGTTGGAATAAGCTTTTTTTCCCCAGATAAGTAACATCTGTCTTCTTCCAAGTTAGGTTCCAGTAACTCCCCCATCTTCCTTGTCACCTGAAAGTCCTGATCCTGCAAGCAAAGAGGTTGTACCCTCTAAGCAGTGTGTGTGACCACTACCATGAATTTGATGATCTGAAGAAAAATTTCAGCCTGGTGAGGCTTAAATGATATCAGAATTTCTTATAAAAAGGTAAGCTTCATAAGTAAGTATGATGATCCACAGTACTTATAGTATACATTACTATACAAATAAGTATACAATACTTACAGTATTGTAGTATCATTCTAAACAACTTCCTAGCAAATGGGTGCTGAAAGTCCTTAAAAATCCATACCCAGTTTAATAAATCTATAATGAAAACAAAAATAAACATTCATTTAGATTTCTTTTTTTTTTTTTTACCTGCACTTTTAATTTGTATGGTAGTTTCAATGATTTTTTTGAATATTTGGGAGAACACAGTCTCAATAGCATGATCATTGATCAGCTTCTTTTCTGTTCTTGAGCTGATGAGACCCTTGCAGCAAGTACAGCATTTGCTTACATGGACAGTGGGTATTGGGAAATGCACTTTTTGCTGTTTAACACAATCAAGCGGCTGGAAACAAGGGGAAAAAAACAGTTCCATGTGATCAGCTCTTTATCTATCTGCAGTGCGAGTGCATCACCCCTGCCAACCTGCAGGAAAGAGTCCACATAGTGAAGGGCAGCAGAAGGCTAGGGCAGAGGCCATAGAGTAGCCCACAGTGCCAGAACATAAGCGAAATGTTGAAAATCTGGAATGGCACAGTGACAACAAATCGTCTGTTTCTATCTACCCTTTCCTTAAAAGAAAGTGGTACGTTTCTGAAAGAATATGAGAAGTGATGAAAGAAAACATTACTTTAATTTGGTGTAGTTTCTAGTGACAGTACTTACTGATAACTTTGTTTTCATTTATTACTACTCTATGTTGCAGTTTGTTTTATTTGTTTGTTTCGTCCCAGAAATGAAGGCTTGGAGGAAATTGTCCCCCTATGCGCAGATTGTGCTGTCAGCATGGGAGTCCCAGAGACATTCTGGAACCGGAGGCAGCTGACACTGCGGTGGCCACCCAGGTGGCCCTGGGGATGGCCTGGGACACACGGACCACACAGGTGGCATGTGGGGAGGAGTGGGGCCAAGGGGCAGGTTGTTCAGGGTTGTGCAGAGCTGGATAAAATGGCCTATTTCAGGTTTTGTTCTTTAATGTAATATTTGGGGGGGAAGGGGATTCTTTTTTCTGCTCTCTAAAGTATGAAAGTAGCCTTAGATTCAAAACTACCTGATGGCTAATGCAGTGTATCACTTACAGTAAGAGCATAATGAATTCTACTAAAGCACTGGACAGAATAAGGAAAATGAAAGAATCTGGTGTACTGGGCAGGAAAAATCAAATGAGTCCTATAAGCCCTAATGCTCTGGAGGGCATTCAGTGAGGTACCTGAGAGGGGTACCTCAGTGAAGGTCAGGCTGTCCTAGGCTGGTCTATTACGTGGTTATTCGGACTTGTTCTGGGCACAGGTACTCAGTGCAGTTCATAGGGGATGGCAGACATTTCACCAGCAAGATTAGTATTCCCTCTTTGTGCACCTGTACTGATCTTGCCTATGGGTTTCTAGGAGATCTTCAGTGAATTTTGGCCTCATCCTGAGGCAAAGCCTCTTTTCAACAGATCACAAGTTATTCCTTAAGAATTTATCAAATTGTATAAAATGGTGAATTATTTGTGAAAAAAATAATTGGACAGTATTTCTGCGTTTTCCTTGAAACCTACTGTGCTGTGTAATCAAAAGATATGAGATGGTGTTTCTTGAGAACAGCTACGTGGAAAACTTAAACTATTTTCTTGTATGGGAAAACAAATTCATACAATCTGTAAATTCAACTTAGACTCTCAGTTCATGACTGCCAGGTTGAAGGGGATCATGGTAATATACAGAGGGAGAGTGCCAGCAGATATTCAGGAGTGACGGTGAATTTTAAAAAAAAATATTGGTAGGCTCCTGATTTGGGCCTGCAGCCCAATCTGCCTCCCATGTTCAAGCTGACAGGGGCCATCTCAGCAGTCAACTTCCAGAGTCTTGTGCTGCAGACAAATTATTTCCTTCCTTGGGTGCGGAGTGACTTATGGTCTCCTTGCCTGTCAAGTGTCACGTCAGCCCTAGGGAGGACATCAGCCTTACTTCTGAAGCAGCCACAAGCTCCATCCAGAAGCTCTTGATCACTATAAAGGCTTTAGAAGTGACCTTAAGGAGATCCTGCCCCATAAAACCCTCAGTCCATGTCCCCTCTCTTCTTCTCTCTCTATCCTCTCTCTGGAATTTGAATTAGAGGTACCATCCACCTAGGATGGCCAGTCCTGCAAAACCCCGAATTGCAGCATCTCCCTCCTACACTGCATGCCACAGCACCACACAGGGCTATCCACAACTGCAAGGCAAGGGGAATAGCGGAAGGCAAGAAACTCTGGAGTTCCTCTCCAAGGGCATTGACACACATTGTAGAAACCATTTTATTAGTGCCCAGCTCACAAATCTTTTCCACCTGTGAAACCCACGCAGAGAGTCCTGTCTGACAGACAGCACTGTGGCAAGGCTGAGCCCCAGAAAGCAACTCACCTCATGGCGCCCAGGGGTCTCCCACTCATCTGGGAGACTTCAAAAAATCAGCAAAACAGCCCAAGACACGAGAGGATATGTACCTACAGGGTCAGTACAGATTGGGCGTAACATACTCAGGAGACTTGAAAAAAAAATCCCCTTGTCCCACTGCTGATGATCCAGCTGGGATCTCTCAGCACCAGTCAGACTAAATGCAGAAAGACCCTGGTCTGGGGCAAGCTACTCAGGCAGAGATAGGAAATGTAAACATACACCAAATCTTGACCCTTTAAGGCACCTGAGAATTGAAGTGTACTGGTAACACCAATCTGCATTCACTGAAATGGAGTAAACAAGGAGAAAGGGCAATCCCAGGCCACACATCCCAGCTGCAGGCTCGGCATGGGGCACCACCAGGATGGTCACAGCTGTTGGTAGAGCAGAGGGCTGCATTCTTGCTGCCTCATGTCCTGTGCCAGCAGCGCTGTGCAGCTAAGCCTGTTGTCCTAAATGTTCTTCCTAGAGGCGTCTTCTAAGTTGGAGGCTTCAGTATCACTTCTGTCCTTTCTGTGCCTGATGGAAGTCTGCTAGCCTTGCAGAGATGCTCATGAGGGATAATGCCAGCCACAACCCCTTCCAAAAGAGGGTTGCATTCCACCCAGAGTTGTTGTCCACATACTTGGCTTGGGCCATGAATAAACTTTCTTATTCTAGTGCCTTACTGTGCCTATGCTTTTACAGCCCATATGGCCAGAGTGGACAAGCTTTTGAAAATTTGAAAACCCACTACATATAAAACAGTATGCAGGAGCTTTCCCTGATATTGTTACTCCCCATGCCCCTTAGGCAACAGATAGGTCAAGTTCGCTGTGATGATAACATGATTTTAGACAAGGGATTACTTCCAAAATCAAACATTGCAGGTGTTCAGGGAACTTGTTTCTAGAGCCCATGAAGCCAAGTCTTTAGAGAGCACATACAGCAGTAAAATTACAGCTGAGAAAAAAAAAAGGAAATTCGCAACCTATATTTCCTGCAGCAATTGTAAACTCTGCAGAAGGCCAGATAATAGGGAATAAGACTAATGCTTAACATACAGGACAGACAGGAGACTTGTCTTTCATCAGTGGCATTGACTTGTGGTCTCTGCGGATGCTTTTGAAGAGAGCATGCCCTGCTGTTGAAGTGTACAAGGGACACTGCCTATAACGTGTGATAACGTGTGGTATTAGAAATTAGTCCAACATTTCCAGTGCACAAGGATAAGAAGAATAACAGAATTTTAAGTGCAGTTGTCTTCTCGCAAATTCATGTGTTTTTGTAGACAGAAAAAAAATATCCTGTCATATTTTTCCAGGCAGAACCATAAGATATTGCAATGCCACATATATTTCCAGTGTTTACATACACTGTGAGCTGAGAACAGGCTCCAGCCCTCCAGAGGATTTTACTGCTTGATGACATCTTCATTGTTATTATTACTTATTGCAAACAGATTTCTGGGAGTGAGGTCATTCAATGGCAAACCCCTCATAAGCGTTTCCCCAAAAGTGTTCTTGGAGAAACCTTCTGGACACATTGTAGCTACAGTGCAATGAATTTCTGCAAACAAGAAATAAATAGAAGAAGCTGGTGTTGTCTGTAGTTTGCAAAACCTAAAACTTTATTCTGGTCTTCTGCCACACAATGTCCCATGCATAAAATAATCACACACTCAAGTCTCTATGAATTTTTTTTAAAAACAACAATGTATCTGTTCCAGAAGTGGAACTCATCCCGAAAAAGCAAATATGAGTTTGGAAATAATTTCTGCCTTACCTTTCTCAAGGACTAAATAAGTATTATTTTAGAGAACACAACCCACTAAAATGAACCAATGGAGACTGAACGTGAACAGCAGTGTTTACAACTCATTTCTGAACCCCAAAGCTTCATTTTCTGAATGAGACAGTACTAAAGCAGCTGGGCAGCTTGCGGAAAGGGAGTCTTGTGCCATACTCATCTTCCACAGATGTGGAATTGTTTTTCTCTAGTTATTTTTCCTTAGATGGGCAAGTTTCCAAACAGCATCTCCTTGTGATATTTGTGGTCTGAATACAGCTTAAGGTTCTGGCCCAAGCCCCTCTGAATATGAAGTACATTTAATCATTCATTTATGTGGAAGGAGGTTCAAAGTTGATTTGACTTGGAATTTTTGTTCTTTTTTTCAGTAAAGTTTGATGACTCTCTATATTTTCTATTAGCAGTTCACTTTTTTTTTTTTTCTAGGTCATCCATGGAAAGGTAAATAAGAGATTGTTTGCATCAGATTTTGCAGTATCCCTTTAGGCATTTACTCCTGATATTGATTCTTGTCCAACAGCAGCTATGCATTTCTGATTAAAATAAGCGTTTCATTCTTCAACTCTATAGCTACTTTTGATCATGGAAAAAAATGTGGCAATTTCATTAATTAACCTTACTATTTGAACAGGGAATAAAAAACCAAATCTGCTTTCCCATGTTGGATCTGGGTGTTTTTTGTGCCTCTGTATTGCTTAAGTCTCTTGTTTTCCTTGGCCTTGATAAGGTGTTTTCCTTCTTTTGTTTTTTTTTTCTTTTTCCTTTTCTTTTTCCTTTTCTATTTCTTTTTTTTTTTTTTTAGTTGTGAGAGGAGGAGTAGCACAAGAAAACCCCTGACAGTTGCAATAACCCCTTTTCCAAGAACCAGCAAAAAATTAAACCATAAAGCGACACCAAAGCAGGATGTAACTTGCAACAGATGATTGTACATTTACTTTGTCCAGTATGCAGTGGTATAAGATGCAGGTTATCTTTATTCTTTATCACCTACTTTGTTCGTTGGCGAAATAGTTAATAATAAAGATTTACATAGAATCATTGTAAAAATTTGGACATGAGGCATGGTGAAGAAAATCTCCCATTTAAAGAATCCTGCCTTCCCAAGGGTGTTGCTTTGGGCTGTCTGCTGGCTCAGGAAGAGAAAATGGCATTGTTTTACACTTGAGTCACAAGCTGAAAGTTGACTCTGGTCTTCTAGGAACTCCAGAGCTAGATCAGTTTTTGCTAATATAAATATTTAACTCTAGGCTACTGTTGCTAGTTTATATCACTTTCGCAGCAACTGTATTTTAATTTTTAGATATATCAAGCAGCACCAGCTCCAATTACATTGCATGGGACTGTGTGTGTATATCAGCCTTCATTTTGTGATTAATAAGTCACTGAATTTGGCTCTTATTTGAGACCACGGGCATGAAAAGAAAAAAAAAAAAAAAAGAACACCTTGGGCAGATTGTGAAAACCGCTGCACTTTCATTAAGGAACCTATTCCTTTTAGAGACAAATTATCTAGAAAGAAACTATTTTCAAAAGACATTTTCTAACTGCAAGTTCAGTTTCTCTCTTCTGAAATGAAGAGAAAAGGAAATTTTAGTCTCAGAATGCCTGGAGTGGAGTTATTTTGTGGGGTTACCTTGCTCGGCTGTACCTTTCCTTTAGATTCTCTCCATGGATTCATTTTCCAACTCTGTCTGTTCTAGCCCACCTCTTTCTTTGCTCTTATTTCCTTCACTTCCCTGCAAATTTTGTGTCACTGCCAGACTCCAAGCACTCTGTTTCTTTCTTTTGCTTACTCCAAAAGCTAGAAAAAATTCATTTCCATTTCTCTGCCTCTCTAATCCCACATTTTTACACACTCTCTTGGTCTTACTGCATATTTTCTTCCAGACAACTGGTGGAGTAGCCTGTTGGGGACAGACACTTTTTTTCTCTGGCATCTCCCTCATTGCTCCCATTCATCAGTGCAGACAGTACTGCCACCACTTTCATGCTGGGAAAGGAAATACATCTGAATTTGTTCCCTTGTCTGCTTTGACTACTTTTTACATCCAATGTAAACATAATAATAAGATACTAAAGGTATGCTTTCATGAACTGTTGGGTGTGCTGGACCGCTATTTGCTTTGCAGGTTATGGTAGTAGTACCTCTGTTTTTTACATGAATACTGAATAGCTAACCGTGGAGTTGCTGGAAGTAAAACTGTATTCTAAAACAATATCTTATATCTTGGCCCATGTTCATCCTGACCAATTTTAGACACCTGAAGAGAAATATCTAAGTCAGGGATTACATTCCAACAAGCTGTCTTTGAAATAAATCAAGAAAGAATAGGTGTGACTCCTTTAGCTCTTTGATGATGGCCAATTCACTTCATGGATTACATGAAGCATTTAAAGTGTCTTTCTCTTAATTTTCCAGACTCTCTAAAATTTTTGTGCTGGACATCAGGGCTTAGGTCTTGCACCTTGCCCATCAATACTGTCCAGTGACCACAGCACAGGAAGGCCAGACTGTCAAACAAAGTGCAAAGTGAAGGAGAAGGTCTGGCTTTGGAGCCCTGTTCTTCTCCAGGCAACATTAGATGGACTTTGCCAAGAGAAAGCTGCCGCATGAGTAAGTCTGATTGCCATGTGAGGCCCAGCGAAGAATGATCACGTACTCCAAAAGCCTTGTATTTATGACATTTAAGTAAGTTTGTTATTCCACAGAACCTGCACTTAACACCAACCCCTTTGTCAGCAAGGTAAGTCTCATTTCCATTGCTTTATGTCTTTAAAATTGTCACTGGAATTCTACTTGGACAAGTATATGGTAATGAACTCATCTAATGGCAAATCTGATGGACATCTGTGCCAATAGGATTTTTCCTACTGAGGGAGAAAGAAAACCAGGAGTATGATGAAAAAAAAGAGCATATAGAGAAAAAGAGGATTAGTTTTTATTTAAAAAATAAAACCTGTTAAAATCTACCTGTTGGAATACCTCTCAAAAAATAATCATTGACCTTTTGCTAAGCAACAGAGTTTTCATCCAGAACCCTGTTGACACTGGTGTTTAACATTGGGCATTTAGTGTGCAACAAGCTCTGAAATGTTTGGACCTCCTTTTAGAAAAATTCCATGCCAAGGAAATAAAAAATACATGCTAAAGAGTAAATGTGCATATGGAAAGCTCTGCCATATCTCCTGTTTTAATATCAATTAAATCAGCAAAACCATGATGTCTGACCCACCATGGTGTTGGGTTATACTCCATTTAAAATGAGTGCTCTCTAGTACAAGCATGAAAATATCTAGGCCACTTGCTGTTCAGGGAGGGTTGTTTTCTCATGTTCTTCACTTTCCATTTTAAACCTCTCTCATACAGCATTGCTCTGTGCCATTAAATAGTTGCCAAGTTTTACCACAGGGGAGGCTGTATTTCAGTGCTGGATAAAATGATCCCTTTACACAAATATCTTAAGCAACCACTCAAGGGACCAGGAAATACATCAGTTGCTTGGACAAGGTAGTCTTCAGTATGGGCTGAATCTTTGGGGATGCTATAAAGTGGTTCCTATGAAGCAGCAGAAGGTTACCCACTGAAAGGGCTCAATCTTGCGAGGTGCTG
Source organism: Tinamus guttatus (assembly GCF_000705375.1). The sequence goes on along the minus strand of NW_010584739.1, from coordinate 1,060,201 downwards.
AATGCTCACAGATTTCTCTTTGGTGAATAAGAAATGAGGATTTTTTGCAAGTGTCTCTTAAATACTTGACATATTCCAGGACAGCTCTGAATGCAAGGTTCACTGTAGAGTTTGTTAATCCTTTGCTAATATTTGGGTATAAGTTTCAGCTGCACCAGCAGTAATGGGGTGTTAGTGGTGGTGGGGGTTGCGTTTCCTGAGACCAGTTCAGGAAAATGCTCCACCAGTGAAAGTTCTCTCTGGCAGAAAGGAGAAATGTTTTCAGCCCCTATGCCTCTGAGGTTCTGTCAGGGTCTAGGGGATATCTGAAAATTAACAGTGCTGACGAGTCTGAAATACCTGGAGTGCATGTAGCCTTCTCTGGCTTGAAGTTTCCTCAAAACTTAACACTTTAGGAGATTTTAGAAATTAAACTCTTGTGTGATCAAGAGATATGTGAAACACACTCAACCCAAGATCATTATTATCATGTATGGAGTAAAATTCATAGTTATCATGCACTGAGGCATCAGTGACAGTTTCATCTCTCTAGACATTGGTTGGAAATAAAAGTATTTTTTTTGGCTTTACAAAAATGAAAAGTGGCCTGAAAAAGTGTTTTGTTTTTGTTTTTATGGAAAGCAAGAGGTAGCAGTTCATTTACTCAGGTGAACCCAAATGAGACAATTCTCTGTTGCCTGAGGAGGGTTCATAGTGGTCTCAAGCCTCCCCTGCTGCTGCCCTGACCCCTGGGATCACAAAACAGGGCATGAATCTAAGCATCTGAGACCATCCCTGTTTTACAGAAACCCTGTTTGGTTAGCTGCAAACTGAAAGAGTTCAGCACTTTCTGACTGCTGATGTTTTCAAACACACCCAAAATCCCACAGCAAATCCTAACAGGAGTACCTGAAAAGCTCTTGAACCTCAGAATAGGCTTGCATGGTTTAAATTCGCTCAAAAGTAGATCAAGATTCAAACTTCACAGATGAACAGATGAACCTAGCCGCAGTGTTGAGCTTGGGGCGAACAAGAACATTTTCAAATGTTATTGTCAGTAGACTTCTGTTCAGCTGTCCTAACAACCATGATATTATTCCTTTACATCAGACATGAGGTCTTTCAGATACACTAGGAAATTCAGTCCTGTCACAGATCTAAATGGCAGCTGCAAGTTACCTTTCAGCTGAAGTGGCACTTGACAAGCAGCTTCTGACTTAGAGGAGTCTTTATGGTAATGAAGACATGGTACCAACTGCTGCATGCATTTTTCATTCCAGGCGTTTTCAGGAGCACAATGCAGTGTCTTAGAATATTTACTAAAAACCTAGATGGAAAAACTGTGTAAATTCTTTCAGTCACGCTGAAAAGTTTTCTCAGGCACCTCTGTGACCAGCTTATTAATACACCTCTTTGAGAGACCATCTATTTAAGGTTTAGTTTTATCTATGTCTAGAACTGAGCCAGATTTGATGATACTCAAGAATTGTATGGCAACATATTCTCAAAAAACTTTTCTATTTCTGTTGTATATTGTAAATTCCAAATTAAAGGATCTCAATTGCAGATCTGTCATACTTTTTTTCCTTAATAGTGAAAGTTACATATGTATTTCTTGCTTAGAAAGAGTTTATCAGAGTTTATGATCAATATGTTCAGCTAGGCCTGAACATTCTGTTTAGGGAAAAATGAGGAGCAAGCTTATTTTTAAAGAAAGACGGAGAGAGAAGGAGGCTTAATTTCTTTTACATGGCCTATATACAAGCTCTATACAATAACACACACTACCTTGGTGTTTATGCTTCCCTGGAGTGGTAAATATGATGCCTGTTGTCAGGATATAGGTGCTTGGAAAACTAGGTGCCCTTTTTCTTTGCTTCTGGTGAAATAGGAATGTCTTCAAGCACTTCCCACCGGAAAGCTGACCAGAGCCGTGGCTGCTCCTGGACCTCCAAATTCTTTGCTAAATCGTTCCATTGTGAGTTATGGTAGCAGCACTACATAAATCACAGGGGATGCCTCTGCCACCTCCTGCAGCAGCAACGGCATTAGGTGGAGTTTAGGTTTCTCTCCTGGTCATGGTAGGCCACATTTGTAATAAAACTGAGGTACACTGGAATCTGGCATATGTCATCTGTATTTGTTTGCATTTCCTAGGGAAAAAAATCACTCCAAAATGTCTGAAGATTGAGAAAGAAGTTCTATATTTTAAAAATCTTTGTAGACTACTGAACACTTTTATTTTTTAGTGATTGCATATACAATCTAAACAGTCCAACCAATTCTTGTAATAGATGCTGTAGGAATATATAAAAGGCATAGTCATCAGGGAATAGTCATTAATGACCTTGCCCATAGTCACCATGACCAAGAAGAGCAGGAGCAGAGCTTTACTTGCTCCATATGGCACAGCACACATTAGTACACGTTAGTATGTTCTTGTTTTTCTCTTAGACCCACCACATCATGCTAATAGTGCATTAATATCCACGTGTTACTGCAGTTGTTAAGAAAAAGGAATTGGAAATCAGGTCATGCTGACTTCAGGGTACAAACGCAGGACAGAAAGGTTCCTGCCACCATGGGTTTGCAATCAGGATCCTCTCTAAGTCTGAGGAATAATAATATTTTCTGGTGCTATCTAATGTTCATTCTCATGCCATTCAGAATTCATTGAAAGCCTCGATTTTTATTCTAGTCAAAGATCCTTGGAAAGACAGCTTTATTCACTAAATTCACAGATCAATGCAGCAGGATGATTTGCATATAGGCAAGTATATAAATCCTGCTTTGCAGTATATTTTCCCTATCTTGCACTGTGAATTTTTAAAGAGTCTCGTGGCAGGAGAAGGGAATAGCCTGACAGCGCTAGAAAATGAACTTCTTTGTTTATCCAAAGAACAGGTATAGCCCATGCAAAGCAGTACAAGCTCTCTCTGACCATGTCCACCCATCTGGCAGGAAGTATTTCAGGAAAAGAGAAGACAGCTCAGCCTGAATGTTTGTTCAGTCTCGGCTGTCTTTCCAAGAGTGCAATGCTGCCAATACTGTGTTCAAATACCAGGATGCAGCCCTTTTCCTATCCAAACAGTGAATTTAAAAGAAAAGGAAGGAGAATTCTTACAAGCACCTTCAGTTCCAAGCTTTTTTGTAGCAATGAAAAGGGAAACTTTTTAATATACTGAAAGTTAAAATTACCTTCTCACTATGCTCTTCAGAGAGACAGAGCTTTATGAAAAGTACCAAATCCACAGAAGAAAGTTGTGAAGATTATTTTGTGGGTAACATTTCTGATTCAGCACTCTTCTTTCCCCTAAACTTGACCTGAGAACACACAGCTATTTTGCATAAGTCATTGGAAAAACTGAAATCATTTTTGGTCTTCACAGCTAGGGCTGAACTGGGACTAGAAACCGTAAGGTCAGCACGGCATCGTCCCACTGCCAGCTCCTCAAACGAGGTGTTTGCTGCTATTTCCCCCGTCCCTGAAGGCACATTTCCTTGAAGGACATAAAAGGCAATCCGTTTTGTTTTTCCTAATCTTGTATTCTGTTGCAGATCACAACCATCACTCTAACCCTTTTCGAAGCAGCGAAATCAGTTGCCTTGGTCAAAAATATATGCAGTTACTTTCTAGATGCCGCCTGGTCTGAAAAGGAGGTTGGTTAATTAACATTGATTACAATCCACAAGCTGCAAGTAAAAATTGATTGCCGAGGTTCCTAATTTGAATGCTGTCCTGTCCTGATTTCACTATTTCTGTGTATGTCCAATGAAAAAGACAGGGAGGGAGAGTGGACCCACTTTTTTAAAGCACCAGATATTCCCAGGCTCCCTTGTGTAAGACATCAGTGATCCTTCTGGTCCTGCTTTATCACTCATGGGGTGGCCATTTGTTAGCACAGCATCTAATTGCTGCAAATTGTCAGTGTGTATATTTGGACCCTATTCAACACTCCATTTTTTATTGAGAAAGGAGCAATTGTATTGATTTTGGATAGCCAGGGAGAATGCCAGGGATATTAGTAAGGAGCTCAGAGAACACAGCACATAAACTTTTATGACATGATGTCAAACTGGATTGTACAGGCATAAATGAAAAGGACAACATCTTCTGTAATTACTGCAAATGCACACCGTACATCTATTAGCAAAAGGGTACATTTGAATGAAAAAGAGATGTTATGGAAAAGAGGACCTGGGAAATTTTCCCTGGCTAAAATGGAACAGGAGAAGAGTAGTGCTTAACTTTGGAAAAGGGGCTGCAGTAGCCGAGAGCTTCACTTCTGATGCAGTTGCTGTTTCTCTGTGGCTGAAGTGCATATTTTTATAGACTGGTGACCCACTTTTACCATCCCTGGGTGTTTTTTTTTTCTTTCTTTCTTTCTTTTTTCTCCCTTTAACCCTGAGTAAAGCACTGGGAATCTCTCAGTGAAGCTCACGCAAGTGCTGGGTGCAGCACAGCACCTGCTTAACTCTGCTGTGTGAGCCTCATCCTGGGCTCCTATCCCAGCGTCATCTTTCATCCATCATCCTTCATCCCTAGCAGATTGTGGCCTCCCTTATAACTGAATCTGGCTTTTTTTTTTTTCTTGCAAAGTGGTTGCACAGAATCTGCGCTCAAGCGATGGGCACCAGTCAACATCAGAGCTATGGATACATAACCACTGGTTCTGGCCCTCAGTGATCCTGACTTTATGAGAGACAGGAGCAGCAAATCTGGTGTCCTTGCTGATTCCTGACCACGTCTTCACAGTGCATTGAGAAGGTAGCATGTGCAGCTGCATTACAGCTCACCTGTAATTCCACCCATGAAACCTGCATAGCCCAAATTTAAGGTGACAGAGGATGCTGTGTGGTTGAGTCAGTAGAAAGCATATAAATATCCTTGCAGTTCCTGTGTATTCTCTTTATACCTAAGAGGATTTTTAATATTTGTTTATTTGTGGCATTTATCTGAATTCTTGCAGCTCTGAATGCTCAGAGTGAAAATTTTAAAGTTATACATGGCTGTTGGATGTCATTTTTAACCTGGGATCAGCATAGTAGAGAAAAGGTGCAGGAGTTTCCAGAAGTATCTCCCCAGTGATTGACCAGACCCAAACTTTGAAATACAGCTTTAAACTCAGAGCAGCAGTAGATGAATGGTGAAAACTGAAATGTTGTCAACAACTTATGTGGAAGCCAAAGAAAATACAAAGGGGCCCTCAATGGCTTCATCTCTGAATTTGTGGCAATGCAGCTGTGAGTAATAAGTTTTCTCTCTTTTCAGCCGCAGTACAGTACATTTGAAATAGTTTCTAGATTTAGCACACAGTTTCCTGACCATCTATTATTTTCCTTGGGGATCAGGAGTCGCTCAAGCATTGCAGTGAAGAGTTTGATCTGAGCATATAGTGCAGCAGGGAGATGAATGGTGGTCTGCTGGCCTGATCGCTTTGCTTGCAGGACTTAGGGAAAGTCACTAGTTAGATGTATAAATATAATTTCTTTACTGGCCCTATCATTTATTTTGACTCATCTGAGCAATGGTCTATTTTGTACTATTTTAAGAATGTGTGCAGAGAAGCTATGCAAGTATACAAGTTTTCTGTCAGGGTGGGTTTAGAAAAAAACTCATGGGGAATAAAAAGCTACATGAAATCTATCTCCCTCTCTTTAAATATATAGGAGCTCTGTATTGATAGCAGTGGTTATCCTTTTGGGGTGAATATGGCTAATGGAAAGGTATCTCTTCATACATATATTATGGATATTTTGTATTGTATATAACGCTTATATTTAAAGTATTTTTTATTTCACAGCCATGAAATCATAAGGGTATTCTAAGCAAGAGTACCTATTTATCTTTGTATTTACACTCTTCATTGATTTATTAATATGTCCTGAAGTGGTTACTGAAGTAACAGCCCTCAATGTGATTTGCATGAAGCTAGTCCATAAAATAAAATTAAAAGTAAACAGCACTATAGAGATGAGACAAACTCATGGTACTATTTCATGCTGGTTTTGCTTCTGACGTGTTGCTTATTCTTGTGGCAACAGGTTCTCCCAGGTCCTGTCTGGCCCCTCATGTTAATCTGCTATCAGGCTGAGAGCCAAAGGAGACTTTTGGTTCCTAGCTCAGGCTAGGAGGGACATTTCACCCCCAACCTCTACCTATCATCTGGCAGCAGGGAGCATAGCCCCCTGCCTGAAAACACCTGAATGTTTTGCTCAATTAGTTCTCTCTGCTGCGAAGACTTCAGGGTGCTCCTCACCTGAGTACATCATGGCTTTTTGTCCTTTTGGTGTCTCCAAGGTTTTCTGTGAGGAGGGACATAGTTTGTGGCTGGTATGTGTATCAGGAAGGCCCTGCTCCTGCATAGGGACTGTAGGCTGCAAAACCTTGAGAGCAGAGATATATCTTTTTTGCTTGAAATGTACCTAACTTGCAGCATGGTCAGACTCGGAGAGAATAATACTGGCAATAACATTGCAGACAGATACATCAGATACATCAGATCTTAACTCTGGCCATCAGACAGAAAGTCTATTAAACTGAGTGAAAATGCCTGAGTGAAACACAGGTATGTATGTGAGATCTGAATGTGATCCAGGTCTGCTTTCTTCTGCCTAGTTCTTCGAAGGTGTGCCCGTCACCATGGTAGCCTCCCACAGGCCTCTTCTCCTCCTGCTTTTCCAGAGGGTCTCCCAGCACAAGGAAAGAGGAGAGACGGGTGGCAGCAGCAAATGGTTTGGCAGTGGTTGTGTGAGGGCTGGACAAACTGCAGGGAGCTTTGGTAGGGACGGAGAACCTGGAACATGTTACCTGACAGCTGCCAGCACTTCCCTGCGAGAAGGTCATTGCAGCCACTGCTTCCTTTGTTCTTGTTGAGGACCATGAAGAGAAAAATAACTTGTAATAACTGAGGTTTTATCACTTGTGTTTCTCAATCACCGTTTAAACACTGGAACCATTTTACTTACCGGAATGCGAAAGTACACTATTGAAGAAACTTTATGCAGATAATTGTAAACTAGAAATGTTGGCATGATGATTTTTCTCATGGTTTAAAACAGAATTCCTGAAATTTTCTTCCTTTCTGGTTGTTACAGTAACAGCCAGATGGTAAAAGAAGGGACTTTCCTGCCCAGCACTGGCTGTTAGTGCAACTGTTAAATTAATCCAATGGTTTGGATGATTTAATACTGATGAAGGGCTGAAAGACTGTGAGGAAAAACAGTGTTTTGGGGACAAAAATAAAAGGCTCATTGGGAATTTTGGTTAGAGAGTGAAACAATGACTAAAACCACAGAGGCCAAGAGAAAACATCTGCAAAAGTAGAAGAAGTCAAGACATACTGTCCCCTTCTGTCACTGTCAATGATCCTGAAAAAGAAAGAAGCCTTTCTGGTAAAGAGATTCAAGTGTATGATTTCTTAGAGAAAAAGCACACATCTGGGATTTGAAGGCAAAAGAAAAAAAACAACAATAAAAAAAAACAAACAAGCAAAAAAAATTGAGAAACATGGAAGTGAGGTGAGCAGCAGAAAGATATGATGAGTCAGGTGAAAGCAAAGTAAGAACCTGGATAAAAGCTAAAGCTGTGAGAAATTCCCAAGATTTAGTTGGCAAGAACATGAGTTGTTGATAGGCTTGAGGTGCTTTGAATTTGAGACTGTTTGATCTTGAAATCCTGGAAGCACAAATTCAAGTAATTTTCATTAGAAATGAAAGTATTCATGTCAACCCTGTAGGTCTTTAGTTTCTGAACATCTTCTAGTATCCTGCCAGCCTTTTCCCTGGCTATCCTCAGTTGCAGCTGAGTGTTGCAGTCCAGTCTCTACCCTCCAGCCTTTCCGTCCCAAACGATTTGAACATTTGAACATCTGCTACAAACTCCAGACTGTTGTCCATGAGAATGGATAAATACCTGGCAGATCTTGCTACCTTCTCCAGATCTTGGTCTTGCTGGGAGTCGCCAGGTCCCGAGCTTGTGTACTACGTACTTGGTTTACACTGAATTTGCTGCAATTGGCACAACTGAGGGGCATAAGAGAGTAGATGCATGTATATTGCAAGCAATATTTAATGAAAATATTGGAAATAAATATTGATACCTGCTAACAAAACAAGTTGGAAAACCTAACATGTTTACTGAGTTTGAGAAATAAGCTTTAGTGAGGGCACATCCAGAAAAATTACAACCTTGTAAAAGCAGGCTCTGGCTTTGTACATAAGAAGCCTTCAAGTAACTATAATTATGAATTTTACAGGGTTATATTTCTCAGTCATTCTTTAAATTTCTGTATTCACTAAGCACAAGGAAGTGGTAAAAATAATGCTGCTGTATTAATGGGATTAACATACAACAACACTTTTAGGAAGGTATTATTTAGATTTATTAGAGATTAGAGAAGTCCACAATTCTAGATGAAGAGTATGAGAATTTTTCCTATACAGAGAAGAAAATTCAGAAACTAGAAAAAGGACTATCTTCTAGAAATAGGCACATGTTTCCCTAAAGTAACAGAGAAGAAGAAATTAAAATTTTATCTCAATAGTAACTGTGAGATTGGGGTTGATCAGCTGGAAAGATTATAGACTCTGAAATATCTTTAGAGATCTGGCTATAAGCACTCAAGGCATTCACTTTCAGCATTTTTTCTGCATATGGTTTGACAAGTTTGATTTGCTAAGGAACAGACATAGTTTAATACATTTTTCTGTCTCTTGGATGCCAAAGTCTTGGGTCATAGGTATGTAAATAGATAGATAGCCAGGTCCGTTTAAAAAAAAAAAAATGGACAGTGTAAACAACATTGAACATATATTTTGACCCACTCTGATGCAACTGTTTTTGCTGTGATTTGTGACATCTTTATATCAAACAGAAAGGTAAGTACAAATGAGTATGATTATAAATTTTTGGGTGATTCTCTATGGAGACCTGCCCATGGAAAACAGCTTCACCTGGCATAGCAAATGGAGAAACCACAGCAAGTCGATGTACCAGTCTCAGGCATGCCTCCTCTGAACAGTATAAGGAGGACTTTCCAGACCCTACAAGAAATTTGATTCCTGACAAGATCAGTGCCATGTTGCTCTGGGTAAAGAGTAATTGGACTCCTGGCTTTCTGCCTTCTTTCTGGTACATTTATGCAGTCATGAATCTGTCATTATTTTCCAAAAACACTAGGTGTTGGTCCCTGAGGTGAATTGGAAACCCACCTTCTGATTTTACGAGCCAAACAAGTCCTTCGTCCTGCTTGTAGTGTTTGTGGACTGTTTGGCCTGATGGAAGAGTGGAAAGGGTGGAAAGAGAATTTAAGGAACAGACCGCACTCAGAGAAGCATTCAAGAACTCAAGAAGCATTCAGATTTAGTGAAGCCACCGCAGAGGATTGAAAATATCAGACCAAACTCTCCTGTATTTCCCTTAATTTTTGTGTAAGCAAAGGCATAATCCCTTAAAGGGTTGAGTTCAGACTCCATAACATACATGAGCGATACTGAAAAAGCAGGATGGAGACGAAACCCATCACAAAAGCTTCTAAAAATTGTATTCTTATATCCAAAGAAGAAGTTTTGAAGTTCTTATCCTAGAAAAAATGACGACTGATGTTTTCACTAAGCATAAGTTGAATACCATACATCTTCTGAGTTTTTCCTTTAGTATGCAGTCAGACTGTCCATACTTGGCCCATTTTTGTCTCATACAACACAGCCTTCTCTATAAGAAGCTGCTGCTCTGGCTTGTTATTTAATAAGTACTTTTTCTGTGTGCACACAGTCCTTAGGGATTCCTCAAAATTCCATTGTGCAGCAATAAGGAGAATTTTCTCCAAGGGGAACCTAAGTAGAAGAAAACTGAGCAGAGGCCTAGTTGGAGCTTCCTCCAGAACAGGCATGTTTCAAAATGGTTGAAGCAGATCTGTCAGTTTCTCCGGGACCAGCTGTGCTCTCCTTCCCACCAGATGATGTGCTCACTTCTCTGGAGCTGGGATCCCAAAATGAGATTTTAATGCTGTTAATCAATGTGAGCCAAGCTGACCAAATCTGGATGCATGAAATATATATACCTGCATGCCTTAACAATGAAAGATGGATTTCAAAGATTTGAGGTGACAGAAGTAAAATTTCTGTTATTTCAAACCCTTTTAACAGATTTTGTTGCATTTGGGAAAAAAAGGCGATTTCTTCTTTCCTGATAAAAGTATTTAATTATACATACCTGCCTAGTGTAGTTAGTAGGGCTGGGTCCCCATGGAGTAAACAACTTATAGTAAGATTAATACTGGAATAAATGGCATCATTTACACTGACACTTGTCAAGTTTGGGGTGTGTAGCTGCATCCAGAATGTTTTTCATTTGCCTTGTCACCAGTTAGAAAAATGCGGTCTGTATGTGGACCAGTCTGTTTCACTATTGCTTTGCCAAAACTCCCTGTTTATCTTACATTTTACATAAAGTCAGAGCAGAGGGATTAGAGGAGTATGCAGCCACATTTTAATTTGGAAGGACGGAAGGACGGAGGGAAGGAAGGATGGAAGGACGGAAGGAGGGAAGGAAAAGGAAGGAAGGAGGGAAGGAGGGAAGGAGGGAAGGAGGAAAGGAAGGAAGGAAGGAAGGGAGGAAAGAAGGGAGGAAGGAAGGAAGGAAGGAAGGAAGGAAAGGAATATGCAGCATATATGTGACATTGAATTAGGTTGCAAGTCAATCTGCTGGAATCTGTGGTTGGTGTTTTGCCTTTCTACCAGGGTTTTCTGGAAGACTCTTTATGACTGACTGGAAGACTTCAGCTCTGTTTTTCCCATTTTAGCTGCACGTTTTCTGGCCAAAGTCTAAGTCTCCAGAAACACTCTTGAGCTAACAGCTTTAGCCTGGCTACCTGTATGAGGATGTCCAGAAATAGATGATAGTGCCGCTCTGAAATAGAAAAGAAGACAGTAACAAGCTTCAGCCAGGCAATTTATTTTAAACAAATAAACAGGCATTCACCACTCTGGACTGGCTCCCAGATTTTGGCTGATGATGGCAACGGAGCAGGGTGTGATATCTGCACCTGACTTTCTCTCTGCTGCTTCCTGCTCAGCTCCTGCTTTGATCTCCATCTCTCTGAACATAATTATGAAGCCTAAATCAGAACCAGGCCCTCATTTCTGCTGCCCCAACTTGCCCTCCTCCCTGACTCCTAAGGAAGACACTGTGGTTCTCAAATGCTTGCCTTTTATTTTTAGTCCAATAAAAGAGACCACCTGCAAATTCAGCTTGCTTTTTTCTTTTTATTACCTGCTTTTTATTATGTAGCCAGTGTACCTCAAGAGTATCCAGTAAGTACGTATAAAACATAATTAATCTTCTGAAAGGAATGTATCTCCTTCACCTGAAATCATTGCACCGAGCCCGCAGTCGCACCCCGGCAGAGCTCCACTGAAAGCAGCCAGGCTGCTTTCATTTTCCCTGTGGCATCTTAGGCCCAATCCTCTCACTTTTGGTGATAACTGCATGTGGATCAGGAGGTCTGGATCCACTGCATGTGGATAAGGAGCTCATTTGCCCCATTTGCTATCAATGGGGCAAATCAGTGTAGCTGTGCTAACCACAGGGAAGCTATCCTGATTTACAGCATTGAGCCCCTGCAGGTTTTGTTTCAGTCTTCAGCATTTTTAAATGTTATTATTATAGATAAGTATATTAATGGGGCAAATACACTTACTATGAGGCTTTGACTTTTGGAGATCAGGACCTTGATGTTCCATATCCTGTGCTCTAGGTACCCAATATTAAGCAATAGAGTAACCATTATTAGTAATTCGTAAACATGAGTATTTAATTACACTAGCTTCCTCCTCTCTGCCAGAAAAGGAGCAAAACCAGAGAATTACCAGCTGAAAAGGAAGGTGCCATTTCTCTTAGGTGTATCTTGACAAAAATATGACTTAGTTCATCATGTAAAAAATTTATTCTTAAAGCACTAAAAATTTTAAGATGCCTAATCAGGACACACAAATATTTATACATATGTATTATATATATATGTATGTGTTCTGACATATGCATGTGTGTGTGTATACGTGTGTGTGTAGTTACATGTATATATGTATATATACATGTATATTTGTACATACAATACACATATGTGTATACATAGATACACACATATATATACAGATCTCAGGCTGAAGCTCCTTTTTGTAAATTTTTCACTAAAGTAAATTCAGCATAAAAGCAACTAAAGCAAGGAATCATAAATCATACCTCTAATTTTAGAGCTTTGGTTTTGTAAGAAGAACTGTCAGGTTTGCCCCAGACATGATTGTTGACAAAGAGCTTAGTGTTTCATCCTTTATTAACTAGAACATTTTACTGTAACTGATTTCATGTTACCATCACAAACAGCACACGTCAACTGCTTGTGCCTAGTGACTGGTTATAAATTCTTCTGGGAGAGTTAAGGTTGTAAAACAAGAACATTAAGTGAATGCATAAAAAGCGTGAGCCAACTGTTTACAGCTCCTGCATAAATGTCCTCCTTACATTTCCTTTATTTTTTTTATTAGAAAGTGACAAGGCAAGGTCACTGCCCCGCAAATGCCCACCATTACTGACTGTTGAACCAGAGCAAACCAAGTTTACCTAATCTCCACTTCTATCCATTGTTGGAAAGTGGCTGAGAGTGAGGGAGGAGGAGGAGGAAGGGAGTACACCAAGTCTCTATTCTTCTGTAGTTTTAGGAGAACAGTTTGGGTGCTGGAAGCCCATTGTTAACACTAATATCAGACGGTGCCACTTAGCTGTGGCCCTTAATGGAGGTGCTCAAATTTCACAATGGCTTGAACCTGATGTATTTATGGAGAGATAGTTCTATATTTTATATTTTAAATTGCCAGAATAAGATCACTTATAAAATAATCGTACATATTCAAAGCACTGACTCTATCCTGTTACACTCACTTTCTGCTGCTGTAGCTCCCCTGACCTTTTAAAGACAGAACTCTTCATTAAACAGTTAAGCACAGAGTTAAAGGGAAAGCATTTCCATCTCTTTTCTCTGAAGTGGCTAACTTTGAAGTTTTGTAGTGCAAAAGATACAGTTCACAGTGGAGTCAAATACTCACCGCAGGAACTACTGTTCTTACAATAGCAGAGGGTGTGTTACAATGGAGATTTGCTGAATATACAGCCTTTTTGAACACAGTCAATACATACTGTTCTGTTAACAAGTTGATCTCTTCCCGGAGCCATCCTTTAGATCCTTTATTACAGGAACTAGTGCAAAAAGAGTTTCACTGAAACAGGGTAATTCCTTTGACAGATGTGGTAACAATAACTATATTTCCCTTTTTGATACGTATTTTTTGGTTTCACTTCACATTTCTGTATTAAAGGATTTTTGATGGGCATTTTATCCTACTATTAGATTTTTCTCTTAAGTTTGGATCTTTTTGTAATCACTAGTGCTTCAAACTGACAGAAACACCAGAGAACATTTGAGAGGTAATAAGCCAGGCTTTTGCAAGGCATTTCATAGAAGTTTCTCTGAGTGTGTCAGAATCATTGGAGGAGTATGCAAACACAGTAAAAGACTCCTTATTTCCATACTACAAACTCTCTCCAAGGGTCTGTTAAATTTTCCCAGTGAGGAGCAATGCAAAGAGGTCCTTGCTATGTTTCCATAGACATTTCCTTAAGGAAGTGTTTCTATCCACTGAACCTGTAGGGAACCAACCGCAGAAGTGTTTTAACAAGACAGACTGCAGCACAGCCCATCAGTATGTGACAGAGTGATGTGAGGGGTGTTTCTCACAGTGAAGATGGTTTTGATTTTCTGTAAAGAAGCAAATGCATGACACTAAAACCTTCACCATATCTCCCTCACTTACCTGTCCTGCCAGGTTCCCCCTACAGTGTATTTGTAGATGTTTGTTTCTTCCTTAAAAATTTTCAAAAATCTCTTTTTTGTGTGTATGTGTGTGTGTGTGTGTGTGGTTTTTGTAGTTCTAAACAATTACAACAATGCACTGATTGCAGAATATAGAGTATACCTGCCCTTTCCATTCCTCAATTTATATTGGTCAGGGCACAAGTCAGAAATTTGTCAAACCACCTTAGATTTTTAAACACTTCCACACACTCACACGTATATACATGTGTACAGACACATGTATATATGCATACACACACACACACACACACATACTTGTGTGTATATATATATATATTTCATTTTTCCATTCATGGCTTCCTATTGAAACTGAGAAACTGAGAATATCTATCTGAAGAGTCAAGTCAGTACAGAGTTCCTTGATCATGGACAAAATGAGGTGTTGAACAGTTAATGTCTTGCTCAAGCTCATCCAGTGCACCCCTGCCTGCCTGCATATCTCCAACTCTTTTATTGGTTACCAGGTAAACACCTTACTTTTTAATTTTACTCTGCCAGGAGGCAATTTCTCTTAGCAAGCTAGTGCCAACAGCCACCAAAGGAAAGAACAAACTATTGCTAATGAGGAGTAATTTTCTCAGTGACAGCCACCCCTGAAGAAAATACACAGTGGCCACCCATTATTGTAATGTAGAAAAATTAGCTGTAACAATGTAATAGTATTAAGCTGCACCAACAACCAAAAATGGAAATAACACACACTTCCCATCCATTACTCTAATAGCATCAGGGCTCTAGTAAAATGAAAAACATGTTTGAGGGCTGGTGCTCACCACACAAAAGGTTTTATGCAGGAATGTTGACTTGCACTACTGCCTGTCTCATCCCACCACTTGTCAGGCTTTTTAAAGCAGAAGTCAAAATAGAAGGGTATTTCCTTTTCCTTCCTTTCTTTCTTCCTTTCTTCATTTCTTTTTTTTTTCTTTTTCTTTCTTTTTTTTTTTCCCTAAAAGCCCTCATTCCTACTGCTCACCTGTCACAGGCTCTAATTGCTTCTAGGCTGAGTAACTGTGTTGTCTGCAAGGTTCCCTCCTAACATGACAGAAGCCAGTCACATGCATGTATCCAGTAACAGATTATAGCCTAGATACTGAAATCCGGAGAAATATTCAGAAAAAAAAAAAAAAGCCAGTACAGTCAAAAAACAACAAATTCATAGTATTTTAGTACCTATCTAACTCCTAGGTATTTTTAGACTCTGCAAGTTTCATGGTTATCTTCTGCTCTATGAAGGAGGGTATATAGATCTTACAGTAGCGATGCTGAGAGAATAATAAATCATTTGCATAGGCCAAATATCTGCTGAGAGGAATTTGGACCTATTTTTATTTTTTAGGAGGACAAGGAGGAGAAGGACAACGTAAGTTTTATTTTAAATTTCTGATGTCTCTAAAGAAAGCAGCACTTACCTTTGCTCACCGTGCTATGTTGCTCAGCTCCTCAAAATAATTCCATGTAGAGAATTGAATTCTTGTTGTTTTCTCTTGTGGAATGTACTTTCTTAGGCAACAGCTCCCATTGCATACTGCCTCATTAAATCTAATTTCAGGTTTCTGTTCACTCTTCATAAGTGCTTTCATTTGCATCCATTTTGGATTGTGCTCGTAAAAAAAAGAAAAAAAGAAAAGAGAAAAAAGAGTAGTGTTGAAGAGTCAGAGTCCATCAAGCAGTTTTTACAATACCCAAGATTAAAACACTTTTAAATTTACATTTGTTTTCAAGAAACAGTTCCCTGTATATTATCTGTCTTTGTATAGATACACATGGTTAAGGAAATATATTGTTTACTAAAATATAATGTAGCATGGTCACAAAGAAGAGTATCTTTTCTGACAGAGAGGCGCTTTCTGGTAATATTTTGATGTATGTGGATACAGCCATGATCTTTATCCTTTGGTAATAAAAAAGGATGAAATATTAACTAGAAATGATCTTCAACTGAGAGTGACTGCCAAAAACACTATTATTATCCTATCCAGGGTCATTATTTTGAAATGGCTAGATTAAAAAAAATCACAGGACAGTATTAGTCTAAATACTGACGTCCTGACGCACAATTGTTCTTCAAAATGAGATTAAGAGATTCTGTGTTCTGGCTTGAAGACACTTAATTTCTGATTAGATGACTGGAAGAAACTGTTATGTTCAGAACAGTTGACTGGAAGAAACTGTCAAAGTGTTGATGTTTTCCAGGGACTGTGGCTCCTCAATGCACGTTAATTTTATTTGGTGTTGTGAGAAAATAAATGGAGCGTATATGCCCTTTGGAGGACTTAAAATATTTACTTGCCCCTTTGCAACTTTCCTTATAAAATTCAAGGAAAGTTGGCATAAAGAGGCAAAAACAAGGCCTAATTTCGACTGGTCACAAAGGTGTTTGGTAGCCCTGAAAGTGAAGCTTGCTGTCCTCTGCTCTGGAGCACAGAAGCCAGAAGACGGTTGGAGGAAAACAAGAGGCTGCCACTTAAAAGTGATCACCATGCCAGGTCTTACGTCTCTACTTTCTCTCTGCCACGCACACATTTCTAAAGACACTCTAACAGGTCCAAAAAAGCTTTCCAAAACCTGTAAATGTTTCTGAAACATACCCTGTGAAATGCCTACCACTATTCTTTAGGAAGAATGGACACGTTTTAGTGTCTGAACACAATGGTAAACATGAAGATGGCACTCATTAAACAAGCTGATGAAAAGAAGCAGCAAATTACAGCTAAAGATCAGGTCAGGCCTCAGGGATAAATAAATTCCAAGCTGAAATTTAGGGCCTAATGCTAAAGTCCAGGAGATCAGAGTAAAAAACACTCAAGTTTGCCCTGGTGCCTATGGATTTAGACACACAGCTTTAGCTACTTCTTGTGCTTGTATTCTTCAGCTGCTGCTAAAGAGAGACTGGCCTTGTGCTTGCCTGCTTCTGCTGTCAGGCAAATGCACATGAGCAGCACCAGTGTGGTCTTCCATCAACAGAAATCAGTTCACGTCAAGCACCAGAGTGGCATTGCTTCTGTGAGAGCGCCTAAGCCTGGGGAAGGTTGCAGGTTCCATCCCAGATCTGCCAAGGAGCCCCCGTATGAGCCTCTCACTAAACTGAGTTAAAGGCAGCAAACACAGGGGAAGGAGTCCACTACTCCGCTCCCAGAGACTCACCGGTGTGAAGATCCCCCTGCAGTGGTGCTCTGGGAGGGACACTTGTCCACAAACACATCTCTGAGCACCCTTCAATTACCCTCCAACCTCCTACCAAGGCAGGACTGTCTGCCCTTATGTGTTTGTACTGGACAGCATATAATGACTCAGTGGATCATGCTTTGCTCTGTTCTTCTCATTATTCTCATAATTATTCGCTTCCCCTAGTGCTCCTAATAATCACAGCTGCTGCAAGGAGTGTGCTTTCTTGCAATTATCTTGCCATCAGGAAAGCTAAGAAAATAGCAAAGGGTTTGCTCTCCACTGGACATTTTATGGTAGTTGGAGTGTTTCTCATTAAGTAAAAGGTGTATGTTTTAAAATGTGTCAGCAGCTGGAAAGACCTTCACCTTCAAAAAGTTGTTTTTAGAAGTTGATGGATCTGGTTGTAAAGAAATCAGTTACAAAGAGGCTCAGTGTAACCGTGAGTTAGACCAGAGGATGTTAACCTTATAACAACAAGACTTACAAGAGGGCTTGGTATTAAATACTAAATATTTACCCATTTAAGTATTGAATGGAAGTCTGGGGGGTTTGGGATTGTTTTAGGGAAAAAGTCATTCATGTGACCATGTACAAGACTTGCAATTGTGTTTTGGGTTGGAAAGACACCTTGTTTCTGATGTTAGCCTTTGGAACACAATAGAGGTCTACCAAGCATGGCGGTCGACATCAGCTCTTTACTGGAAGCAACAGGAGGAGGGAACCTTCTTCCTTGCATCTGGTCTGTGCTTTTCTGGAAGAAGGATTTATGAAAGGATTAAGGAGGAACCCTAGCATAAGCAGCTTCTTTACTTTCTGAAAGAAAATCTTATCAAATTAACCAGATGAAACCCTATATGAGAAGTTTCCAATGAAACAATTTTTTCAGTAGCTGCTAAATTCTAAGCAATTGCTTTCAAAAGATCAACCCAGGCTTGATTTTTTTTAAGAGGTTGAAGTGGCAGAGGAATATGTTTTTAAAAGCAGTCAGCAACCAGGAGCTCCTGCTGGGAACTTCAGAGGACAAAGGCAATGTAGTCTTCATAAGGAAACAGGCCTTGAGATACCAAATGTTACAGGACTTTAATGGATATTGGGTGCCTAGGTCACATAAATTGCTTTTGAAAAGCCCGGCCTCTGGTCATTTGGTTTCTGCAAAGTATTCTGAGTCTCTTCCTTCCTAAATTCTATTAGCTCTACAGTTTTCAGGATCTATTCCACATAAATCAGTTTGAACTGATCAACATTTCTCTATTAATAGTCTCCAGACTCATGCTGTAAGAGTATGAAAAATCAAAGTAACCTGAGCCAGAAGATTTGTAATGAACTTAGTCTTGTGAGAGAAGGGGAAATGGCACAAGAATTAAACTGAAAAAAAAAAAAAGTTGGTCTCAAGAGCAATATGAGCTTCCTAGCTTTTAAGTTAGTGTAAATTGAGCTCTCTCAACTGATTCTAGTGGATCTATGATTACTCAAATTAGCTAAGGATCTAGTCCTATTTGTTGCTAAGAGGCCTGGTTCTGGTTGCATTTTGCCTGTTTATTCTACCATAATTGGCTGACTTCAGCTGACGCAGTTCGTGTTCCCACTGCTGTGAAATCCACTGTTAAGTATCTCTCTTGCTCAGTTGCAGCTATCAGGGAAAAAATTTGTGACAGTTCCCAGCAGTTTGACTGGTCTCTCCCTTTTGTTTTCTCTATTACCACATAAAATACAGTTGAGTTTCACCTCTAATGGAGAGAAAACAGTGGAGAAAATGATGTTGAATTGCTCTACAGAGGTAATAGAGAGAAAACGGATAGACTGAAATCCTCTAGGCTGTGCTGCCTGGCTAATATTTGGCAGGTATCATAGTTTCTTGGGTCGGTATTTGTTTTTCTTCCTTTTTAATTTTTTGTTTAACTTGTCCAAAAACTGTATTTATCAATATCTAAATACTATTACCGACGCAATCCTCAAAGCTTCAATTTTCTCAAAAGCGTATGCAATGTAGCAGCCTCCTGCTGTTGATTAAGGAGGCTGTCTTCCCCTCCTCTTCTTCCAGACTCACACAGTGACACTACCTTGCAGTGGGGCCCACTAGCTTGCAGTGGGGTCCACATCTGGTGTATGAAGATGAACAGGGAAGGTGGAAGGGAAGGACAGCATTGTCCTTTCCTCAATAGCAAGGTGTTCAATTAGCTCACCTCATTTGCCAAACAGTGCTCTCCTGAGTTGCCTAATTACTCCCACACTGCTTTATTTGCTGTAAACAGGTGGGAAAGGTTTTCACTGACTGTGCTCAGAAAATCAATTTAGAGACAAACAGACTAAGCCAGAGAACATCAGAATTACTGTCATTTGAATACAAAGCTCCAAGGGACATGTGCTTATTTTACAAGTTTTATTAGCAAA
The DNA here is from genome assembly GCF_000705375.1 of Tinamus guttatus. The sequence continues at coordinate 1,040,732 of NW_010584739.1, read as the reverse complement.
CATTTGTTACTTGAGCAGTGCAAGGAAACTTGTCAAGGTGCTGGAATAGTGTTGTCCATGCAGTCAAATGGAGAGAGTGATCTCTGGCCCATGGTGTGTCGCTCTCACACGGTTATCAGAGATGGTCCAGGAGCCAGCATGGGCTGAGCCAATCTGCCTTGAGGGTTAAGAGAAATTAGTTGTGTGGATTTGGTCAGCAGACCTCAGAAACAATGCAGACTTGTTGAAGTTATTTACAGCCCACATGTGTATTGTAGCCCACCTGCTTAATGTAAATAAATTTTATAAGGTGTTCCATGTTTCTCAGGGTTTGTAGCTTGCTGTTTTCAGTGCTACTGTCACTGGACATCATTGCAGCAACGCTCAAGACACATGCATCTACTAGCTTTCTCCTCAAAGCTGTGGGCTTGTCTGTGCCATTTGTTTCAGCTTGAACTCAACCAGAGGCTGAGCTGGAGCTGCTCAAAGTCTTTGCAGCCTTGCATGTGAGCATGTGCACCATCAGCCCCTGGACAGGCTGCTGGCTCACCAGGGCATCCCCCTTTTCCCCACCAGCCCATGCTAATTTTCAGCCAGTGAAGCTGCTGAGCTGAAATGGCTGGAAAATTTCATCACTTCCTTCCTGCTCAGTCCAACTCCTACTCAAATTCTGCTGCTTTTCCTGTGGTGATGGAATAAAAAGAGGAAAGGTGTCAAGGAAGAGAAAACAGTTGCCTAAGGAAGACATCTCTGTTGACAAAAGAGAAAAAAAAAACCCTAAACAGTCCCATTAGTCTTTAGTCACCAGTTCTGGCTAAAATACATGTCAAGTGAGGTAAATTCCCTAGCTTAAAATCAACTGAACTAATATTTTGTCAAAGAAAAAGAGAAGGCTTCTGGGTGAAAGTTCTGTGAATTTCCACATACACAGGACCAATAGGTATCTACAAAACCATGTTGTGTAACACAGAGCAGCAGTTTAAGCAGACAAGCAGGTATCTATGTGTAAGCAGAATTTGCTGCTTGGTCCTGCTGACTGCAAACACCATTAAACAACTTTGACGTTTTTAACTTTTCCCTTTGAGTTTGAGTTCCCTCCGAATTAACATGTATCAGTCTTAAACATCTAAAGAAAGGGGTTTAGCTGCAGTGGAAATATTGATGCAATGCTTAGTAGCATAACAAGACCTATGATATCAAAGTAACATGAAGATGAATGCAGTTTCAACAGTGGGAGCCTACTTTTAAGCTAGGATGTTGAAGAAATATTTCAGAAGTGTAATTAATTTGTAAATGCTTGATTTGTCCAAGTTAGACCTGTCCAGTTATCATACACAGACTATTGCTCTTGCACTCTTGGCTTTCATGACAATATTTCTACAGAAAACAATTATATTATCAACCTACACATCTGCCCTCCAATCAGATTGTGGCTGCCATACCAAACAAAGACAAATGGAAACCCATATTCTACATTCCTAGCAGAGGGAAAGGGCTTAAGTGAATTATTCCTTGACATTAATAGGATAACATGTGTGCTTTGTAACATACAGCAACTTTGAGAGTGATACTGTGGATGGAAGGTTGGGGCAGATGGATGTTAATATCATCAGAGACCTCTGCTTGCAGATAAATGTTTCTGAAGACAAAATTAGATCAGGAAAGAACATGAATGTATCCATCATTTTCTAAATAAAAAAGCATTAGGATATCAAAATCAAAAGTGTTTAGATTTGCAAGCTAGGAAGCCCTGGATTTCATAAGGTCTAATGTTGACTCATTAATTTCCATAGCAAATTTTTCACTCATATCAGTGGAGCAGGAATAAGCTGTAAAGGATACCCATCCTTTATCTGCTTTTACTGCTACAAATTATCTTGCATCTAGGAGAATAAGAAAAATAAAACATGAGTTGATGCTTTCAGGCAATCACAAGTTTTCTCAAAAATAGTCATATGTACAATAGGAAACTATATAGTGTTTTAAAATGCATAAAGAAAAAATGAGTAGACTCATCTGTTTATTTATTTTAAAGCTGTATTTTAAGATAGGACTCAATTCCATTAGCAGAAGAAAGAACAACAGAAAATCTTTGAATTCACCAAACATTCCCTCAGACAATGTTGGATTGTCGAGTAAAATTATTTTTGCATATTAACTGACTGATTTTAAAATTCAACCTTCTGCCTCAGGCTAATAGGGACCTAAATACTTGGAACGTGAAGTTCCCAGTCAGGCTAAGATGAGGAATCATAGGCATGAGAAAAATATACCTGTGGTAATGGGCATATTAACTCCACAAAAAAAAAACACTGAGGGGGTCCAGAGCTCTCTGTGGTGTACCCACAGAGGATCACATCTGTCCTAAAGGCAGACTCGAACTTTACAGACCCATCTCCAGACTATGCAATGGTCTCCCATCTGACCTCCCCAGATGCTCCTAGGAAGTAGCGTACTCAGGTAGTGGCTGTGGGTCACATAAACAGCAGCACCTATGCAAAGGGTCTGTGAAGTGCCCAGATTGCTTCTCCTCTCCATAATTTTTAAATACTGTAATCAATATCTCTTACTCAAACAGTGGTTCCCATGTAGTAGGCAAGCAGCTGAGTAATTGAGAAGGTCTGCTTTCTAATACATCCAGGATTTTACTCCCTGACTATATCCCAACTTTTTCTATCAAGAAAAGTTTATCCTTGAAGTATGGCAACATAAAGAGATTTTGGTGGCTGAAATCTTTATCCCCTATTTAAGTGTCACATGCTATATTTAAAAGAAGATCAAGAAAGCCACCACATTTCAGAGTAATTAGAAGAAAATGGCTTGTACGGTACAAGGGGATTTTCAGGGACCCCTGAAGAGGCTTGTCCACCCCAGTCTGAATTTCAGGGACCTGCTCTGAGAACTGATCTACTTATTCCAGTGGGTATCTCCTCTCCTGCCCCCCTTTCTCCTACCCAGTGTGAGAGCCTGTGGTTTTCATGGAGTGTATCTCCTCTTTGTTATTGACCCAGCTCCTGTCATGGTGGAAATGATGTCTCCACCATGGCTCATTTTGCACAAATGACACCTTACGCAGGGACCAAGGCAGTTGTTTCACAAAAGGAAGTACTGGAGAATAGATTCAGGTTAAGACCATGCCTCTGCTTTGCAGGGTTATTTTTAATACTGGGTCAGCCTTGTGAAGCAACTTCAGAATACCAGCCTCATTAACAGGAGTGGTGAAAGCAACAGCAGAAGTAACCAATGGCAGAGTATGTGAAGAATATTCCAAGCCAAAAAGCATGTACTGAGAAAGTCTGGCCTCGGATAGCTTCCTTCTAAGAAGACCAGAGCTTCCCAAGAGTGGCTGGTGTGGGAGGAGGCTCATGGTTCTCACTGGTTGGGAGCAAGCAGGGGACAGAGTGGGGAACACCATGTCCCCTACACTCTCAGTTCTGCAAAGACATGCCACATGGGGCCTCTGGAGCACCAGATGCTCTAGTCCCTGTGTCCCCACCAGTCACCCTAACAATTTTCCCTGAGTCATTTCTCACAACAATCATTTTACTAACCACTCCTGCTAATCATCATCCTTTCCATGAACCTGCCCCTGCTTTCTCCCTCCTTCCTTTTCATCCACACATAGTTATTTCCCTCTCTTGCCAGATCTTCATAGTTTTCTATCCCTATACCTATCCCCACACCTGTTCCTCTACAGGTCATTTACTTTTTTAGGGGGGAACAGACCAAGTGTCCTCTCAAGCCTATGTTGTAACACTTTTCTTTTTTTTTTTTTTTTTAACTTTCCAAGGGCCTGCTTAATGCCAAGTGCCCAATGGCACCCAACAGGCAGCCAGGAAACCTTTCAGTTGCTTGTCCAATGCATGAGTGGTGAAACCCTTTTGGTCTGTGACTCTGGCTCATGTTTTTTTTAAAGCTCAGATCTTTTAGAAATACCGGTTTTCATATTGTTTCACCAGTGTGTGTGTGAAGGGGATTTAACAATATTAAGTAAAATGGAAAGTGTTAAACATATGAAACTGTTTGTATACACCCTCACAGTCTGAGCCCTCAAATCTGCAGTAAAATCTCACTAAAGGAACTAGAACCTCAACACCATCTCCATACTTGGGAAGATGGGGCAGACTTCTGAGGAAACTCTCCTTCAAACAAAAACCAAAAATATTTTTAAACCCCCAAAATGTTAGGAGGCATTTTAAAATAAAGGGCAGGAAAAAAAGAGTTCTTTACATTACTTAGTGTACAGCTGAAACTCTGTTGTAATACTCTTAAGGCTTTGCATTTTGTAGAGTTACTGTCATGTACTTTATAACAAAATTTACTCTTTGCTGCAAAATTGTGCTCATGATATATATTGTTTCCAAATGATTACTTTTTGAGTTGTTATTTCTTAAACAAAAGTCCTGGCACATTTAAGACACAGCTATCTCTTTTAAAAACTAATGATAAATCTTTAATACCAATATCAATCTCTTTTTCATTGCTGATAATTTTAGCAGAAGCATAAAACTAGCATGTTTATTTTAAAGTCTCAGATTTCCTTCTGCTCTTTCCTGGGTGCCAGAGGCCTCATTTGCCCTCTATCTGTATGAAAAAAATGCTTGCAAATGTTATGCTTTTATGTTCACAGTGCAAAACTCCTCTGTGTACTAAAAACAAAAAGCATACGTGAAATAGGATAAAATTAAATATAAAATTAAGCATCATAGATAATACAGAATGAGTTGAATTCTTCATTTTTACATTACTACAGCAAAAGGTTTTCCTTATTACGTTAGCTGAAATTTTGACAGATTTATAATCTGACATACTATAAGAGAGTTTACAGAATAACAGAATAATAGAAATTAGGAGATAGTAGTCAAGCTAGGTGACACTTTTCACTGAGTATTTGGACTTTTTCAGTGGACATGAATCTTATATCTCCACACAGATGTGCATTCATGCAAGCACCTTGCACATATCCTTAAAAAAAGCCATTAAAAACAGACCATCTTCATTTTATCTGGCCGCTACTTAATGTGACAAAGCATTTAAAGTATGGAGAAAGACACAGGAATATTTAAATTGCACATAGGCAAGTGAAACTTGTAATACTTAAACTTCTCATTATTCATTGATATGGATCTGATAGTTGGATGAAGCAATATTTTTTTCTCTCAGTCACTTTAATTCAGAGTATTGGGATAGAATGAAAGACAACATTATTCTTCCAAAAAGTCAAGCTGAGAAGCTGCAAAAGCCTATATATTCACATCAAAATGGCTTATAATTTGTGCATTTACATACTGAACTGGGACAATGACACACACAATGTCCATGCTCTTGTGAATAAAGTTGGTCCCTGCATTCCATTTGGGCTGAAAACTGCTGTTTTAGGTTGTTTTCATCTTTACCTTTTTTCCATATGTGCATGAAGAATTCTCTATTTTTAAAAATATTATTATTCATGTGCATGCTGAAATTGAATCATGCTATTCTTACATAGTTTTTCATTGGATTGTTGCAACCTATAAAGAAATCCAATTAAATTTTCCTTGCAGGCACAGAGCCTCATTCAGTGCGGCTTTATAAAGCTGGCTTGTTGTATTGTATGGCAAGTCTGTGAACTGAGAAGCACACAGGCCCCGTCCCATTCCTTGTCCTGTGCGACATGATGTAAAGAGAGAGTCTGCCAGCAGTGTTTCAAAGAACTGTATTATCAAATAACATAAAGGCTTTGCCATCGTTTCTGCTGCTGCCGTTTAGAGTATGCATGTGCCAGTGCATTTGCTCAACAATTTTGAACACTGCATGGTTCATACACTACCCTCTGTATCTATCTGTGATGTTCACCTTTGTTATATTAAGAACATACAATTTGTAGTTTTATTCTGAGGTAAAGACAATGTGAAGTTTCTTTGCTGAATACAATGTTAACAAAAAATTGGTACACTAAGCCCGCAGATTGCAGAAGTGCAGTTCTCTCTTCTCCTATCTCAAAGAAACGGACTGCAAAATTTGTGGAATTTACTCATAAAGTAGTGGGATTAATCTGTGTGTTAGTGCATTGTTTGTCCATGTGTCTTCCCATGGATTTAAATACCATAGGTTGATCCAAGCAATCAGCCAGCCTGTGGGCTTACTCCAGCTGCTGCCAGCAGGACGGCAATGCCAGCCCTTGCTCATACACAGAGCCAGTTTCTACAATAAACCATAAACCTGCCATAACTTAACAAGTCTGCTTTCTTTGTTGATTAGAAAGACAGAATTTCATTGCACTTCCCATGTAGGAGATTGCTAGTTGCAGAAAGGAGCAGGAATACTGATCTTCACAGTGGTATATTCCTGGCCCAAATGGCTAATAACGTTAACTACAAATGTCTCCTTTATGTCCTCAGACCTCCATATCGTGCAACTGGAAGTGAGCTATGAGACCCAAATTATAAACCCTGTGTGGGATGCAGAGATGCTAAAGATCTACCACTGTGTCTTCCTGTTAGTGTGGAATTGATTTTTGTGCTATATTTCCTGATGTTTCTCCAATCTAATTTAAATGTTCCCAAGCACTCTTTTCTCTGGAGAAATGTTTCCATGCTAAAGTTATGGTGGTGAGCAAAGAGCAGAGGACACCTGACTTAAGAATTGAAACATATATATGAGCGCTTAAGAAAAAAAAAAAAAGAGCAGTACCAATCACATGTTTAAAATCACACATGTGCTCCAGTGCTGTAAATAGTCTCACTGCCTGGGATTTTCTTCTGATAGCCAATCTAAATTTTTCTTCTCTTAATTTCTTCTCATTACTGCTCTAGTTATACTCCTGTAACTAAGCTAAATAATTAATTGACATTTTCACTTACTTCAATGGGAGCCATTTGCACATATCAGAGGACAAATTTTACCCCTTAATAATGAAATGAACTATTGTTCCACCAAGCAGGTACTCAAAATGCCAGCCTACACCTGCTTACACAAGAGAATCGTGAATTAACTCTTTGGAATGATCATTTGTCCCAAGAGTCATCTGTAAGGGTGGTGTTTTGCTGATTCTTTATGAGTTTCGTCAAAAGAACAGTTTAAAAGAAACCAAGACAAAGTAATCCTAGAGCTATACTAGCATTTTTTTTTGCATTGTTTTAAATTTACTCAATATCTCATTTGTTGCATGGTTAGGGTGGACGTGATTTTTCATTTCCCCCAAACATGCTAGTCACATGTGCTCTTCCTATCTCTCACCTGACTTCCTAATGCAGAAGTCTGTCCCTACTAACTACTGACACCAGGCCAGGACCGGGCTGGAAGTAGCTGTCTCGAGTAAATTTTCGCAGCAGATTGGTCTTGAAAGGATACTTCTGTTTCCAAGAAAGAAGACCATCCCATTGCTTATTTGTACCCTTTTTGGTATCAGCTCTATCTGAATGTAATTTCAAGAAATCATGAGGACCAGTGCTAGCAGTCAGAGAGCTCTGGGTATCAGTGACATGGCTAGAAAAATAGGTAACAGTATAGTGTTGAATAAGGTAACATATGTTGACTGGTAACAAGCGAAAAAAAAAGAGAATGTTTGTCACTTATTAAATGGAAAATTTCAGGCAGTCATGTAACTAGAAATTATTTCAGGCTCAAATAGGCAATATTCTGTTTTAGTCACTATTCTGTCAGAAAAAGGCAAATAGGAAGTATCTGGATTCAGTACATAACAACAGAAATTGTCCCAGAAGATGGTATAGTCATTAAACTGGTCAAATGTCACTGAGAAAGCTGTGTTCATATTTAGCATACATTTCCATGGGCAGAGAAAAACACTTCCTTGGAAGGAATATAACCAAGGACAAACATGACTCATAACAGACCTTAATAATGTCTGAGAAGAGAGCTTGCTTTTTTTTTTCTTTATTCTCAGAGGATGAGGCTGGTATTGAAGGTGAGCCTCGGGCCTCGCTGGCCCCACGCGGCTCTGTATGACATGGGCAGGCAGGCTGAGTGATGCCACGGGTCTATGGGGATGGTCCCCCCAGCATTGCTCACTCTGCTTCATCTTCAGACACAGGTCCACAGCCAGGTTTTAGCCCTAAACTGATTAGATGAGAGGGAGTCCCATTACAGGTGTCCTGTGGCATCGTATCTTCTCTTTAACCACTTGTCTCCTGCCCTCCTGCCTGCTAGGACCACGATGTCCTCCCCTTGGGGGCACCTGCCATGCCAGGGTACTCTGCAAGGAGGAGACATCCCAACGCGCAAAAGCTGCTGCTCGACCTCCTCAGTTAACCTCTGTTAACTTGGATTTTTGCATGGTGAAATTATCCACACAGCCATGCAGCAAATAGCTTTGCAATCTCGCCTGTCTCTTGCATACAACAGTGGCTCCTGAATTTTGGAATTTAAATCTTCAGCTTTTCCCAGTGATTAATGATGTGGCTGCACAGGCTCTCAGAGTTCATAAATTTTATTTTTTAACTTTCCACATCTGATCGGCAAGACATCTCTCACAGCTTTGATAACCACCAGAGGTCAGCAAACCACATTCCAGGAGCTACTGAAGTGGTATGATAAATTAATGGTTTGGGGGGCCATGTGTTTTGTTTGTTTGTTCCAAGTGCCCCTATCAGCCTGGGTTCAGGGTCTGAGCAGGTGATGGCATTGCCAGTGGAGCGGAGCAAGCTCTGCAGCGTTCAACCCTGGCATGCCTGCAAGGACAGAAACGCCGTGTTCATCTGCTGCACGCTGTGCCCTGTGCGCCTCCAGGCACTGTGTCCTTGAGGCAGGCGGAATTGCACAAAAACAGCAAACTGGGAGCACTGCAATGTAGCAACATTACCCAAACTGCTGTATTTTCAATGCAAGGAGGTTTCCAAGCTCTCTGAACAGTCTCACATCCCAGAATCACAGTGAAATGCTGTCTCAGCGGGGCTTGGATGGCCATCACGAGGAACTGTCTGGGAAGAAGGTAAACAGAGCCAGAATTTCTCCTGTCTTCCCTGTTCCAAAAATGGGAATTTTAGAAGAAAAGATTATATGGGGTCAGATGTCAAAACTGTTTCTTTGCTGGTTCCTGGCCCAGATCTTCCTTGATTTTTTCTATTCCAAGTGGACCTATAGGGAGCTCTGATTAAGGGCACATCTACATCCAGGGCTTATAAATATTCCTTTCCTTTGCTAGAAACTGGGCTGTGATTCAGCTGTAAGTGTAGTCTGAAAAACATACATGAGTGAAATGAACAGAATAAACATCTCACTAAATGGATGCTTTTTTGACTCTGTAGAAAGATTTAGAGATAATGTGTAGCAGTTGGAATCCAGACGGTTAAGAGATACAGAAGGCTGCAAAAGAGGAAAGGGCAGGGATGGGGGGAGAAAGCTGGGTTGGGAGGATTTCTCTGAAATATATTCTGCATGCTCTAAAAGAAAAATGTGTGTAATTTGGACCCCAAATGCAGGCCAAAGCGACAGCATCTAATAGGGGAAACATGATTTAGTGGTTGGTTTATAAACTAAACAAATTTACTGAGTTCCATAAATGAATCTCATGGCAAGATCCCATTTTTTTTTAAAGGGGGATAACAAATATTGTATGTTAAGGGGGGAAATCGAGATGGTTTTTAAGCTGATGGCCTTAGAAATATATGTATATGGTCTTTTTTATAGCTCTTGGCATATAAAATAAGTCATTATTCTAAATAGAAAAATATTGATGATGTCATAGGAGCCATTGCCGGACACATCAAGCTGATCTGATGAACTGGGAAATCAATAGATATTTTCCAAACGAGATGGCATTTCTTTTAATTGGTTGTGTGAACACGATATACTGCAGAGTGCAAACGTTTAAGTTAATTTTCATTTAGCTTGGATTTCTTCATGTGTTTTTTTCTATTATTTCTTTATGCAGAATTTATTTTTTGCACTGTTTTAGGATTTTTCTTTTCTATTGGCTTGCATATAAATTCCTTATCAGAACAGATAAAATAATATCTATGCATTTTAGAGACTTATGCAATATTGCTTTGGGAGCTATTTGAATATCTACCAGGATTAAAAAATACTGGAGATTTTGCCTGGTAATCACCATAGCGCTTGCAAACTGTAAGTCTTTTAATTTCACCCCTACCACAGATAAGTAGGGAGCTGGCTTTATGTCCCATAGCAAGTGAACATCAGAATTGGGAATAGGAATCCTGGCTGTTTTTGCTTTAAGCTAATCACCAGGCTGTACGAAAGCCACATGCGATAGATCGATACATTAATATACATTTCAGGTGTTATTAAGCAATATTGTATGCCCTGTGCATCTCCAAAGACTCAGAGTTTTCAAGGGCATATAATAATGAAACCCTTAAAAAACAGAAGTTTATCAGAAAAGGATGCAGGATGAGGACCTTGTTTACACAAAGTAACTTAGTCTTCTGTTTTTACTTGTCAAGAGGCAAGTAAAAAATTCTGACAAATATTTGCTCATTCTTTGTGCACCTAGCATTTTTTAATGATCTTGATCTTTCACCAGCTTTGCATTTCTCCTCATGCAGCAGGGAGGGACAGAGCTGGCATCCAATCTGAGATAGTAAGGTACATACTAGTAAATGGATAATTGTCCTTTTCCCATTTTCTCTGCATTTTTATTAGCCTTTTTATAAGGATATTATATACTACTATTTATATAATATTTTAAATAATAAGTTAATAAAAATAATATCACAATATAATATTTAATATGCAAAATAAATTATATTATATGTAATATAATATAAATATTTATATAATATTTATATAATATGTCATAGTGGTTAAAGGTGTTGACTTACAGCAGGCCTTTAGTTTATCCCCACACTGACATGGCTGGACAATTCGGTAGACCTGAAGCTCCTGAAGAGCCATGAAGATGACTAAGAGATTGGAGCCTCCATCGTATGAGGAAAGACTAAGTGAGCGGAGCCTGTTCAGCCTGGAGAAGAGAAGACTGAGAGGCGATCTGATCAACATGTATAAATACCTGAGGGGAGAGTGTACAGAATGTACAGAAGATGGGGCCAAACTCTTCTCAGTGGTGGCCAGTGACAGGACCAGGGCTAATGGGTACAAATTAAAACACAGGCAGTTTCATCTCCATATAAGGAAGAACTTCTTTCCTTGAGGGTGACAGAGCACTGGAACAGGCTGCCCAGAGAGGCTGTGGAGTCTCCTTCTCTGGAGATCTTCCAAACCCGCCTGGATGCCACCCTGTGCCACGTGCTCTGGGTGTCCCTGCTGGAGCAGAGGAGTTGGACTAGATGATCTCTAAAGGTCACTTCCAGTCTCAACTCTATGATTCTGTGAAGTTCTGACAGGTACTTCAGACCCCATGCACGATCATGTTTGATCTCCATGGTAAGACCGCAGGTAAAGCGGCAACAACAGCTATTGGGGGTTGTTTTTTTTTTTTTTTTTAATGAAGGTGTCTGCTTCTGACTAGTGTGACCATAGTCAGCTTACTGGATTCCTTTTGTTCAAGTGCTCAGGTTTCATGTTTACTTGCCACAAGCATTTGGTCCTCCATTTGGTTACAGCTAGTCAGGACTCCTTTGGGGAACACCAAGCAATAGCTGTAAGCATTTCACAGGTTGAATTGAAAGCCTTCAGACACCATTTGATGCACAGTTTGATCTCAGTTTAATGTCTTTTTATTGAGAAATGCTAAAGGAAAAAAGAAGCTTAGAGTTCCCTTTAACATGTGTCCCTCCATTTTGGTACTAGTGACACAGTAACGTGAGCTCCAGTTATTTATTTCCAACACACAAGAGGCAGATGCATTGAGGACATTAGTTTTTTTGTTGCAAGGAATGGTGCAGTTCATCATAGTATTGCACAAGTCCTGCACAGGCTTTTTTATACAGAAGACATAAACAAATCAAATTTCCATAAATGGGTGAAATTCCTTCTTCACAGAAGTGAATGGCAAAAGTTACATTGAGAAAGTTGCCATTTTGATTATTTTGATATCCAAATAATTTCTTCTGTGGATGATGTGTAGATGGAGTGACTGAAGGGAAACCTTTAATCCATCACAAATATTCCTTAGTATAAGCTACTTATCTTTCCTGTTTCCTTCTGAAACCATTGCCTTGCTTTTCCCTATGCTTTAGCATTGTGGTAGCTTGTTTAGCAGGGCTCCCTGTTCAGCAACCGTATTTTCTGTATCTACATTTTTCTTAAGTTTCTTGTATAACCAACCTTCATTATTTTAGTCTGAAAACACACCTAGAGTTCACAATCATATTGGTGGGTTTTTGTTAATATGTAAATATTGCATTTAAGCATATATAAAATGCTCTTCATCATAACATCTAAGTGCTGAGCATTTGTCAATTTCTTGCTAGGAGTAGTGAGGGGAAGCCAATTTTTCAGTTCCTCCTTTTATAAGAACAAAACCAAATGATAAATTCTTGTCGTCCAAATAGAAGAAGGAGGGCCATAGTGCAACTTCCAAAAAGAGCCCAATTTTTTTTCCAGCCCTATCTGGAAAAATTTCTTTCTGCTGCTGAAAGAGCATTAGAAATACAACAGTTACAGTCAGCCAGATGATCAAAACTGTGCTCCAACTTAACACCTCTAAAATTAGGCAAATGCACATTCAGGTTGGCAAAATCTGGCCATTTTAATTTATAGTGCAAACCATTTCTGAGCAAACGTTTCATCTGCGAACACCTTGGAGGGCAAGCAGATGTGATCCTTGCACTTACACAATTCACAGAAATAATGTTCCTTGTTGTAACTGGAAAAGCTGGATTCATATTTTATAACAAAGAAGAGATATTGGCCAGGGTCTTATAACTGGCATAATCTTGGCCACCTGGGTGAGTTCACCCACATCCATGTTCCTGCGTGTAATGTCTGGCAGAAAAATGCAAAGTTTGTTACCCTCAGCAACTTGCAGAGCTTTTTTCTTCTTTGTCAGCCATAAAGGTAGTAGTTCTTTTTCAGCACTTCTTAACTATAATCCCCTGAAACAGTAATAGCTGAATTCCTCTCTTATCTCTTGTTTATTTTTAATGCACCTTGGCTGCATTTTGCTAGGCATGTTGTTCTGTATGTGGAACAGAGAGTTAATATCATTTCTTGAATCTTTAAAGCCACTCCTTTGGAAGGAAACCCATTCTCTTAACTATTTTGAAAAATGCAACAGAAGCTGTAATCCTTGAGTGGTTCTAAGTAAAACTACAGATTTTTTTTTCCACCAGGGAGCAGGTGAGGAAGGTTATATGGTATGTGGAAAAGACAGAAATTTCTTGTAGTCAATAATCGCATGGGTGAACAAGTACAGTAACTTCATAAATAGCAGTACTCGTGAATGTCAACAAAAGTTGTTCAGCTCAGTTGAAAATCATAACCTTAGAGGGATGACTCAGACTCATACAAACCTGTATCTCCATTGATTTTATGGATTTTGCATTTTTGGTGCAATTTCCTAGATACAGGAACGATGGGTGTGAGGCTAAGGTCTATGAAGATCTTGCTTCCTTTCAAGGAATGGATCCAGGCTGCCAGTTTAAGACTTGCAGCTATGCCCCTTGATCCAAAGAAATCTTTTCCAGTTTTTTGCAGGTATATCTCTAGCTTAACTGTGCCAGCCAAGGCAGAGCACTCCTCTCTTTGTGCCCAGACCAGGGGCAGTGAATCTGCTAGGTGCTGCCACAGCTGCCCAGCAGATGTGAAGGTTGCTTCTCTCTGCCCTTTAGTGCTCCTTAATTTTGCTGGGTTGCCCAGTCTGATGCCTGACTTCTTAAAATGCTCCTTGGTGTCTCTGGACACCTCCATATCTTTCATATCTGCTCTCCTTGGAGATGACAAAAACCTTTCCAGTGGGACCACAATCTGTATCAAGTAATGAATAAATATCTCAGATACTCAACAGAATGATTATCCATACAAGAACTAGTGAAGACCTAGGGATTTCTCAACCTTTTGTCAGCAATCTAGTCATTGGAATGCTTGCAAATTACATAAAAGAGAACTCCAGAATTACTGGCAGAGCGAACTTGTGACATGCTTTTGTGAAATCGCTTGTGAATCACTTTTTATACCATTTGAGCAGTGTAACTCAGGCTGACCTTTAGAGCCGGAGCAACCAGATGTAGGATTCCCAGGCAAAGCAGAACCTCAGTAGTGTCCATCAAAATGGTCTGTGATCAGCATGCTCCTCCAACCTCCTCTTCCTCAGGGTTTTCACTTCCTCAAGTAGAAAGTGCTCTTAAATTCATGCAGCCCTGCTGTCTGAAGCCCTGAACCCCAACTGTGCTGGGATTCAAACAGCAATCCTTCATGTGCAACAGGCTTCACATGAGAGGTTTTTAGTATAATATTGATGAGAATAAAGGGTCATCCTGACTGATTTTCAGACCTTATAATAGTTAAGCATGATTTCATACATCCTGCTGCTGTTCCACAAGGAAAAAAAAAATTCTCTCATCCTTTCTTTTTTATATTTTTCCTTCCTTCTTTGTCCCTCCATCCTAATCTACCTCCTTCCTTCCTTCCACCTTTCCCTTCCTTCCTTTTCTCCTCTCTTTTTCTCTTTCACTTTCCCACTTTTTCACTTCCTCTTTCTTTCTCTCTCTCTCTCTCTTTCCTCTTTTTTCTCTCTCTCTTCTCACATGCATTTAATATGTATTCAAGAATTCCCTATCAAAAGAATTATTAATTAGAAAATCATTTAGATATTGGATCTCATTTCATTTTTTTCTCAAATATTTATGAGACATGCATATTTATGAAAATGCTCATTTTATAATCTGTAAACCTACTTTATGAGTTTGCAGTCAGAGTTTGTTTAATCTTGCCAGGTTTTTGCAAAATCCTATTGCTAAATCTGACCTAAATCTGTTAAATATTGACTCCAGACTTGTCAGGCAGAAATGTTATTCTGGTAATAAAACAACTCTATTAAAGATCATTGATACTATAAGTGAGATAACTTCACAACACATGTATTTAGTGTTTATTTTAATGAAAGGGATTTCCTGGCACATTGTCAGATAAACGTTTTATACTTAGAGCTGCCTGGAAAAAAATTAAATATATTAAAATCAGTCTCTAAAGCGGTTTTTGATTGTGTTTTTAAGTCTTTGTAACCAAAAGTGTGTAAATGGAACTGCATCTAGTAAAACACAATAATTTATTCTAGAAATTAGCAAGCCCACGTTTCATCCATAAAACCATTCTCTGTGATGTGCGACTGGCCTTCATTTCAGTGGCCTTGATTTATAGTTAGAGTTTGTTTTATTTTCAAGGGGTAGAGACTGGGAAGCAGCCGGACAGAGCTATTAAAGCTGTTGCGCACAGCAATTTTTCGGGGGTTTATTAATTCTTACAGAGAACAAGCCAATGAACTGAACATTTTTCAGTGCAAGAATACCTTTTCTGAAAGGATTTTTTTTGATGAATAGACAGTACAAAATAAAACATATGAGTGTTTGTTGTATGAACTTATCTGCTTTTAGTTGCCTTCTTAGTCTTTAAGGTTTATCCGAGAAGGCCATGTTTAGCAACCATTAATCCCACTGGTGTTGATGATTTTGGCCCTGGATTTTCCTTGATGGCCTCATTTATGCCTGACTCATACAAAGAAAAAGCCACAGATCGTTATAGAGGAAAAAAATATCTTAGTGACTTAATTTCAATGAACGAGGATAGCACAGATACTCTCCAAAACAGAAACGCTGGTATATTCAGATAAATTTAGGTGGATTTTGTGGCTTACAATTTATAAAAGTGAAGACTAATTATTCTATTTGAGGAGTATTTCAGTCAGTATTTCTATTAAAACCAGAATTGTGTCAGCTACTCCAAAACTGCAACATTTGCTTTAAAAAACAATTGTTTCTTTTCTCTCATCCATATTTTTTCTCGCTTGCCTGGTTTATCAACGTGTCGAGTGCCCTTGGGTCATGCTCTTGGGTGGCCTTCAGACAGTATGGGACCAGGGATGAAGGTCTGTTGAACAAAAAGGTGATTAAGATCACATCCTATTCACAAAATGTGAAGAGCTCTTCTTGGCCACAAGTCAGGTGTCAGTTCCATCTGCTTTGAATGCTGATAGTGCTGAAGGGACAGATATTTATCTATTCATGGTTTGAACAGGTTTGGGATGCTGTAGACCATGCTAGCAGTTCACTCAAAATACAAACATCCTACAAAAGGCTGAATATTTGTGTGCTTATGTTTGCTCCAAAGCTTAAAATTAATAAGTAAAAGACAGACTAATTGCTCACTTCTTTGGTACTACAAGCCCTGTGTTGACGAGATTTTTCCTCATCAGTGCTGTAGGAAGATATTCAGAGAGCGCACGCCCAGTCCAGCCTCTGTGCACATGCAGCACCCTGAGCTCCCACAGCTGAGGACAGAGTTTTGTGATTCCCTTGGGAGGGAAGGCATGAAGTACTTGTTGGGATTCATCACTGTACAACCATGCAAGATAGATTTGACCTTTAAGCAATGGCCTTTTTAGACAGGTTTATCAGGCAGTTGGGTTGCTTTTCTGCACTGATTGCTCTGCACCATCGCACATCTACCTCCGTGGGTGCTGCAGAAGCAGGTGAGAAGGAGACCTGAAACCACTTGAGTTATTCCTGTGCTGGTAATGAAAAAATCACTGCAAATGGTAGGGTGAGTCAATTATTTATGTGAACAGCCTTTCCTCTTAAGCATAGGCTCTGCAATTCAGTTCCTCAGGAGGCATGATTTTACAAGCCTCCTACACATCATGCTCTAGTCTGCATGCAGCTATGTGGCAATTTCTGAAGAGTTCATGGGGTATGCCAGCCAGGATTGCAACCAAAGGAGCAGCTCTGAGTAAGAAAAAGAGAAATTGGACTCAGAGAGAAAAAAAAAAAAAAGTAGTATTTTTCTGGTTAAGAGAAAACCCAATTGCTGGGCAGGTTAGGAGGGTGAAAGAGAAACCATTTGCATGCTAGTGACACTGCAATAAGGTTAAAGGCTTTTGCAATTGAGTAAAACAACCCCCCAGAATCATCACATTTAGACATTTGTGGTTTTCTGGCATTGTTTCAAATTGCATGTGTATAAATCCTTCAGAGTTGTCAGCAAAACTCCCAGATGTCTCAAAGTTTCCTTGAGGAGTCTTCACATTGATTTGAAGAGAAGACAGGTGCAAGGATAGAAACGACTCTTTCTTCCCTCTCCCTCTGCGCACCTACACAAGGTTTCCCTCTCCAAGACACTTAGTATTTTAGCTAGTATAGGTGCACCATGTCTGTCTAGCATCACCTTGAGTGCCATGGTAACACTTTACATTATCTCACAGCTCAGTCCCATGTGCACAGGCAAACCGGGAATGTTAAAGTTCACTGACACTCTCCTTTGATTGGGCCAAAAGAAGACCGAAGCGGGAAAAAAAGCAAGGGACCAAAGGTAGGGAAGCAAAGTCACTCAGGATGCACCTCTTGCTCACTGGGAAGAGGGATCCGAGCCGGATGGGTTCCCGCAAGGCAGGTTCACATTCGCCCTCGGCACATGGTGCGCTCAGTGGGGATGCAGCAATGGGAGCAGGCCCAGCACGGCCGTGGCTCTGCGCGGAGCGGACGCTGCCGCCCCTCGCCCGCCGCCCGCGCTCCGCAGGGAGCCCCAGTCTGGTAACTGAGTGTTAATTATGTCTGAGTGGGTTCCAGAGGAGAGGAAAACCATATACTGTATCAGCGGAGAAATGGTTTCACTGTGAGGAAACTAATGATGCTTTTATCAGGAACAATATAAAGATTGCTTTTTTACTAGTGTGCGTCCCACAGGGTTTGGACTATGAGATATTTCTGTATCTGGCTTTAGGTTCCTCTGAGCTTTTACATAATCAAATCAATATAGCTATGATTCACCCTCTGGCAACAACTGCTCCTTGCAAGTTTCTGCTGCTTCTTTAGTGACTAAAGAGAAAATAAATAAATAAGTAGAAAGAAACTTATTACAAATCCGTAAACATTGATTTGTTTGGTCTTAGATTTTACTTTTTTAATTGACAGGGAAAAAAGAAGAAGAAGGAGGAGGAGGAGGGAGGATATATGAGTTTGTGGTCAGTGGAGCAGGCACGTGATTGCCACACTGTTATTTAAAAAAAAAAAAAAAAAAAAAAGGGGGAGCTGGTAGGCCTGCATGAACCAACACAAAATAGTGCCCAGACACAGAGTGAAGGGCCAACTGGGAAGAGAAAGGACGGAGGCTACAAAAAGCCAGGGCAGACACTGAGTCCAGAGAGGGGAATTTTGATTTTTTCACTAGCTGCATTGTTTGCATCTGCATTGTGACTTCTGTATTGTTTAGTGGGAAACTCCAAACCTGAAGTGCCTGCCTGCAGTTTCCAGGCAAGAAAAGGATGATAAAAAATAAATTAAAATACCCTCTCCAACGCCCCCACCCCTCAACCCCCAAAAAAGAAAAAAAAAAAGCTCAGAAAAGATGCTTTGCCCATCTGGGTTTCTTTATATCCCTCCACCTACCCATTCGTGCTCCCACCCTTGACCCCAGCTAATTCCCTTCATTCCAGAAATTCTGTCTCGCTCCCCCTCCTCTCTTTCCTGGTATCATATTGTTATCATCACAAATATTCTCTCCTTTCAGTTGCCAGTGCTGCACATTGCTCTGGCACAGTCACCACATGCTGGTGGAAGTGACATCTCCCAGGATCGTCTGGTCTTATTAATCCCTGGGCTGATGCCTCCGTCACTCTGAAAGGAAAGGAGAGGCTGCATAGGGAGATCACTATCTTCCATGAAAAGAAAATCACATTTTTCCACAGAGCTAGTTTTGCTCTTCCTCCAGGCTGTGCAGGCAGGACCACGGAGGGAGCCATCCGAGGGGGCCAGCGCTCATGCAGGAAAGTCCTCCAGGCTCTACTTTCCCCCCAAGCCCAGGATCTGCTCTCCCCTCAAGTCCTGCTTGGTGTGGATGGAGAGAAGGGGCATCCCTGTGCTGTTCAGCTTCCAGCACTGCCCACCCCAGGGCAGCTCTTGGCTCCTGGCTCTTGGCCACAGATAGCTGTGGCAGGTCTGTTTTGTCCTGAAGAGCTCTGGGATCTCAGGGCACATGTGGCTTTTGGTGTTTCAGTGGTCTGCCATTGAGCCTTTCTTCCCTGTTCCAGCTTCTTTTGATTTTTCTTGTGTTTTCACCATTTATTTTTAAACTGAAGTAAGGTTATCTCTTATAATAAGATGCAGGAGAAGTGTTTGTTGCTTTCCGAATACAAATAAGGATTTGCAAGGAAAATAGGGGAGTCTCCTCACACTATAGGGCAATCTGTTACTCATGCAAACTTTGTTTCCTTTCCCTAGCAGCAATCTTGATGTGGCTTCACACGCTCCTGGAGGTGGGAATTCCTCTGTGCTAGGATGGCACTGCAACAAGAGCACTGACACTGCGAGAGAGCTGAGCAGTGCTCCAGCAACAACAGAACCAGACAAGAAACTAGAAAAATGATGCTGAGATCATTTATTGAGACTCTATGCAAAAAATACTCCACAAAGATATTCTCTCAAAGGTGGAATTTGAAAAAAAAAAAAAAAAAAAAAAAAGGAAATGGTCAAATAGTACGGTACAGCATTCATTGAATAATTTAAGTGACAAACAGCTCTTCAGCAGTTGTTGTTCAACCAAGCCTGGTAAACATCTTGTGCTACAGAATGGATAATCTGTAGCTATAGATACCACATTAGTAGCATTGTGTAAATTTTAAATCCTCTTCTTTTCCAGGTGGCTGATGATTGCTCTTACTGCTCATAGATGAGCACCTCCTTGCCTGTGTTGTGATGCACAAGGAAGACTTCTTGTTCTCCTGGTGCTATATAGTTCCAGAGACCTCAAGACTTAGAATTACTGGGAAAAAAAATCAACTTTAAATCTGTTAAGCTGGGGAGTTGTTAACTCCCCAGCTCCTGTAGAGGTTGTAATAACACTCTGGTAATCAGTAAAGCCATATCCCCTCTGTGCCCTGACAAAACCATTTCTGCTAAAATGCTTCATTTTGGTGATGTTATGAAGGGTTTTATCCTCGTCACCATTAACACAGAACAAAGCAGTAACACAACAGATGAATTTTATCACTTAGCTCTGTTTTTTGCTTTTACACCTTCTACCCTAATTTTAGCACTATGGTGTTTCTTTTCCTTCTCCATAAAAAAACTAGTTCACGTAGAGATCAAAAGATTTGACTGAATATGACAGTTCTCTACAGCATTAAGATGGTCTCCACATTTACTGTAATGAATGAGACACTGTGGAGACATGTTCTCAGCTGGTGCAAATTGCCATCCCCATGATGAAGCTAGCCGACCAACAACAATTTAAGCCAGTCTGCTCCCTAGTGCACGAGGGTTTGACTTTCTCCAACACACACACGCACACACATGCACAATCAGAAAATACACTTTAAAAATCAAATAATACTTACTTGAGGCTTTTAAGCTCCTCAGGGGTAGATAGATACAAGGCAGTAAACCAGCAGAGGGAAAGAAAAACAGTTAAAAAAAACTAATAAAAAATCCTATAGGAAGGAAATGACACCTCCTCCCCCCACAACACACACACACCCTTATAAAAGGGAAAAAATTAAAAAGGGAGCTAAATTGTCATGCTCGCTGTGGTGGCTTGCCTGGAAATGAACCTATGAGTTGAAGGCATATGGTGCTTATGTTGGAATTGTTTTCTAAACAGACTTTCTGCCTGTGTGTCTTTTTCACCTCTTTCAAACATCTTGTGCCAAAAGCAGTAAAAACACTGCTGCATTAAACATAAATCAGGGCCCTGTGCCTGCAAAGGACCTCTGTTGTTGCAGGGGGGTTATTGGACTAGGGATGAAAGGAGACCTACCACCGCATTGATCTGAGGTGATTCTGTGGAGCATTTTCAGCTAGGATGCTTCTAGCTAGTTATGACAATGTGGAACATTCAGGCAATTAATGAACACATGCTTCAAGTAGAAAGGCTGAGCAAGGGATTTAACTGGACATGCATGCTTCTCTAACTAAAAAGAATACATTTTTCATGTACTTGTTTTGATAGGAGAACTGAGCATATATCATCTATGCAGAATAACATAGGGGCCATATTAACAGGCAAAAGTATACACTGGTTATTTGAAGATGAGTGTGAAGTCATTTGTTAAATAATTTTATATAGAAGCAGTTATGCTCCAAGTTACCACAAATTTGCCATAAATTTAGTGTAGGGAGAAGCTGCATTGTCTTGCCTGCAAACAACTTTCCGAAACCAAAATTTGAGAATGTATTCCCAGTGTTGCTAATCTGCAGCTTGCTTGGTAAGATTTTACTCTCCTGTATGAAAGGCATACTTCCGACATCTGTGATCTTTTCCGACCCCAAGACCATGAGGTGGACATATCCATTTCCTCCTTGCTGTGGAAACTGTCAATGTAAATTAAGATTCAGCAGGTTTTATTATACTTACCATTTGTACATTACGACCTATTACACAGAAAAAGCAATGAACAAATGTCTGGGGCTTTTATGCAGACTCTGTGGTTGGACCATTTTGGAAACTTGCTCAAAGTGAAAGTGTTTGCCCTTGAAGTCTCCAGATATCTTATGCAATTTTTTTAATGAGTTGGGATGTTAATTTGGTTATCCTAACTAAACTTCACTGTGTATTCAGCCTGGTAAATTCCTCCCATGGTACCAATGAAGGATCATTCTTCCTTATCAAATCATGCTGTCAAAGGGTGGTTGAATTTCCACGGGGTGTTGTGCAGTGAGCGCTGCTTGTAAGAGCATGGGAATTATTTCTGCATTTGAAGAGCAGGAGAAACCCATGTGCTATACCTCTGGGAAAGAAGGGGGGAGGATTCCGATTCTGCAGGTTCCCCATCCCCATCACTCAGCACGCTGGAGGATCTCGGAGGGACCATGGCGATTGTTATGCTCGGTCATCTGTTGAGCCTCTTTTCTTGTTTGGAGACAGGCTCTTGCCTGCAATCCTGTCAGGCCCCACACTGTCAGAGTCCTCTTGCAAAGGGGGAGATTTGCAGCCTTCTTGGCTGCCATGGACGCTGCATGCACACGAGCGCTTGTGTGTGTGTGTGCACACATACCCTTAGGTGAGGAGGCAGGAGAGCGGGTAGTGCTTGTGTGCAGCACAGCGCGGGAAAGGCAACGTGGGCCCTCAGAAAGCAGCTTTATAGTGAGGCCAGCAAGAAACAGCACTCTGGCACGGTGCTCTTCTGCAGATCCTAGATCACCCATCGCTCCCGGAGCCTCATAACCCCTCTCCTTCCACCAGGAACAAAGCCCAGGTGGAAACTGTGAGCTGAAATGTATAAAGTTTCCTTTCTTCAAAATGCTTTTATTTTTTTTGGCATAAGGACAAATTGTGCCTCGAGGGCCAGATCTGCAAGTGGATCCATATGGAGAAATCCTAACGTGTTGGGAACATCATTCAAGGCGATGGGACGCTGTGAGGGCACAGAAGCTTGCCAGGTCCAAGCTGCAATTTGAAAAGCGTTTGGTGTTCCTTGAAGGTAAAAGGCGTACCATAAACTTAAGGAATAATTCTTTTTAATAAAACTATTGTGCTTTTTCTTTTAACAGCAAAATGGGGGGGGAAGACCAAGACCTACATAACTGCCCTTATTTCTCTACAACAGAAAATACTTATTTTTCTCCAGCAGGTGGAAAGAATTTTATCCTGTACTCTGAGCTAGAGGGAAAATATAATCCAGTTGATCATGTATTCACATCACAGGTATCAGAAAGACTACAAGTCCTAAGAGATCTAACCTAATTGTATATAAAACTGAAGGTGTTCCAAGCAGTGTAATCCAGGCTGTCTGTGCAGGGGACATGATGACAAATTCTTAAAAAAAAAAAAAAAATCAAGGCCTACAAATTGTTACAAAGTGAACTTGAAAGTATGTTTAGGGAGATCTGGTTATGGTTTTTGAGAGCAATATGGGACTATTAAGACAGTAGTGTATATATCACCTTTGTGTTTCATACATGCTCTTATTGTCAGCAATATGTGACCTAATGAAATGAACATAAGTCTGGGAACCAGAACCTTCTGTGATTTTATTCTCTATTCTATTTATTTTCTACATTGCCTGGAGTAAGTGACTTAACCTATCTGATGGGGGTCTTATTTGTAGTTGCCTGTTAGAGAGCGTAATGTTTTTGCAGGTCAGCTGCAGAAAGCTTGAAGGTTCAGGCTGAAAGCAGAAGGCACTCCTAATCTTTAAAAAACTACTAGGAAGACCGGCCTAGCAGTCTTCCCTGCAGGAGCCAAGGCAATTTCCTGGACCTGCCATACAGAGAGCAGCATCAGCATACAAGTTAGATTCCCCTCGGCTTCCCTACTGAATACTGTAAGATGGACATGGACTTTACATCACCTAATTTGGGTACTTCTGTCTTGACTGCAATATAAGGGAAGGTTTCTTGGCTTCTCTTCTCTTTTAGGCATCAGAGGGACCATCTCTCTAGTGAAAGGATAAAAAGGTTAACACTAATCCAATAAAGGTTAAGTGTCATTTTGTTAGATGCCCATCTTCACAAGAAGTCAAGGGTTTTCAAATCTGTATTTCCCTGCAAAATATCTGTTCCCATTAAACATGAGCAGCAAAACACATACTGTTTGTTGACTTCAGTGGAAAGATGGCTGGGCCTCAGAGACTTGCCTAGCTTCCTTCACACACATTATGGGCTCATCCCCTGCTGGAAGGGAAAGGCACCAGATGGGTGGTAGTGGTTTGGAGGGAATGTGTACCCTGCAGTCAGTTATTTTCTGTTACCTGTTCTTGACCTTTCAAGAAGTATGTTAAAATGACTACAGTCCAAGAAGGCATATTGTATATAAAATGAATGACAGCTCCTAGCGCCACCAAGAAAATCAAACCCTTTGTTTATTTAAGTTTTTAAAAAATACATCTGGGAGTAGAAGTCACGGAGTTATAAATGAGCTCCCCGACCACCACCAAAAATAATAATTATAATAAAAATAATGGTACCATATCCCCTGATAAACCAGTGCCAGAAAAGCTCTTGGGGATCAAGTTTTTGTCAGTCCCCAGCTTTTACCAATTTAAATTCTTGGCAGCATATTAAAAAAAATGTAGAAGGTATTTGAGACTGCAATCCCTCAGGTACTAAATCTAGTGTTTCCTGGCACTAGATGAATGTTGCTGGAGTTAAAACCTAGCACCATAACACCAGATCTCCATAGCTGTTCATATTTATACTTAACAGACAAATATGTCATGCTTTCAATATCCCTTTACCCAGCCAATTTTTTCCTCACATTTTTTTCTCTGATAAAAACAAAGGTGAGAAAGTTCTGGGCAGTTCGCTTTTTTTGTTTGTTTTTCAGACCTTCATGACACACTTTTTCCAGCCACAAACTCTTGCATTATGCTGCTTTCTAGTTATTCTCTTGGTAGCAAAAAAGTTGGAAGTACACCTCACCTGCCAGGTACATGCATGCCCCTTGCAAACCACAGCAAGTCTTCCTCTGAGCACAGGAGGAAACAGGAAGGTGTTCAGCTTCTGGCCCCAGATCTTCAGGCCAGTCCATGCTGGCTTTTGCCGTGGTGGGGACCAAGGTTGCCTTGCAGCAGAGTCAGCCAACTGTGCTCCTCCTAGGACAAAATGTCAAATGGAGTTTGCTCTCCAGACTCACTGTTTCTCCTCTGTTCATCTTCATTACCCAAACCCAGGAAATTTTAAATTAGGTTCAGGTCATCAGCCATGCTGATGACTTCCTAGCTGAGGAAGATGAAGGCTTTCTATTCCCTCCACTCCACAGGGTCACCAAGTGAGTATAGTCGTGCCTGATGATGTCTTTGAAGACTAAATAGGCAGTGTGACCTTGCATCATTGAAATGAACCCTAGTATTGCAGCTGACTCAGGGCAAGTCCATAGCGCCTCCACTAAAGACTCTTTTTGTTCTTTTTTTCACAAGCCTGGGTTTTTTTACCTTAGCTTAACAAGAATCTGTCATAGACAGTCTTTCCTACCAGCAATTAGGTTATACTGTTCATTTCTTTTGCACCTCTTTATATAAGCCATTTTTTTTAATTGTGTGTTTTTCTTTTTTTTTTTTCCCACATATATTTCTGAGTCTTCTAGGACATAAAAGCAAAATAGCTCCTAGCGTAAATGCTGCTCTTTTAGCAAGCAAAGGTTTCACTTCCCCATATTCAGCCACTACTTTAACTTTCTGACCTTTCCTCTTATAACGGAACCACCAGAACATGACACAAAAATGGACATAAAATGCCTGGCTATTGGCTAGACCAACTGTTCCACAAAATCATGCTGAACTTGCAAAAGTAGTGATTCAGCTGCATTGACTTTGCTATCAAAAATAAATAAATAAATAAATAAACAAGCAGAGGGAGCAGATAAAATATCTGAAGTCACTTCTACATTAAAGGCACCAAATTCTGTTCTTGTTTCCACTCATGTATCCTCATCCCTTTTTAAAATCCATAGAGTTACCCAGAATATAAATCAAGACAGAGGATGACCCAGATACTAGCTTAGCTCCCTTCTGTAAAAAACAGCTCTCCATACTGCTTGCATTCCCAGATCTGAGTAAGTAATCCTCCAAAGGGGAGAAAAAGAGAAATACAAGTTTCTGAAGGATTATGCTTTTTCTACCCAAAAGATATTTATCTCTAGAAGCGTACCTCTGGAGCCACACAGAGGTTATCTTCCTGGCTCTGAAGATAAAGTTTGACCCTTTGCAATCTGTTCTGTTCTGGCCCCTTTCTCTCCTACTGTTGCGGTGTGAAAAAGACAGAGGAGAGGCAGGTGTGAATCCAGCCCCGGAGGGTAGAAGGAGAGGAGAAAAGTTGGTTAAGAGTAGATGGTTATGTATTTTCTGTATGATATTCAGCTTCTTATTGATTTCACCCATTTGGTGGACTGAACATGAGCATAAAAATCAGATCCCGCCTAAGCCTTGTGCTTCCCCGGTAATTGACTCTCGCATATTGATTAAGATGTTGATGTGTCCCAGTATTTCTCAGTGGTAATGCAGCTGAGAATGGGCCTTCCCTCCCTGCGTTCTCAGCACTCTCTGTACTGCTGTCACCACACTCCCTTTAATGGATAAAGCTGTCATCCTAAAGCTAGAATGTCTTGCAGGCACAAAGACGAAATTAACTGTTCAATAATTTATGGGATATGGAAAAAAAACTTTACCCAACAACTTCAATTGATTGCTCTAAGTGTTTTGACTGCACTTGCCTGCTTTGCATAAAGTCGGCTACTTTGGAGAGCCTGATTTCCATTTACAGTAGCTTCTTGGCCTTCTCTGCAAGGCAAGATTTTGAAGAAGTTTGGCTTGCTTAAAGGGATTTTCCTGCATTGTGCAGCCCTGACATTTTGACACTTCCCCATAGGTTCATAAGAAATCCAGGATCTTCAGCGAAATAAGACCAGTGAGCTCAGTAAGGAGAAGAGAATAAATCTCAAGCGATTTTGGTTACTTTAAGGCTGTCCAGTTTTCCAGCTCAAATACCACAAAAATAGGTAACCAGTGGATTGTATCATGTGTGGGCTTGATAAAGGACAGGGAAATACTTTATTGTTGCAGTGCCAGTTCAAGCCTAATAATTATTGAAATATCTTACCATTTCACAACCCTTTAAATAAGCTGATGAACACAGACCAGCTGCTGTAGATATGAGTTCATATCACAAAAGCAGACCACCACTGTTTTAGCAAGAAAGTCCATGTATCAAATTACCTCTTCTCTGCCTCTTCTCAGAAGTCTGGGCGTTGTCATAGTGCTGGAGAAGTTGGCAAGGTTGCTGTATCTTGTATTAATCAGCTGCAACAAGAACTTAACTCTCTAGGGTTTCCAATCTGGCACTTTTTGTTATTGCCGGAGTCTTTAAAAAACAAAGCACTCTCCCCCATCTGGCTGCCTGCTAGTACAACATTAGGGTTTTGTTGTTGTTGTTGTTGTTTTTGTAATTGACATCTCCTCTTACTACATTTTCTTTTTGTTAGTGAACGTGGTGATCATGAAACTTGAGACATGTTATGGTTGCTAAAGCTAGGCACAACAGAATAAAAAGATGGTGCAGGTCCTTCTGAGTCAATGTTTCTAATACATTTCCATTCTCCCTTGCAGTATCTCCCTCTGTGATCACACAGACATATGGTGTTTCCATGGTACATTATGAATTTAGCATTACAAAAACACATTTTTATTTCGGATGAAAACCTTAAAGAATCTTTTATGAAATACGATAGCCAGTCCAAAGCCAGTTCATTACCACCATGAGAAAGGAGGCCAAATCTGCCATCTTCTAAAGGCAGTAGTGATTATACTGTGTCAAAGAGTAGTGACCAAATACTTATCCACGTTATCTCAACTTTGGGCTATCGTAGTGCTGTCCAATCCCACTCTTTCAAGTGTTGGTGACTCAAAGATACTAGTTAACTAAGGTGTAATGACCTTGATCTTCGGCTTATGCAAAGTACAATTTTTCAGTGAAACTTTAGGATCTGCTAGGTTGTGCTTAGCATGACTTGTTAATGTGCTTAATGACTCTGCATGGTGTTGTGTCTGTGGCATTAATTTCTATTAGACAAGATTAGATATTAGCATATCAAAGCCTTGCACTTCTAATGGGTATTGGACCTCAAGCAGTAGGAAAATATATTTAATATTCTTCAAGTTCTCAATTTGCTGCTCTCTGAATTGACCATAGTCTGCAGTGAAGTGGCATCTCCGAAGACCTGAAAAATCATAAAGAAGGAACAGTTTTATTAGCCAGCATTCGAAGGGTTAACGTATAGTTAAGTTATCTAGGGCTACACATAGGAAAAGCATACATGTAATGCGAAGAGGAAATCAAAACAGAATGAAGCAAATAATGAAACCATGGCCAGTCATGTTTATTTGCTTTTCTCGTTTAAGGGTGTTAATCCTGGGTTACTGAGAACACTCCCAGAATGTTTCCCAGATGGAGAGACAAATGCACCAGAATTTCCTGCCTCTATGTACTATATTTCCATTTGCTCCCCTTCGAGAAGTGCTTTCTAAACAGTCTCTCCAAGTGGGAGGATGTGTTGATTTCCAGTTTATTGTAGTGTGTGGTAGTTTAGCACCAGCCATTGGAATTTTCAGTAGTCTCTGCTGCAGAGCCTGTTCAAAGTCCAGGCCTCTGGAAGGATCCCCAGGAGGATTGCAGCTGGGCCTGCTTGGATATCAAAGTCCAAATTAAAAATTTATGCCAGTGTTTGAAAAATATCTGACCAAAATCTTGGTATGGATTAAATCTCCCTTGCCATGCAAGCATTTCCATTCGGGGTTTGAGGATTTATTTGCAAAGCAAAGAAAGGACCAAATAGCTGCATAAGCTGATTCGGGTCAGATATATGTTAGCTAAATTATCAATGGTAAAGAAATCTCCAGACCTCCCAGAAAATTTGAAATAGCTCTGGTTTCTCCTCTCCTATCTTTTCCTTTCCTTTCCTTTCCTTTCCTTTCCTTTCCTTTCCTTTCCTTTCCTTTCCTTTCCTTTCCTTTCCTTTCCTTTCCTTTCCTTTCCTTTCCTTTCCTTCCTTCCTTCCTTTCTTTCTTTCTTTCTTTCTTTCTTTCTTTCTTTCTTTCTTTCTTTCTTTCTTTCTTTCTTTCTTTCTTTTCCTTCCTACCTTCCTTCCAACCTTCCCTCCTCCCTTTTCTCTTCCTTCCTTCCTGGAAAGCAGACATGGACTTGATCAGCCACTCTTTGAAATGACTCCTGTGTGCATGTCCATAGAGTGAACCTCAGTCACAGGCCACCTGTGGAGTCTAAAGCGATCATGCTTTTAGCCAATGAATATACTTGCTTTTATCTTCTTACTGAGTAGAGCCATCAACATGACTGATAACTGAAAAACAGGTATTAATTTTTGATTATAGAATATAGGTTACAAAAGGACATTCGTGCCTCTGTCAGAGCTTACCCTGGTTCTTTTCCGCAAGAAGCAGAGTTCAATGTAATACCACACAGTATCATGTCAAAACATATTGCCTTACAGGCCTGCAAGTAAAGAATGAAATGTCCAAGTTACCCCAGCTAGATGCATTCCTGGTGCTCACAGAGCTTCCAACATTTCCTGTGGCAGCAGAGGATGAGCAGAGTTAGTCTGGTTTGTTCCACCTGCTAGAAGAGATCCCTGGAGCTTACAAAAAACAACCAATCCTTCACACCTTCTGATGGTCGGAATCCCCCGGGCTTGGTCTGACTCCATGAGAAGTCTTTGTACTCTGCCTGAACGGCCGCTCCTTTTGTTTGTTTTGAATTTACCTCCTACTATTTGCCACTCCCTCGTTCTTACAGTGAAAAAGACAGTGAGCAGTTGATTCCTATCCACCTTCTCTATGTCACCCATGATGGTGCAGATAAGAGAAGGAAGGGAATCAAGCCTGCCTGAGGAACTGTATTTACTGGCCGTCTGCAGGTCTAATGCAACACAAGCAGATATATCTGCCATGCAGAGGTGTCTAGACAAGTCTAGCACATTCCTCTGTCTCCTGGCTGCCTAACTCCTTCTCACTAAACCTACACAGATCCTGCTGCTCTCCTGGCCGGGGCTGGGCAGTTCTCACTGCCCTTTGGTGCATGTTGGCAAAAGAGAGGGTACTGCCTGATTGCTGGGCATCTGAGAGGCTTTCTGGCTGCTTGTCTTGAGTCATTTCATGAAATGCAATCACAGAGAGAGGGGAAGAGCCAGCAGAATAATTTGCAAAAAGTCCTCAGACCCTTCAGGTTGGAAGGTCTTCAACAGGAACATGAAAAGGCAGAATGCTGGTGGCTCCACCACAAGTCATAACCAGCTGTGGCCGGACAGCAGGACTGCTACCATCCATTCGGTTTGGTGACCTTGTGCTCTTCCCTGCACCCCTGTGCTGCCTCCAAGTACGGCCCAGAAAACAGTGCCTTGGTGGGCCCCACTAGGCCAGAGCATCCCAACCGTTCATTGCACATCCGTGTGACATAAGGTCATAGAGCACCAAGAGTGCCCCAACGCTGGTCATGGACAAGCCCTAGTACATGCTGATGGCTGACCTGCCCGTCATTAGGAGTGGTGGGTGAGGTGCGCAGGGTGAGGTGCGCAGGATGCACCTTAATTAGAATTAGAGGGTTGTCTTTTATTTTATTTTATTTTATTTTATTTTATTTTATTTTATTTTATTTTACTTTACTTTTTTATTTTATTTTGTTTATGAGAGGCAGGAGGTGCCGTCTTGTCTCCTCTCCCAGACAGTGACAGCGCGTACCCGCTAGTGAGCACACGAGCAGAAAGCCGGCGCCCAGGCTAGCAGCCCAGAACGGCATGGCAGGGAGGGTTTATGGCCTCAGTTTTGTTTACGCTACTCTCGCAGACATAGGAGGATGCTGCAGGGAAATTCTCTTTGTTTCTCACATGCCTCTGGGGGCCAGACCAGAACAAAGCCTGTGTTTATGTTCAGTGTCGCTCTCTGAGTAATCTGCCCCAGGCCACAGCCCAAGAAGGGCCTCTGGGCGCATTACATCTCTGTGGACTCAGAAGCTTTCCAGCTGGCCCACGTAGACAGGGGTGGTCTGTCTCTTGGCGTCCTGTGACAGGCCAGCGCCTAATTCCAGCAGCATTCCCCCATAAACAAGAGCTGGGGGTGGGAAGTTGTGCCCCCGCTCCGGCGTGAGCCTGTGCCCAGTTGATGATGTCCCAGAAAGCCAGGGGTGGGGGCTTCGCTGCACTGCGCTTTGTCTTACTTGAGCCAGCTCCCAGTAGGAAGGGATGGGCCGCGTTTAAATATTTTCTCTTGTTTTTCGGTCTCCCTATAGGGCAGGCAGCCTCTGGAGAGCTGTTAAGTGTGGGCTGGCTCTCAGGGCTTGCTCCTGGCTAGCAGCTCCTCTCCGTGAAGCCAATTCAGCTCACTTGCACTTGACAATGGGAAAAAAGGTTTCTGCACATGACAATAATAAAGTATTTTTGAACTTTATACATGTATCTCCTTTCTGGAGTGCAGACCCTTGGGGAAGGTCTCTTAATTCTATCATTGCCTTCCTTTCTCCTTCCAGCCTTTCAACACAGAGCTCAGGGGGGCCGGTGCCCTGTTCCTGTCCTACTCATTTAATAGGATGTTAGTTTCTATAGGGAGAGCCTGACAGAACTGGCATATAAAGAATATATATTGGTCTATAAGAATATAGGGCAAGGCAGAAAAATTCTGGAGATAGGGAGAAGGAAGGGAGGAAATGAGGGAGGACTGGCTGCTTGACGTAACCATTTACACCTTGTATTTGGATTTGCTTGATGTAGAGAGGTTGGCCACTTTCTGAGGAAACTTCTGCTAAAGTAACCACTATATGGAAGAGAGAGGCATCCAGTCCTTCACCCCATCACAGACTAAAGATAAGTTTCGCTTCTTTTCTGACTTTTCTATGCATTTCTGTTGATATTTCAGGCTTTCTTCTTGCCACTTTTTGCCCAACCGTAGTGAGAGACCATTTTTTAGTACTGTCCTGGCTGCCCAGGCATTATACCCTTAGTTCTACTGTGCTGCTGTGGAAGTGAATTGCCCTTCTCCTTTCTGCAGTCTGCAACGGATGGGTCACAAGCTGAGTCCTTTCAGATGTGGGTCCTAACTGAATTGCAGTGGATGGAATGGGGAAAAATTATTTCCCAGCTGCCCAAATACCTTAAATGAGATATGCAGTTAAAAACCAGCTGGCTAAAGCTGGAATAGTCGAGAATAAGTTCATAATGAAAAAGTAGAATATTGCTTAGTGATAGTTTATGGTAACTAATATCTGAAAAGTACTTCAAATTTTGTTGCAAAGACATATTGCCCTTGTTGGATTTCTTAAAGATATCTCTGCTCACTGTTAAACATGTCCCAGTGATCTAGGATGCAGAAGGCTTTTGATTATAAGACTTATAGTATCTCCCAAGCTATTAATTATTTCTTGTGAACTCCTGGGATTGTAAACATTCATAATTTTGCCTTCTTTTTCTTTTTTAAAAAATGGAAAACAAGTCATCTTCCACTGAAAAACTCAAAGGAATCCTGTCTTTTTTCCCCATTTAACTATCTCTGTTTTGCATGTAAGTCAGATATTGGGTTGCATCAGCGGTCAATGTACTAAGTCAGACAATTGCCCAGAAATATGTAGGACTTCTCAGTGTTAGAGCCTTCTCAGACTTCCCACCTCATTTTCTTCAGCACAGTCTGGCTCCTGAAGGGAGGTGATTACAGGCCAGGAAAGGACTAGGGAAGGAGGCTGGGGAAATCCTTCCCCAAATGTCCTGGCTTATTGTCACTACAGCAGTGTGCAGAAGTGCCACATCATCTCAGTTTCTCAGGTTTCTTCAGTCATCTCTTATGGGAAACAGCAGATATTGCTCCTAAACCAGAAGTACACCCATCTGTTCTTGTGAGAAAGGACACAGATACTCCTCAGTGTGCAGTCTCTGACTGAACGGCAGAGAGCAGACAGCGAGAACTACCCTAGGCAGCCCATACTGTTAGTTCTCTGCACAAGGGCAGGTTGTGAGGGAAGGATAATTTTTGTCCAATGCAGAGGAGGAACCAGGAGTTGTACCCCTTCTTCCCCCTTCCCTCCTCACAGCCAGCTGCTGTCCATCCGCACAGCAGCCGTAGCCTTTCCCACTCAGCAGCATCCCTCTCACACAAGGCAGGCTTGAGCAGCTATTCCCTGCCACTCCTGCCTAAATGGAGTATACTCCAAGGGGTTGGATAGAGCATCTGGCAGTTCAGACTTGGTCTGACTGTCTGCTCTGGATTGGGAAAACTAACGGGACACTAGAAACAAAGGGGTCAGTGCTTTGCTAGTTGCAAGGAGGCACTAGGACTTGGTGCCAAGTATTACCTTTTGCAGTTGTCCTACACCAGACTACTGTCTCTGTTACCGTTCATGCACAGACTCTGCAAATGTATGCAACACCAGGTTCAATGACCTGACTGGCTTGGCAGATACATGCACGCTCTGGCCTGTGAGCCTTAGCTCAGCTCACAAATATGACTGCAGTGGTGGTACAGCACCGGCCAGCTTCTGACCTCATTTACACCCTTGCCAATACAGAGCAACTCTGCTGACACCAGAACGCAGGCCTGAAGATGTCCAGATGTGGCCCAACCTGAGATTTCATTGATGCCCAGTGTGAGGAAAGGCTGAACTGGAACTGTGTTTCCTGCCGTGGTCAGAGTATAACAAATTAGAATCGCTGTGAGCGCAAGCACGGACCACCATCTGGCCTGCTTTGAAATCTGGGATAAATTTTGTAAATTTCTAACAGCTCCTTTCGCTGTGGCTGTACTTTTTTTTTTTTCCTTAATTCTGCAAATACCCATAGCAAGGTTTTGCCAGGTCTGATAGCAGGTGGGATGATCTTTCCAACATTTACATGCGAGGCTTCTGATCTGCAGAAGGAGGACACAGGGGACGCAGTCAGCAGCAATGTGTCAGATGGTGTTAGACCTCTTCCAATGCCAGAGAAATCCTCTGCTGATGCACCAAGCACAAAGGTGCCCGGCACTTAGACTTTCTTTTAGCTCATCAGTCTGTTAACTGTGCCAACTTGGACTCAACTGCACCTTAGCAAAGTGGGGCAAAATGGCTTAGGATATTGATGTATTTATACAACTGATACAACTGTCTTATACAATCTTCTGATTAGACTCCTTCAGTATGGACTGGGAAGGATCTGCACAGGAGTCATCTGCGTTTTGAGACAGGAGAGCTGTAGGGAAGAGCGAAAGGAGAGGGAAAGGAGTGGGAGGAGGATAAGGAAGAGTTTACGAGCAGGATGAAGAGGGGCAATCATATGATTCCACAGGGTCGGACAGAATCTGATAAACTTCTTTGACTAAAGTCTCAGCACACTTTGAGGTGTTTTCTAAACCTTCTAACCTTGTAACATTTTCCCATCACTGGTCTGGAGGTGAAGTGATTTATGAATATACATACTCACACAGTTCACTGTGAGCATCTTGATAAGGTAAATATATCACCCAGCAGGAGGTTGCACTTTACACCCGTCTCCTTCCTCGGAGAGAAATTCAGCATTGTGGGCTTCAGCTATCCCTTTCTGACATACACGGGGTGTGCAGTTTACTTCTTCATTAAAAAATGTCCCATCGAGATGTTTAAACACAGATCGGGATAAGGGTGAATACACTGAATTGCCCTCCGTCTAATACTTCTCCATTTAATTGGTATAAAGCAGCTTCCCCTTGGCTACTTCCTCCCTAGAAATTACAAAAGTAGCCTTGCTGGAAAGGCACCGGTGGATATTTTACACTGTGTGCTGAGGATTAGGAGCACAGCTCCCATTAACCAGGACTGGAATCACGAGGCTGGTTTTCCCCTCACGCTGCGCGCGAAGCTCACTCCGCCAACGCAAAGACCGGGCTCCCAAGCGCCACCTTGGCCAGGAGGTGCGGAGCGCTTTCATTTAATACTGCACGTATTTCCATTAGCCGGCTCAATTGCTCTCCGTCCGTGGTTTTAAGACTCCCCGTTCCTCTCTATTGCAGCTCTGCTTCCCAAAGCCTGCCAATCCTCCCTCGCCCTTCCATCCGAGCCGGCGGGGTTTTCATGATAAAACACCACAGCATCCTGGCTTTCATTTGGTTTAAACTCTGCGTTCGTAATTACAGATGTGCTGAGCACCCGCTGCTTCTGTTTCTCCTGGGCTTCCTGCTGCTGAGAAAACCTCATGTGCCCTGTGCATCCTCAGTTTTGGGTGTGCAGTGGAGCATGGGCCTGAGACCTACAGAGCACATATGGGAAAGGAGCGTTCACCCCTTTGATTCTGAGCACCGCAGCAACTGTCCACACTGGCAGAGCTCCTATAGAGCAGAAAATTTAAGGCTCTGTGTAAATACCAAGCTAAAACCAGAATACATTTGTCCCAGATGTAAGAACAGTGCTGCGGTTAATACACCCTACACTGTGGTCTGGTGCTACGCGGGGAAGTGGCATCCCTGCTACCTGCACAGATTTGATATATTGCTTGACAGGGATCGCTTTCCTCAGCTACAACCGTGACGCCTGGTGCCATCACGCTTCATCCTTGCAACACAGCTAGCTCTTCCCTCCTAGGGCACGTACAAGGGAAAATCAGCTGCCCTGTGCTGTACCCTCATGTAGATCGTGTTGTGTAGGAGCAGATACTAGCAAAGTGGAGCTTCCATTTATGAAAAATGTTGGATTTTTTTCATAATTTCATAATTTTAATATTTAGAAAATTAAAATTTTGCCTTTTTTCTGAAATAATTCAAAATACTATATTAGACTCATTATCAATATGAATGCATAAAGTCATACAGAATTAATCAAAGTGAAAGGAAGCACAACAAAATACTTTCATTTAATCAGCAAAATGTGTCAGCATTATCCAGCAGCAACAGTGAGACTGAAATACTTCTCCCTGTTCAAAATTGCACTGAACTTAACCTATTCTTGGGAAAGGATTTCATTTTTTTATTCACCTACAGTTCTTAACAGAAGTTTCCATTAATTTTTTTCACCAGCTTGATCCATAACATAGCCACTACAAAGTTCTCTATATGACCAGCCTTCGACATGCAAATCTTTGCTACCTCCTTGCTGATCCTGTCTTTTGTTTTGAGTTCTTTGCTAATAAGTAATGAAAATGTTACAGCCTTACAGCTTGTTTTGTGGTTGCAATTACGTAATCATTATTAATGAAGCAACAATGTCAAAACTGTGTGAAACCAAACTCACATTTAAGCACTTACAATAAACAGATATAAAACAACAGATGTCTCAGTTTTTGTTCTCCAATGATTTCATCCCTTGTTAAAAATAAACGTCTGGTTTAAAAAAGAAAAGGGCTTTTCTCCACTCTTACAAATTAATTGAATCCAGAGCCTGGTGATACAGCTAAGGGTTTTTCTTTCTCTTTTTTTCTCCTTTTTTATTCCCAAATTTTGTTTGTAGAGACTTTTTTATTTCTTTTTTTCCTTTTCTTTCTTCCCTTTTTTTCTTTTTTTTTTCTCCTAGTAAGTAATAAATTCACTTCAAAGCAATCCAGAAATTCTAGTAAGTCCATAGCGTAATGGTCACTTGCCCCAGCTAAAGCCTTGGCCCCTTGATATCAATCGGAGGTCTAGCCAAAATACCAGGTTGGCCTCCAGACTTGATCTACCTCAAAAGCTTTTAGGAGAGAGATGATTTTCTGCCCAACACTTTGGTTTAGCCAAGTGATACTGGTCAGACACATACATTGGTTTGATATAGATCATAACTTATTGATAGGTGGAGGTAGATCTCTAGATCAGGGGATTCTCAGAAAGCCTGCAGTCAGTTTTATGCAAACTTCAAAAGTCCAGATGCTTGTTTGAACCATACGCATCTGTTGAGTCTGCAAAACTGGGCTGGAAATTTAGCTGGAAAAGGCTTTCCTGCAAGATTTCATAGACTTCATAGTTCAACTTGTGGCCAGAAATACCAGAGCTTCTTTTGGTATTTGAGCACTTTTTATTCCAGTGTTAACTACGAATGTGTAGGTTACTTTTAATAAGTGGGTGGGATACCTAAAATTTATAAACTTCTCAGAGATCCAAAGCTAGTGAACGGGCACCAAGGACAATAGAAATAGTCAATAAAAAAAATCTATTAACGATTTGTGAGACAAAGCAAAAACATAGGAGAAGCTGGATAGTTTTTCATTTCTCAGAAGTATAAAATCATATCTACTTTTTACCACAAGAAAATCTTTTATAAGGGTTTTTTTTCAATACAGGGAAAAATATATTTTTATATTTTTGTTCAGGTTTCTAGTGAAAGCTAGAGTACAAATTTAGGGTTTGGACAATAATTTAAGTGATACAGTCACTCTGGCACTGGAACAAGTGCAAAACAACTGTCTGTGCACTTTATTGCAGAACTTGTGCAGTTTTGAACACACAAACCAAGGTTCTCACGAATCGCTTTCTGAGAATGCAGCACATTTATGCTCACAGCACTATAAGCAATGACAAGATGTTTTGAACAATCTGTTTTCTCAAATTAGATTAACATCATGGAACAGCACAATCTGCTCATTGACACTGAAGGGACAGAAAAAAAAAAGAAAGGAAAAAAAAAAAAGAATGGTTGTTTTGGTGTCCTGCTGCAGGACATGGCTCTGGCAGTCAATGTTGGCCGTCCGTTTTGCAGCTCCAAAACACTGCACCACTATTAAAGATGCTAATTAATAGCCAGTACTACTCTGCTCTGCATTGCACCTTTGAAACTCTGCTGTGAAACACAGACTTTCCCACCGCAGCTGAAAGTCACAGTAACTTTCCCCTCGTGTGCCGCTGCTGTTACAGCCGCACTAAAAGTTTGTGCATTGTGTAAGTGCCCTCGCATTCACACTTGTGCTGCTAATCCTGGGAACTAGCAATTAAACTCATTTCTAAGTTTAGCTGTTGCATACTTTCCACTGCAAAGCACAATTTTTATCACCTGACTTGGGAATACAGGTCAAAGTTTAAATCCATATTTAATGCCATTACTTGCAAACAGGATTTGTGATTCCCTTTAAGTTAGAATTATCTACCTGAAAGGATTTCATATTTAAAATGAAAGAAAACAAAACCCCAGGAAACCCAGAAACTAAGAGCGACCTCTTACTTTACCCTTCAATCAACATGAAAATAGGTGATCACTTTGTTTTGCTGTATCTCAAGTATCGTAATTGTACTTCCAGAGCGATTCCTTGAAAGCATGTGTTGTATTGAGTGGCTGCATGCAAAACAACTTTGAAACTAAGTAACTTTGATCTTTGACTTACAGACTAGGGGGCAAAGGTTAAAATCACAAGCTTTATTGTCCTGTTGGCAGCAGCTCCTTTTGAAGCTTCCTGCTTTCAGTAAAAGTGATATGCAGTAATATACTAATATGCAAATCTCAGTTGTCTTGGACTGTGTTTCTATAAATAACGTTAGCAAGAACCTCTCTGTTCTCGAATACACACACATACAAATGAAAATGATGATTTGTCAAAGGGTCCATTTGCATGATGCCTAAATAACGTGCAAAGAGAGAAGTCAGCAGACTGTTTGCAGATTTGCGCAAGGAAATTTGGGTGTTACACAGATGATCACTTGTGTGTGTACAATGGAAACTCAACACAATAAGCCAGCTTAGAAAAATTTGCTCTTAAAAGGCTCTTTTAAATACTTGGATATTGTCATCCTAATGGGCTGTAGGCATTTTATAACAAGTCTATTAAGATGTGCCAAAACATAAAAAAAACATTGTAGTTGTAATGGGAATCCAGTGCGTGAAGACTTTGCACTGCTATGAACAAACCATATTTATATTGCCTTTTACATTAAAAGGTGAAAAAAAAAGCAAAAAGAAAAAACTAAGCATGCTGAAATAATTTGCTGAAGTCTTATAATATCAGGAATTTTGACTGCCTTGGCAAAGGGGGAACTTCACGGTTACTCAGACCTTAATGACAGGACATTTGTGTACCCCCAAGAAAAACTGTTAACAGTGCGCAGTCCCTAAGCAGGTGTCTGATGAAGATCTTACAGCCAAGGCAGTGGTGTGTGGTTCTGTGCTACTAATTGCCAGAATTGTGCTTTATACTTATATATATATGTATACATAGCTATATTTATAGCTATATTATATTATGCTGTTTCACGCAAGACAAAATAAGGAGCTAAGCAGCCCTGTCCTGCTCCATCCCACCCCCTGGTCCTAATTAGCCTGTCTCTTGCAGCATGTCAGTCCCATTAACTTCATTTGACCTCTTTCCGTGTGCAAGCCCTGGGACAGTTGCACCCCGGAGCAAATGCACGGGCAACATATGTAGCAGATGAACCTTGTTGGCGTGTAAATTGCTGAGGCGAAGTTGTGAGCAGTACAAGTCCCATAGCAGTCCCTAATTTGCTGTTACTCCCTCTCAGATGGACTCCCTCATGCTCACACAGCCCCTTCCACACCTTGCTTTCCCTTCGGCGTAGAGCGCTACAAACACTAAATGACAAAATAAGGTATGAAATCTACCCTTTTGCAACCATTTTTCCAGCAAGCTTAGGCTGCTGTTTACTTCGCAGTTGAATTTGGCCTAAAGGCATCCTGGGCAGATATAGCTGTCTTCGCGGGGTCTGCTTTTGCTCTGTGCTTTCCGAGATGTATTTTCTCTCCTTGATGGCTGAGTGCCTTTGCAGGAACCCCAGGTAGCAGAAAGCCCTTGCTTACACAAAACTCAAATGGAAAAAATCCAAGCCGCCTCCTAAATACTTTAAAATAACACTTTCTAATGCTTCCTACGGGCGATGCTGACACATTTACAGTGTTGATTTAAAGGGCAGGGGGGAACGTAGCTCTTCCTGACACCGCGAACGCTAGGCCGCCGGCCCACCGCTTTGCTGAAATGTCTGCCAGCACCACCCCTCGTCACCTGCGGCGAGGAGGCCGTCGGGCCTCCGTGCTCCAGGCCCCTGTGGCCTGGAGACGCAGCTGGCACTGTGGATCCTTACGCCCAGCCATCCCTGGGATTCTTGCGAAGCTCCGGGTTCGTTGCGCTGCGTGCGGAGGATCTCACTCGAACCGCCACCTCTTCCTCCTCCTTCCTCCGCAGCTCATCTGATTGCAGAGCTGTGTCAGCCTTCAGATGTTCTAATTTCTCAATCACCTGTTCTGACATGATCCTGATTTTCTTCAATATTTCGTCTTCCACCCCTGGGAAATTTATGTCTGTTCCTGGCATTTGTCTCCCATCTTCCTTTGTGAACACAGAGGGGAAAAATTCATTTCATTTCTTTCTCTCTCTCTCTCTTTTTTTTTCCTCAGCAAAGTCTTCTTTTGTCAATAAATTACTCCTGCCATGTCCTAGAGGCCAATTGTCTCTTCCTCTGAACCCTATGTTTCTTATAATCTTAAAGAATGCCTTATTAATCTTTATCCAGGTATCAAGCTCATTTCCATTCTTCAGTTCTCCTTTTTCTTATTTTGTTTTTTCACTCCCATTCTACCCTTCCTACAGTCTACTCTGGACTCAATGCTTTAAATTTCTCACATGTCCTTTCTTCACCTTTGATTAGTTTCTCATTTCCTTCTTCTTTATTAGGTGTTGGCAACTCAGTACTGTAGGTGGCATTTTCCTCTTCCCATTCCTTTCCCCATCCCAAGCTGGAGCTGAACTACAGCCCAGACTGATGTCAGGAGAGTATTTAGACACCTTTCGAAGACGTGATACTGACCGCTCCTGCTCATTAAAGGTCTTAGGATACATTTTGCAAGAATGGGTGCATTAACCCTTGCATCCTGGCCAAA
Source organism: Tinamus guttatus (assembly GCF_000705375.1). The sequence continues at coordinate 1,000,473 of NW_010584739.1, read as the reverse complement.
TTCCAGCTGGAATGATTACATTCTGCTTGCCCAGGCTCCCCTTGTAGTTTCAATGGGACAGATTAATCTTTATGTTGGATCTTGACCTGTGAAATAGCGTTCCTATCAGCATGTATCACATTCTACCCCAAAGGTGACTGGATAGAGGGCTTTTTTTTTTTCTGTTGCAGGAAAATCTTTTATAATTTTCAGTGAGAATGCTTCTGGAAGAAATGCACTGACTGTCTTCATCGTTCTGTGTTTCTTTCCAGTGATTTACAGCCAGAATTCTTACTTAACTCTCACACATCCTGGCAGGTATGCAACCTGCAGGCAGTTTTTGCTTTCTCCTCTTTATTTGCTTCCCCCACACATATCAGGATTTACTGCATTCTTTCAAAAATGCTGCTTAGTAAGATGACATTTGCCAGCCTTTTTGCTTGCCCTTATGTACTAATTGCAGTGATGGAAGGGTCAGACTGTTTAGGTACATCACCACATCAGCAGCTTCAGATAGCTTGCAAGGGTCTGCAGTAATATAAGTTTTAAAGAGGAACTGTAGTGTTAATAGAGGGCTTTCAAATTTGGACATTCCTCCTTTGACTTCATACATGGGAAGTGTCTGGAGGAGAACAGGAAAGAGTAGGAGAAAGAAATTACAGCAAGTTGATGCTGTTGGTCCATATAGTATAAATAAAATCAAGAAGTTTTTGCTTTAAAACAGGTGTTGGAGAAGGACAGTGTTAATGGCAAGAACCAGTGACACCCATTCCTAAGACCTTTCCCTTAAGCATGAATGAATACGGCAGCAGTTTATTTGGGTTAAACTCCCGTGACTGGTCTGTGACCTTTTCACTTATCTTTATTTTTCCAAAATAAATGGACAGAACTGTTCCTTTTTGAATTCCTATTGTTCCTAAGAGCCACATCCTGCCCACATAGTTTCATTCATGAAATGACTGGAGGGCAATACCTGATTCACCCCAGAAGTTCTTTAGCATAGGCACAAGGTCCTTGAACGCTCTTTAACTTTCTTTCACTGTGTTGCCTTGTAAACTTCCTTTCATACTATTTCCACCTACATACTACTTTCAAGGTGTTCTGTAAACCTTTCTGAACTCCATTATCATGGTTGGGTATGATAAAGTAAGGGCTTTGTTTGGCAGCTGTCCATGGCCTGTAATTTTTCATCTATTCTTTCTGTCCTTCTCCATAGCTTTATATTACCTGTTTCACTATTTTGCACTTGCTCACTTATATTCTGTTTTCTTTCTTTCTGTTGACATGTGGATAAGCCCACTTCCACATGCATATCTTTGGATTCTCCTGTTAGTCTGACCTCTGTGTTATTGCTATTTCTGCTCTTTGCCGTACATGGCTTCTAGACAGCCCTTTTATCCTGTTACCTGTACTCACTCTTTTTGCATTGTTCCTATATGCCTGAACTATGACTCTTCTTTTTGACTATGATTTCTGAAGAACTGCTAGTTGACTAAAAAACAACAAAATAAAAAGATAAAAATGGAACAGACCGCAGTGGCTTGTATTTCTTGTGCTAGGAAGGCTCACTTACAGAAACGTGAGTCATCAGTAGGCCCTGAGATGCTTTACTTGGCTGTCCACCTGAACACTTCTACACTTTGGATGTTCTCAGGCCTTCCTGACAGAGCTGTCTGCTGTTGATGACCATACACAGATCAGCAACTTTGAGGAGTTTTTTTTTCACTGACTCACACACTGAAACACCAGGAGAGTTTTTGTTTGTTTGTTTGTTTTAACTCTTAGACCCAAAAAGAACAATGCAAAAGCAGCAGAAGGGCATAGTATGGGATAAGATTTGTACCAGACTGGAAGAGATACTGTTTCACAGTACCTTGATGTCTGTTTAGAGGCTCTGTTTATGCTGCGCATGGTGTGATCAGATGTTTCTCTAATGCATTTACAATTGCTTGGCCTATTTTGCACAGCAAAGGATCATGCTATGCTATGTCTCATCAAGTTGTTAGTGAACATGACACTATGCTGGAAATTAAATGTGACAGTTAAATGGCAAAAGACAAATAATTATTTTCAAATAAAGGGTATGCTATCAACTTAATTAGCATCTCTCAGCACTTTCAAGGTTTTATTTATAAACATGCTGGGCCAAATACTTTTCTCAGTTGCAACCATGCAAACATCTATTGTGTATGTCTGAGAGTTAATTTTCTGCTGTGTTTGCACTTCATTTTTGTAGACAATGTCTGCTATATTCCCTTCCAAAGCGCGATGGCAGAAGATGAAATGTGATTAAGATGGGGATTGAGGGGGAGGTATATTGAAGGCATCACTGTGAGGTATGTGACTGGAAGCAATGAAAGCAGAAAATGTGGTTGAAAACAAGGCTGAGAGGCTCAACCCAGCCTCATGAGTCAAGGGATTTATGAATGAAAGGGTAATACGTCTGAGGGGACTGGTATGAGGAAAGGGACAGCTCCCTGACAGTCTTTCTCACGGACGCAGCATTTATGCGGCGGTGGCAGCTGCTGTGGCTGACCTTGCCCACGCTCATGGTCGTTCTGAAGAAGGATGAACTCCGTCTCTATGCCACCTCGCTGCCGAGCGCGCTGCTCAAGGGGTGCTGTGAAAGCACCCGGGGATAAATCTCTCTGCAGAGCAGCACAACTCGGGCTCTTATGATGCTGGGTCGTGCCAGAAGATGCAGAGCTTGAAAGCCGGGCCTTGGCCTGGCCCTGGTGAGGTTGCCTCTGCGTGTGGGGTAGTGGGTGTTGCTATTTATCTTCATCTAGCGGCAGCTGTGAGTCTTGTCGTGTCTTGCAGGCTCCTCTTCTGAAACTCCGCATCGCCCGGCGCCTGAGCACACCACAGCCTGGGAGGCGGGCTGCAGCACTGCTGTCCTCCATGAAGGGGACAGACCTGTGGGAAAAGGTCCCACGGAAAGGCTGCAGCAGGGAGTCGTGGCATGAGCTTGGTATCATGGAGTGTATGCATCTGAAAGAACTTAAAAACATACCACAAAAGTGTGAAAACTTGTTATGCTCCATAAAAATATACCATGTACTCCCCACCCGACTCCTGTTCAAAAGCACACGAAAAATAGAGCCATTCTGGCTGACCTTTCTGAAGGGCTTTGCCGGAACAGGTGACATTTTAAACATGTGGTAAATATAGTATATAATATATTAATAAAGAATTTTGGCTCAAGTGTTTTCCTATAGAGGAACTATTAAGAGAGGTAGATAGAAGGGTTCTGCTGATTATAAAACCTGCTATCTGCAGTACATTAAAAAATCTTCTAAGAAAATGTAAAAATACAACCTTGTTCAAGGGAGAACAGTTAAGCTGTAAGGCATGTAAAAGTACTTGCACAAAGGTTTGATCTCAGCCATTATTTTAGTTCATTAAAGAAAATGAAGTAATTACTTTTTAAAAAGAAACATGCACAAGCACATTACCAGTTTGAGTACACACTGTATGGGTATTTATAATAGGTTTTCAAGAAGGCAGGTAGGACTTAACTGGGTGTCGTTTCCTTTTAATACACTTCAGGACTATTTTTATGGTAGGTTCAAAATTCTCAACAGCTATCTTGTTGTGTGACAGGAGTTTACAGCATTAGTTTCACCAGACAAGGACTGGTAGAGTAAAATTAGTCATGTATGTAAATTATAATCATGCTGAATAGTTGTATGTGCTCATTTAGGCATTTTAACAGTGTGTGATGTTATCCTCTCTGCAGGACTAATAAGCATTAGCCATAATGAGGTCAGTCAGTCAGTCAGGCATTATCATGGGATTTAATTGGGACACTGGTCTCTGCTGAAGTGAAAATTAATAACTTTTGTCAATGTTCTGGCGAAATGTTCTGTCTTATTAAACTATGAGGGTCAATTAGAAAGCATTATGTAATAAAGTCCCCAGCAGCAGAACTCAAATTGAGTTATACCACAGTCATTATTCCAGGGCGATTGCATTTGAAAATGGAAAACCAGAGTGCCATATGGAGGGTTCAGGTTATATTTACAAGCATTGCATGTTAAAGCTTCGGCAAGAAGGAAACAATTAAACGTAATACCGAAATAAATCAAAGCACTGAAAGTGCCATGTTGTGCCAAGCGCTTAATATAGCCAGCATACCCCTAGATGTGACTAGGCAAAATGGCACCTGTTTATAAGCCTTGTTTGGGCTCTGTCAGACAGCTTCCTCCCTCTGGATCGCTTGGATGATTCAAAATCTGGGGCACACCTGGAAGGCTCAGCCTGGCACATTGACTCATATAAATAACAGTTTATTGTATGGCTATTAAGACAAGAGATTGCTTTTATTAAAGTGCAGTTATCATGGTACAACAAATTAAAGAACTTTTAAAGCATGTTTAACAGCCTCTGATACTCCCCGCTCACTCATGCTTTACCGTGCTCCAAACGGGAGGGATAAGAAGGCTTTGCTGGTGGTGGTATCCAAAGGCAATGCCCGGAGCCGGCCATGGTACAAGGGGACCAAGGAGGAGACAGGCGCACTTCTCTAGGGAATGGATGCAATGGGCAGTTCCTCAGAAAGGAGACTACCAGGTCAGCAGATCCCCAGCTCCCCCTGGACTATATCCCCAGCGCCAAATTGCCCAGCTGTCAAGAGGCCACCCCCATAGTGCCCCACAAACCCACCAGGGCTCCAGACCTCAAGAGCTAGGGGCCTTGAATCACCGACCAAACCCCGCTGAGCTGGGCTGTAGGAGATGAACCTCCTGCTTGCATCTGCACCACAGGAAGCCATAAATGTCCCAGCAGAGAGACATTATACTGAAGAACCATCCCCTATCTGCTTGCTGATGCACTGACTCTTCACACATGTGTGGACAATTTTCTAAATCACTCATCATTGGCCTAACCCAGCTTACCCAGCTGCTGTAAATCTCCCTTTGACTTTTACAGAGCTGTGCAAAAATAGTGGTGGGCACGTCTGGAAGTCCTGAGGGCAAATTCTGATCTTAGTTTTGGCTGGTGTCAGTAAGGGCAAAGCCATCTTTACTGGAGAACTTATTTTTTTTATCTTCAACTTTACAGTCCCGCGGGACTTTATCTCTTTATTGCTGGCAGTGTGGGGTAGGTTAATTTTTATGGGGGGCTGAGCTGAACTTCTGTTTTATTTAAAGCCATTTAATTAGAGCCAAATATGTGGTTTCCAACTTTGCTGTAAACTGACAAGCAAAATGCATGATTTTTCCCTTTGCTTCATTCCAGTTTGTCAGTGGTATGGCTTACACTGATTATTTTGGAGCTACTTGTGATTTACACCAGTGTGAAAAGAGATTCAGGCTTGTTAGCAACCCATCCCTCATGGAGTAAGAACATTTTGCAACTTAGCTCAGTGCAGCTGAGAATGTCAGTGTATTTGATAAGCATTTATGAACAAAGCCCCAGTACTGGCCCCAAGAGGTCTTGCACCGTGGATAAAGGTCATCAGCTCAACAGCTCAGAGAGGCACCTAGAAGTTTGGAAACTCTGTTTTTTGGTTGTCCAACTTGGTACCTGATTTTTTTCTTTTCTTTTTTTCTTTTTTCTTTTCTTTCCTTTTTTTTTTTTTTTTTTATGAAGATTCAGACACCTCTTCACCTCTCCTGTCTCTGAAAATCAAGATTATCAAAAACTTCTCTGTCAGGGTCCTGGATATACTAGGAAACTGCCTTTGCAGTGGCAGCTCGAGGCTTGCAAAGCCTTCCTCTGCGGCAGTACCGGGCCAGTGCTCAGAACTGGCCGTATGCAGTTCTGTGCCTGAACCACAAGACTGTGCTTTCTCCCCTTTAAACAGGGCAGGAGAGCCTGTCAGCTTTTCTCTTTCTTCAGCCCTGTGCAAGTCACCTTATCTCTTATTTTCTTTCCTGGACAGGAAAAACGTATGTAGAAGGTTGCTGTTTCTGGCAGACACAACCATATGTTGTACCTTAGACTCAGACCTCAGTGTGCACACACATACACATTCATTCACACGCATATAAGTACATGTATAAACACACACTCAAGTACATATAAATATATGTACGTATGGGCACAGACAAGCAGAGCAGCTCCCCAGGTGCAGAGGTTCCCCTTCACCATTTGAAAGCAATTAGTGTTGTATGATTATAGCAAGCATTCTCCACACAGGGAATACTTTTAGGACAACAGCATTGCTAATTGCTTTCAAATGCTGAACGTCAACGTTTTCAAGGTGTTGCTGCTCAGGCTTCGCGTACCCCGGCACCCTTAGCCTCAGCACAGGTAAGGACACTCACACGCAGGAAAACACATGTTCACCTGGGCTCACCCGACTGCTGACAAACCCACAGACATCTCGCAAGCAGACTCCTCCTTCATCCTCTTCAAGTGCCCGGGGCACCAGAACTTTTAGCTTCACTCTGTTTTTTTCCTCTTGTTTTTTTAGCTTTGCTACAAGACTAATGTCAGGGATTTTTTGTTGTTGTTGTTGGAAGAAGTAAGTGGCTGGAAAAGTGCTGATTCTCCCTAGCCTTTTACATCCACGGTGTTTAGGAGACCTTAACACAAAGTGGTGCCAGGTCTAAGTGCTAGGCTGCCTTCTTCAGTCTTTGGCAAAATGATAATATTTTGGCAAAAGTGTCCTCTGTTAACAAAGGAAAGTTTGATTAATCAGCAGGAGAGAAGACATGAGGGGAAAGGGAGAGGAAAGAGAGAAAGCAACAGACATAAGATGAAGTCTATTCTAAAAAGTCTAATCAGTTTTAAAACAACTTTAAAAAGGAATAAAAATTCTTAAATCTCTTTGATGATATTCAAAGAGCCTTTTTTAATATATGAGAAGGCACATTCTAAATTCTTAACACTGCTAGTGTCACCAGTCCTTTTTTTCCACTAAACCATTTTAATTCCATAATTTAGAAGGCCTTGAAAAGTAGCAGGATCAAACTGCAGAGTAATTGGATATACTGTGCATTTCCAGGGTGAATTTGGGTCTCTGGTAGGCACGGGAGATTTCTCTCTTTCTTTCTTCTAAGATCACATACAGAGTGCTCATTTGAAAGGAGAGATGCTGCAGTGAACTGGGCTTTTTACAAGGTAGAGGAGCTAAGTGTGCTGCAGGAAAACATTGGCCATTTGTTTGGCACTGACGGTTTCTTTGTGATTGGAGGGAATGCAATCGACAGGAAAATCGATGTGGGTTTGCTAGAGAAAGCCAAGTGATCAGGGAGCAGAGAAGCAAGCAGGGAGAAGTGGCAGCTTGCTACACTTCCTGCAGAAACAAATGGGTCCTGATCTTTCAGATCTTCCCATTTCTCTGACTTCCCCAGAACCCAGTACAGAGTGTCTTTATGCTTAATTATTAGCTTTGCTGACCTCAGCACTGCAGTGACAAAAGGACGCTGGGACTTTGGACGTGGTCTTGTTTTGAGACGCGAGGGACAGTTGCAAGTTTCTTCTGGGGTCCTACAGGGCTTTTAAAAACAGACGGCAAGACAAAAAAAAAAGAAAAAAGGAGAGAGAGAGAAGAGAAACATCTGAACATCTGCTGGAAAATCCTAACTGGCTTGTTCAGCTGAGTTCAGCAACAGCAGAGGAGTTGGCAGGTGTCGCCACTCTTTAGTTGGAAATCGCTGCAGATGATCTCAAGATATAAATGAGAATAATCTGGACAGTCCTGATATCTCTTCCCCTCCCCTAGACTATTCCCGCTCCCAGGAGACAGCAGCGTATTATATGCTGGGTGTCTAGGGGAGGCTAGAAAAGGAGCTGGGGGCAGCAGTGTTCATGCGTGCCATAGTTGTATGCATCAGAGATGTCCTACTGCAGCACACTGCTTCCTTTCAGGTGGCTATACAGGCTAAATGGCTAAATAACAGAAACTACCAGGCTGCCTTTCAAGCATGCAAATATTCGCCTGCGAAATAGACTTCTTTAGGAGCAGGGAAAGGAGAAAGGAGGGTTAATAGTATTGCATCTCTTTTTTTCCAATATTTGTGCAAAGTAAAAATATTAGCTTGTCTCCAGGAAGGCTCTCTCTCTTTCCCCCTCTCTCACGCAAACAGGACACATGTACAGTATGTGTGCTTGTGTGTCTCATGCACTACATGTCCCTTTCACTCCAAATAACACAGGATTTGCATACATACCCTGAAGTTTAAAAAGGACTCCTTAATTTCTGCACTCATTACAGTCTCCCTACATGTACACTATTCCTGGCAGAAACTTTTAAAGGCTAATCAGTCAGCAGCCTCAGTCAGGACTTTTCACCATTTGCTCAGCAATTTACAGTTATGTTGGCTTAGTAGACTTTCCCACTGTACCATCTCTGTTCCACAACCTAGCCGACAGGCTCTGGACAGCAGGACAGCTAGATCCAATAAATCTGAGACCTGTCTAGGTGCTTCATTTATCAAGAGGCCTAATTTACCCAGGCCCTTTAGACTAATTGCAGATTTGCAAAAAATGCTGATAATGTAGAACAGTGCATTGTGAATGTCCCTTGCCATATTTCTGCTAATGTGTTTCATCTGGAGTACATAAAGAGACAGGGATGCTGATTTTAGACACAGCACTTTGGGGCTAATCCAGTTAAATGATTATCCCTAAAAATCTGCAGTGATGTCATTTTCCCTATAGAACTCTGCCAGTTGCCTTGTTTGCTTTATTGTGAGAAATATGTGATCCCAGACATTCACCCTATATGCTTGTTCTATTATACTGCGGCTCTCATCCCACTCTCCTGCCTACCCATTCACTTGTTTTTAAAAGCCATTTCGATGCTAGCAAATGCCAGCGTGGGCTATTGGTTTTTGTATATACATTAACAAGGAAGAGTTATTCTCTTTTGTGTCATATATCCAGAACCCACTATCTTTATCTCAGCTCAGCACCCAAGTTCTTCCTTCTACTCTTTCTGCTTTCTCACATTTTTCCAGAGGCTAGTATTCACCTATTTTTTGACAATTCTATTACCAATACTGTACCTATCTTTACCATCCTCCTCTTTACCTTTCTCCAAGTTCTCTCTATGCATTTTTTCCAAGCTCCAGATCCTCCTATTCGTCACCCATAGTGTTATCATCCTGTTCCAACACACTGCAGCAGATCTATCTTTTGAGTCCCATTTCAGACATCTTCTCTCCTCCCACTGCTTCTCTGAGGCCTTCATGGCCTAGGTACTCTGTGCGCTATACACGTAGAACCACACTGCACGGGACAGGAAGAATTTGTTTTATTTTTATTTTTTATATTTCCTCCATGAACTTGCCCTCCAAACCTGATAATATTCTGCCCATTTTCTGTCCACCAGGCCTGATGCTCCTTCTCTCTCACTGGCCAGGGATGCTCTCTACTTGCAGCTCACCCCAGAGTCCCTGAGGACTCAGATTGCTCACTAAGATAAGGGCCAGCTGACCCTGTATGCAAAGCACTAACATGGAGAAATAATGGCTCTAATGATCATTATTATTGTTATTAATAAAAATAATCATGGTGGTAGAACCACCATCACTACACAGCTCTCACTGACTCCTGGGGGCAGCTTCTATGCAGCCCCAAGGGCATTTCATCGCTCTACTGGCACGTTAGTGGATAATCTTTTCAAAGTTGATTTTGGGAAGAGTTTAGGATCTGGAATAGATAAAACATCAGGAAATTCTTATTTTGCAGCAAGTAGCTGCATACAGGTCTGTGATTAGAGTAACCTCAGGACTTTGGCACTATAAATATTATGGAGCTTGGGAGAGGCACACATTTACTGTTTATTTAGCACCAGCTCCTTCCATGTGTAATCAATGAAACCTTTCATGTAGTGACAGAGAGCAATAGGGATGTCTTCTCAGGTATCCCAGCAATTCTGCCTGCGGCTTATCAGTATTCAGCAAGCAGATGGCAACCAAATCCCACTGCTGTGGTATTAACAAGAAGTCCACTTTAAAAGTTTCCCCTTGTTCTTTCAGATGCCCCTCAAGCATAACCCCAGAGCACAGGGAAATTTGTATATGATGAGATAAATCCTGCCCAAACAAAGCAGGTGCATTTGTAGAGAACAAAACACAGTGGGAGATGTAGGGCTAACACTGTAAGGGGCCATGTTCCCTCTGGAGAGAAGCTCCTCTCCCAAGGAAGTCACTAACATTTGGAGATTGCCAGCTAAGGATGCTCAGGGCTGTCTGGCAAGATCCTGGGTACCCACCTCACAGGTTTGCTGCTTATGTCACCTATTTCTTTAAAGCATCCTTAAGCAATCCTTTGCTAACATACTGCAGAACGGAGCAATCCAGCAGGACTTTTAACCAGGATCCACGAAAGAAAAAAAGCCAGAAGCACTGTTTACAGCGCTGGTATTAAAAAAGCAAACCATCACTTTTCTTGCCAGCCAAGCGCAGAGCCAAGCCCTGCATCCAGGAGGCTGGTGCAAGAAGACGCATCCTGCGCAGCGCGGCTCTGCAGCGGGCATTAGCGCACACGAGCACCAGCACCTCTCCTTTCCTGATGCTGCCAGGGGGAGCTACATGAGCAATTCCTTTTGCCTCCCTCCAAAGGCAGCGCCTGTTCTTATGGCTATTTTACCTGAGTAACCTCCACTTCGAGGCCCTTACACGCAACTTCTGGATTGTCGAGCATTCAGGAGGGACGTGGTGGAAACTAATGAAAGCTTGGCTGACATTTTGAATGCACTCAGGCATATATCAAGACTATCCCATAGGCATATGTCACAGGGAGAGAGTAGTTTTTCCAAATTAAAGATGGCATTAACCTTCTAGGCTAAGGCGAGCCTCCCCTTACTATTCCCAAACTCTTGAAATACTTCAGATGTCTTTTGCCCCACTCTACCACCACCTAGCCCTATTAAAAATGGCAAAATGATGAAAAACCGAAATCTGTTCCAGATCTTTGTCTCTAAGGTAATTAGATCTAATTCCCTGTCTGTGCTTCTAGTCAAAGATACCTCGTTGTTAAAAGTTTACCTCAAGTTGTTCATCTGATCTCCCAGAATGCACTGACACGCAAGTAATCCTGATACAGACCTCTCATGGCACCCTTGGGTTGGTCAGGGTTTGCTCCACATTACATTTCATGGTGCTTTCTATGCAAAAATGCATTGCAGGCAGGAACCAGTGAATAAGTGTGGCTCTCTATTTTGGGGCACTTTTATGCTTGAGGACAAAGTGCTGTTTTGGTATCTAGGAAACGTTCACTACAGTGTCTTGTCACCCATTTGCCCACCCAATATCTATGGAAATGTCACACCAGATAGAAACAGCAGTTATATGGAGATGGGGATGGCAACTCCATACATAAACATTTGGTCAGGTGATGAGAAAAACTGTTGAGCAACTGAGCAAGAATTTTGGTAATAAATGATATAGTAGCTGTCATAGAAATTGAATAGGAATTTCATATCATAGCTCTCAACAGCAACACATACATATTCTTAGGTTGGTATCAGCAAATACTTTTATCTTGAACCTAACAAGAAGAGGAAATTCACCCTGCGCAGAGATTTTGACACATTATGCAGCCTTATCTAAACTTTCCTAATCAGGAAGCTAGGTCCTGGAATAGTGTCACGTAAGGCCGAGTCAAGCAGCTTTAAGACAAGTTTTTGATCCAAACTCTCTAAGGACTGTCACTTACCACAGCAGAACAATGGCTTTCCTAAGAACAAAGAAATGAGATTATTTCTGTGCCCACAAAAACATCAGTAAACCAAACACTCTCGAGCTGTGCCTTATAATGGTGCTGCTTGAAAGGAAAAAGAATTTGTATACTGAGATAGTAAATTACTGAAAAAGTAAATGATGATTTGAAGTTTCAGAGGTAGTCTTCCTACAAACCTTTTAGGCTGTATGTTCATAGAAGAAAATCATAGCAGCAAGGAGATTTTTTTTTCCCTGTATTGATTTTTGTTACATTTCTGGTGAGTTACTGAGAAGATAGCCAGAAGCAATTTATAAGTACAGTAACACTGGCAGACTCCAGAGCACTAGTACTGAAGTGCCATAGGTTGTACAGGATGCAAGGATAATTCAGTACAATTGTTTAACCTTATCCTATGTGGGTGAAATTCAGTGTAAGACCTTTAATTTCAATAGTGTTACGGCGATTCACACAAGCTGAGCATTTGGCCTGAAGTACTTTCAGCAGTAGACTTCGTTCTACTTTATTCAACGTTCTGATAACAATAATAATAAGAATAAAATAATGAAATATATATTATCATTTTGCAGCACTTTAATAAGATTTATTTGGTCCAGTCCTTGTTTATTTTGCGCCTATTTGTACTCTTGGAAGAAGCTTGCTCTAAAACCTTAAAATATTGTCTCTCCATCAGAAGACAGATTTCTCCTTTAAGACTGGTCATTAAGGCCACATCCCCTAGATTAATGCATAAATAACATGTGGAAAAACTCACCCATAGAGAAAAAGTAGAGGAATGGGAAAACTTCACAGGCTGAGGCTTGGCAGAAGGAGAAACTGTCTACACCTCTTGGTGAACAGGCTGCAGAAACAGCTTCACCTGAGGTTGTGATCTACCCTGATCCTTCCTGTGTCACCACTCGGGACACAAGGAGCAGGGGGCCACAGGACTCTGATACCTGCTGGGCCATGGGGCAGAGCTCACAAACTGTGCCAACATTTCCATGGAAGAACCTTTCATTTATCATTCCAATGACTACTCTTCATTGCTGCTCTGAGGTAGTGGTGCCTCCTCAAGCGCTAAAATTTTCCCTGTTCTGCACATAGTTCTGGGATTTGCAGTGGGAAATTACTGCCTGCAAGGGCATGCAACAAAAGATTTTAGTGATGTAAAAAAATTTCTGGAGAGCGGCTCAGGTTAGCAGAGTTTGTGACTATAAAAGAGATCCAAGGCTGTTTAAATAAGCTTTGTGACTGCTCAGAGTATCTGGCTAAAGGATTACAGCTAAATGCACACACAGGTGGAGAAAATACTTTTGTCCTGATTCAGGGACTTACTTTTTTCATCCTTATTTAAAGCCTGGAACAGGTATTCTAAAACAATCAGATATAATTTCATCCTTACTCTTTCATTTTTAAGCTAGGTTTATTCTTGATGTGGTCTATTGAGAACGGCAAGAGGATCACCGTGTTTCAAACTCTGCAGTGCCATTTGTACTCAATCAACTGATGGCATTTTATGTGCTGAGCAAGTAGGCTTGGCTACTCCCACCATCATGGTTTGCCTTCCCAAGGAAACTCCACAGAAAGCCTGAAATGTTAACTATGAAGGCGGAATCAGCCCATGCCTCCCAGAAGATTTTCTCTCCCACAACCCTTACAATCCTTGTGCTCAAGGGAGCCAGGTCTAGCTTCCCAGAGGAATATAGGTACATACTGACCTCTCTTCTGCTCCAACTAAAGTCAGAATGAGTTCAGGGGTCTCTTAGGTCCCATAAGACCTGAGGTTTTGGGCTTGCCTGTAAATTTTTGTTCATGTGTGTCATCCTGCTCAGGGGCCTTGGGACAACTGGCATAGGAGAGTGCCTGAACAACTTGGTTGCTTTGCATTGCTTGTTAGTGCTTGTGCACTTTGATATTCAGTGTGTCTAAATCACCACACAGCTTTTTTATTTTTATTTTCATAAAATACTTGAATTACACTCCTATGAAATATGCCTCTGGCCCCATGCAGATATTTCCAAAAAGGCTAATAACAAACAGATCGCAGGGCAGAAGAGCACATACTCTTACAGTCATTCCAAGCCTAACTGCTCTTCAGAGTTCTGGTTACAAGAAAAGCCATGCTGCTGATGTTGCTTTAACTGTGATGTTAAAATGAAAACTCATTGCTGCATCCCAGGGGGATTGAGGAGCACTGACTTTGTTGCCCATCTGAAATGGGATAATGTTCTCTATTCCTATCATGTGGGTATCAGTTCCAACTTGGAAACCAGCCTCTTCTCATAATTCAAGCTGGGGCTATACTGATGCAAACCTTCTCAGATATTATAAGCCAGTATGAGCTCAAAAAAAGAATTCACTGCTCAAGGCCAAATAGCTTCAAAGCTAACAATCCTCCAGAGTCAGTGTGAAAGTGTTGAAACTGTCAATGTCAACTTACACCATGCATAGTGAGTGTAAAACTTCAATAATGACATCATGGAGAAAAGGACAAAGGGCAGGCACTACACAGAAAAGTGCCAGTGCTCTTCAAATCTTTGAAACCTTCAAGGATTTATCTGGACTAACACTTCTACACATAGTCATTGGGGTCTTAGGCTATACTGATTAAGGATTTAGCTTATTCAAAGGCTCTCACTGATAGCAAGGATGACAAGGTTTCAGCAGTTATATTGGATTCCATTAGCTTTCACTTAAAAAAACATACAAAAAAAACCCTGCGGATCCTAGTGTTTTTTTCTGCCTCTCATTTTCTCCCTTTGTGTCAACCTTTATCTTTTTCTTTAGCATACACACACACACACACATACACAACACACATATTAATATATATTAATGTCTGGATTTGATTCACAAACAGGTTTTGCAGCACTTACGCTCTCAGTTCTCAGAATGCCGATCCCAGAAGAATTGAATCAGTTCTTCAGGAATTCCCTGAAGCACCACATAACATGTTCGCTCATTTCAGTTGCACTTGAGGCAACAGATACACTTTTAAAAGGGGAAAAAATTATTAGAAAGAGGACAGGATGTTCCAGTTTAAGTTTAAAAAAGAAAAAGAAAAGAAAAGAAAAGAAAAGAAAAGAAAAGAAAGGAAAAGAAAAGAAAAGAAAAGAAAAGAAAAGAAAAGAAAAGAAAAGAAAAGAAAAGAAAAGAAAAGAAAAGAAAAGAAAAGAAAAGAAAAAAGAAAAGAAGGCAGCTAATCAAGAGGCAAATAAAAAAGTTAGACTAAGTGTGATTTGGTGTTTGGATAAAGGTCTGTCCTCGTGTTTCGAATGCAAACTGCACAACCGTAGGTATGATGGGGGACAGCTGTACTTCCTTTGTACTGTGCTTTCCAGAGAGACAGCCTCAGGACACAACTGAAGAGATGGAAGAGGAGTAGGAGAAATAGTCCCCTCTCTCCTCTCCCTTTGTTTTTGGTGAGAAAAGTATGATGAGAATCTATATTGTACCCTGCACTGTACAGACATACGATAACTGCTTAAGTAGCTTTCTTGGAAGGTGAGTATTATTATCTCTGTGTTACAACTGGCAAAAGCAAGACAGAGAGATGATAGCCCCAGTTACACATGAGCCCATGACAGGAACCTGAGTGCAGATCTTCCCTCTCTTGAATGGGCGCCTGAGCTCATTCTGTGCTACTTGCAGTTACCCTCACCATCTGGTTCTGCTGCTGCCACCATCAGTTTCTGCACCCTCCTGTGTCCCAAGCACAGTTCAATTTCATAGCAAAGGCGTTTTGGGGTCATCTAAGCTGTGCTGCTGATATACCCATGACATTCACAGGGAGCTGTGGTCTTGTGGGAGACCTACATCTTCCCAAAGCAATAGCTGAAAGACAGACAATGGTGACAATGGCAGCTAAAAATATCTGTGTTTGGGCACACACTGTGTTTGGTGTTGTCTTCCCTAGGTGCTGCAGGCACTGTTGTGCACTTATCCCAAGTGCATGAGCCTCAAATGTCCCCTGTCCACCCAATGCCTGAGGGCTTCAGGGAGACAATAATTCTGGGACCCTGGAGCACACTACTGCAGTCTTATAAAGCACATCTAGGATTACCTGTATACCTTGTGGAAAGCTTGTGCGCTCGCTCTGGAGAACATTCCCTGACATTGTTTTAATGATGCAGCACAGAAAAGTTTTTGACTATCAAAGGCACCTACGTGGGACCCAGTCTAACAGTTCAAGCAGATTTCAGAGTATTGGTACTGCTCACATGAGACAAAGAAGGGTTTTCAGGAGAACAGAGCCAACTGAGAGTTGCCCCTTGAGGCACCTTGCTTGGTACACAAGTTAAAATGAGGTCTAATGAGACCATGTAGCACCATGCAGAGAGCCCCAAGTTGTTGCAGTCTCACACAGCTCTGGAAGGGGAAATAGCAAAGCAAAATCTGTGGCTGCTCAGCCCGGGATAATAAGTAATGCTGAGAGGCAGGGTGTGTTTTTCAGGCACACAGCTGTTCTCAGGCAGCTAACCCACTTTTAAGAGCCGTAATCATGCTTTGTGGGATAGTGCTGCAGGTCAGTACTAGTGTGGGGAGCTCTATGTGGCACCTTGGGCAGTGGGAGCCTGCAGGCGTTCCGGGTGGTTTGCTCAAGCTCACCTGAGAACGGCACCAAATCCCACGCACAGCAGACACTTTTTTCTGGGGTTTCTATGGAGGGATTCAGATTGTTTGGCTATTGGCTCCCCAACGCCTGTGAGGCACCACCTCGTGGCCCCCTGCAAGACTGGTTCTCTGGAAATCTGCCAGTGTGCCAAGGAGCGACACGCTCCGGGTGCACCGGAACGCCACTGTCCTTGGGCTTATGACCTCTGGGCTTTTACCAGTACTCTGAGAGTTTATTTTTCCACATTCTTCTTGTTGTTGTTGACTTAAGTCAAACGCTTATTTTTCTTGCAGCACTTCGTCTCCTTGAGAAAGAAGTTAGCGTAGAAGGAATGAAGAGGTGAAGGGTTATCACAACCAGGGGAGTGGGCAAGATTGAGGGGTTAGGAACACTCCGCCTCTTTTTCAAGCAGTTCTTTTCCTTGCTAATGCACCTTTTCTTTTTTTTTTTTTCTTTTTTTTAGTTTTTTCCTGAAGGGACTGCACCACAATGCTGACTATTTAAACATTTATGAAGAAGGTTTCACATACATTCTGTGGAGTGATCACCTCATTCGTGTTTCCTTTTGGGGTCGCTATAATAACTTGTACACAGACACCTATACAGCTGAGATGGCTGCTGCTGGACTGGCTGTCTTTTTACTCACACTGACTTTACACCCGCATTAGGTCACAGACCGCCTTCGATCTATCCCAGATTTGTATAGTGAGATCAGGATGGGGCTTTGCTGAAGGAGGCTGCTTGTTAATTTTTAAATTAGGCCTATATAGCGTAAAGAACCTACATCAAAACACGAAAACTGCACTTGCAAGTAAAATGTGTGAATAATTTGTTTTCTCTACTGGTGGAGAATTTAGAGAATTGGGTTTACTTTCCTGGGTGGAAATCTTCTTCCAAAATCTTAACAAGAGTTCTCACTGCATGGTGTTTATAAGCCCAGTGTGGTGTGCCCTTAGTTACCAGAGCCTGTGATACACACTGTTTTTCTGCCGAAGGCCTCACTGAAATCCACTGGTATAGCTCTGTACAGAGCGAAATTCTCATCGGGGCAGAGAGCCAGCAAAATGCAGGACTGCATTTAAATTCCACTGCAGGGAATAAATACTTGGTAGTGACTTGCAAATCTGTGTCCATTCTCCCATAAAAGGTAGCAAGCACATTGTTCCCTGTCTCTGTAACATTCCTTGGTTCCATCCAGTTGGAAGAAAAGGAGACCAGACAAAAAGTCAAACTGAGGGCATCTGCTTCACTGATAATACCTGGCCATTAATCCACTAAGACAGCTCAGGCCATAGGGATTTTAAGAACCTCCAACCCTGGCTAATGCTTTGTTCTGATGCAATGTCTTAAAATGAGAACTGCTCTGGCCTGGCCTCAAGCATGAATGTTCCCAGAAGTGCCTGCTGTTGTCCCAAGATTTGGCATAATCCCAAATTCTGGAAGGGGTTCTGAACCAGCAGCTCCAGCCCTTCGTGTTGCACTGCAGGACATGCACCTTGTGGGATGGCTGTGAGGGAGTGGATGGGCAACTAAACTCTGACAAGTCCCATGAGGACTAGTGCCCAGCTCAAGGAAATGAGCTAAACCAAGGGTAGGAACAGATAGGATATGCTGTCACCTTCTGGATTCTCAGCAGATGAGATAACCTATCACCACCTTAAGTATCTGAGGTAGGGTGGTGTGGCTCTGTCCAGTCAAACTTTTCATTCAGCCCCACATCCAGAGCCTTCTGACTTTATTTCTTGTGACTGTACAGTAATTCCCATCCCTGCCTCATCCACCTTCTTCTGTTCCTTTTCCAGTGGTTTCTGCACAGTACCCCGTCTCTCATACATTCCACGGACACAACCTCCTGGAAGTGCTGCTGCAGTCGGGGATGTGGGAGGAGCAGGAAGTTTCACTGGCATTTTGGAATGGGTGTTGTAGACTGCTGGAAGCACTGAAAGCAAATATCACAGGCCATACACATACCATATACTGAGGGCCTAGATTTCAAGCCACTCCCTTGTCAAGGGACTGCCCTGGACTGCACCATCTGAGATCAGGTCCCATAGTCCTACCATGCTTCCTCCAAAGAAAACTTCAGCTGTTCGGCAGGAATATTCAGCTATTCAG
>NW_010584739.1:942365-982065 GCF_000705375.1 Tinamus guttatus | reverse complement strand
GAACTAAATAGTGTCTATGAAAAATGCACACAGAAGGGACTAAGAGATGGGGCCTAATGCCAGGATGCTGGTAAAAAGCTGAGAGCAGCTGTAAACCATTCTGCATCCACTTGAGATTTCAAATCTTTGCAGTAGTTTAGCAAAGTGAAGCACTCTCTCCGCAGAATGCAGTAGGACACAGGAGTATATTCACAAGACTGGTCTTATGACTCTAAGTAACCACAGTCTTGCCCATTGTGTAATGTCATCACTGAAAAGGCTGGTTGTACTAATAGGAAGTGATGGCTGATCCCATTTAGAGAAACATTTCTAAGAAGCAACAAGGGGTATAATATCTAGAGGACTTTTAGATTTCCAGATCTCTTCTCCTGGGGGCGCCTACAGATAAAGGAGAAGTAGCTGAGGAGAGAAAACACCTACTTTTTTTTTTTTTTTTAGGTAGAGTGCTGCAGACAAAGTTGCATTCACCATATAAATCATATTATGGTCCAATAAGGAAAAAAAAAGAAAGGTGTATAGTGACAAGGGAGGATGAAAGAGTGGAAAATCCTGTAGGCTAATTAGAGGAACACTATGTCTCCTCTTCAATTTACACGCTTTCTGTAGCACCTACAGAGGGATAAGTCTGTACTTACCTCTGCTGGGATAAACCCAGAGTTATTCTGCTGAAGGAAGCGTGTCTGAGAATTTGACCCTCTGTAAAACTGGACTAAGTACAGAGACTGGTGGACGGTGATTACCATGCAGATCTTACCGCTTTATTTACTGTCATCTTGCTGGAAGCCAAATCCCTCACTAATTACATCACCATTCTTACCATTTTAACTTTGGGTTGAGGAGGCCTGCTACTGAGTTATATCAGAATGTCTAAGATGCCATAAAGCCCTAGTAAGATATGGCCTGTACTGTATATCTATATTTCATAGAAAAAAAAAACAAAGCAGAAAGTATCTGTGAGGATCTGACACAATTGCCTGTTCCTAAAAATCATGTTTATACTACTCCATTCTTGATCTCTCATTTCAAAGCCCAGCCCAGCTGTGCATGCTATGAAAAAATCCTGTGGCTTCTTCTCCTTTCCTGACCGTCCACCACAATCCATGGTGTTGCTGCTAGGAGAGCATGTCTGTACTAGCTGTACTTAACCTGTCTTCTGCATGCAAATCAGCAGCATGCGACTCACCCAGAAATAGCCCCAGCATGCACATTTTCTTGGAAATAGGAATTATTCCTTGAGTTGAGTTTGGGATAATCATGTCTGCTAGGCTCAGAGACAAACCTACTCATGCAAGGAAGAAATGGACCTTGTGCTGAGGACTGCAGCCATCACATTTATGAGATATCATCAGTGTTGTGTCTACAGCAGGGGACACAAACCCCGGAAAATGGAAACTACTGTATTTCACCCACCCAGCCCAGGTGCACTGATCCTCTATGCTGTTTCAGTGCCATGCCTCCTGGTCTGCTGTTTTTGACAGAGCTTCTTTGCAGAGAAAGCAGGCATAAAGACTGCTGTGCCTATTAACTACTTAAGGAGGATGCGCTTCCCCCTCTCCCTCGTACACTGAGGAGCACACACACATATATAGCCATGCACTGAAGTAAATGCATTGCAGAAGGAACTGCAATGGATATACAGTATTTCATACCGAAGCGTCAAGCTTGCCTTCTAAATCAGATACATCATCTATTGACTCCAGCGCTGTAAGTCACCCGTTGAAACAGATGGCTTCCCTCGTGAATTAGACGGGCAGATCATCTACTAAATCATCTCCATATTGAATCCAGTACAGTACACTGCAAAGCAAACAGCCCTGCAAATCGACTGCGCTTAGAGGAAGCTCTACAGCATCTACCACAGGTTGCTGCCACGAGGGCTACACCTAGCCCTGACTGGTGGCTGCTTGTGCAGACCATGCACAGAGGCTAATCAAGCACCACAGTAATCGCTCTGACAGACACTAACTAAGCCCCCTGCAGCAGTTTAAGGGATAATCACCCCCTCCAGCTGCAGGGAGGTATGCCCATGCCTCAGCTGCTCCAGCCCGTCTCTAGCACGTTAAATTAAACCGCCAAGCTGTGAACCGGAGCAGCTGGGACCTCGGCACCCCCTGCCCCCGTTTGCCCATTCTGCTGAGTCTGCACGGAGATGGCAACGCCGGTGGCAGGGATGGCACAGGTAGCCAGGGCGGCACCGCAGAAAGCTGCTGCAGCTTGACTTGCCAGGGAATGTCGGTCAGGGCCCTGGGGGCGCAAAGAGCAAAAACTTTCAGTCAGGGAAGAGATTTGCATAGTGTACATCAAAAGAGGAATATAAAGGCACCCTTTCCCCCATCCAGAAGAAATAATGGGTAGGAGCTCAACTCTTTCCTGCTCTTGTTCTTGCCACTTTCAGAGGAGCTCGTTCCTACAGTCTCATTCTCTTTTCTTTTTGTAACCCTTGTCGCACAAATGAGTTTTTTTCATTCCTCACTCATGCCCTCCATGAAAGGCAGCGGTAGGCTCCGTGTGCTGTAATTGGACTGACTGGCTGACTGATTCCTGTTCTCTCCTCATGCAGCCCTGGGAACCTGGGAGAAAAAAAGATGGAATAACCAGCTACTCAAAAAAAAAAAAAAAAAAAAAAAGCAGACGATTTCAGAGGTTAAGGAGTAGAACATAGCACTTCAGTCTGTTACAGACGAGTGGGCATTGAAATTTGGATGTCTTGTTCCCAGTACTTCCATCCTATGATTGTCACAGGGATGACAAAGGGTGGGAGAGGAAGTTGTCCTCATTAAGGACTTCTCAGGGGGATTTTTTGTGAGGACATGTTACACTTTCCTTTTTTTCTGAAGTATGACAGCATTTGGAAAATAAGATACAGAGAGCCTTGTTTAAGTTAGTCTTAGAGATGGTAAGTGTTGTGCAGGTTCAGAAAACATGTTGTGCACACCCAGATAGGCCTCAGCCAGTCTTACTGCTGCTACCTTGGGCATTGCTCGCAGCGGAAGGAGAATGCCCCGAATGCTGTGGTGTCAGTAAGTCTGAACTGACAGTGATGCATCCACTGGGGAGTTACATATTAGGTACAGCTGGGCTTGCAGACCAACCTTTCTCTTGCTCAGCAAAGTCCTTTTACTTGCATTTCTTTAAGCTCTCACAGAGCAGGGATGAAGGACTCACCTTCGTTTTGGCCACCATGGTGGATCTTGGCCACCTCTGCTGAAGAATTGTAGTACTCCAGTAACTCCATACTTCTGCAGCATTACTGAGGTGTCCTTTCTCCCTTCCCTTCCTCTCCTCCTTCTTACTGTCCCAGCCAGCATCAAGCCTTCATCTATTCCCAGCACTACTTCAGCTTTCTGCACTTCCCCTCCACTGACTCCTCAGCTAAAGCCAAGCACCAAGAAACTCCCCTACATCAGCAGGTGAGCTCAGTAGAGGCTCAGCTCTCCCTCGGTGGGGCAGTGCCCTGCCATGCTCTGTCAGATGTGCATCGCTGTGTCATGCGCTGCCTCAGCTGTAGCTAGCAGTGCCCCAGCTCTTCGCATAACCCGAGGCAGAGGAGGAATGAGGACTCGCTCCAAAGCAATGCCCATGAGAGGCAGAAGGGATGGCATCACCGTCTGCTGCTCATGCATTTGTTGGGTGGCATTGCAAAGTCTCCTCCTCATTTTTTTCCAACCTGTCAAGTGGGGCTATCTGGAATTATTCATTTCAGATGGGAGGCAGAAGGTGTAATATTTTGGTGACTTCCCTGTGCTTGAAATTCCTCAGACAGGAGATAATAAAAACTATGCAAGCATTCAATAACAGCACCTTTTCATAAAATTTCCAGGACTTCTATTAACATTATAATTCATAAATTAATTCATAAAAGCTTGTATCTTTTGAGGTCTGAATTTGACTCATCTTCTAATGTCAAAGCACTGTTCATCTTATGTTGTCCATTTTTTACCTCATCTTCTGCCAATAGAATGTAAAAATGTAAACATTAGGTAACATTGCTATGGAGAAATGATACTACAATTTTAGAGCTGCTTACGATTGCTACTCATTCCAGATAACTCATTTTTGATCTAAAAAGAAAACCCACTGAGTATTAGATTTCAGGCTACCATTGGGATCTTTGCTTAACCTACAGATTCAGCTTTTGTGAATGAATAAATAAAGTTCTATCCTTACTTGTCACTCCTTCCTTCTATACCCATGATGCTCGGTTGGAAATCTCATGATAGATGGAATATGATCACTGCTTCAAACAATGGTCTCAGACTTTCTAAGAAAGACATGTGACATAGTAGTTAAAGATGCTTTGGAACAACCATGGTACCTTAAATCTCAATGTACAGTAACTGCTGTAACCTAGAATGGCAATATGGTGGAGTGGATTTTGTTTTACATTTTTTTTTTCTGTCTGGTTTTGGTCATCCACCTATAAGTTTAAAACATTAGAAAAGATCCAAAACTTCTTTGTGGTGTTTTTGCTGGCTCTGAAAAGTTGATCTACCAGGACAGGTGACTGATATATTGAATTTGGTCCTTAAGGTAATTGTTTAAATGTTATAGCAGGTTTAACATGTCATCTGTTAAACTTATTGGTGATGCAGCTGTTAAACGTGCAGTGTGGGTAATATTTACATGATTTACTGGGTGACGTACAGTTTTTTGATTCAATAGTAATGCATTTGATTCAATAGGTGATGCATCTAATTCAACCGGGAGTCCATCTAATTCAAAGGTGATGCATTTGATTCACTAGCTGATGTACCTGATTTAGAAGGTGATGGATCTAGTTCCCTGAGAATGATTCCAATTCCCTCATGCAAGGTATTTACTTCAGCGAGTGATGAATGAGCTTTAATAATAATACATGTTTCTCCAATAGTGGATGTATTGGCTTCAATTTATATCCCAGGCTCCCCGAATCTGGAGTAGAGTGACACCTTGCAGCCACGTTCAGGTGAGGATCACGAGCAGTGTGAAACATTAGGCACTAAAACAAAGGGACCAAATTATGTGATAAAAGCCATGCTTCCCAGATGAAATATTTTCACCAGGTGTGATGTGGGGATACAAATGCCCTGTCACTGCTGTTATTGCTACCACTGTACATGACGAAAATCCCCAAATCCATTTACCTTTAGTGTCGTTGCTGGGATTACATACTCAGTACTTATTTCCCCAGAGCTATAAGAACTCTCAAATAGCAGCGTCTGAACTAACAGCTCCACTCACCTCATTTTTGTATGTGCTGTTTATTTTGTTAGAGGGTGGCAAATATTTAGCACTGATGAAAATGGGAAAAGGGTATTGGCACAGGCCGGTGTCCTGGGTCCTTACCATGGCGTAAGGAGCATCAGGACAGTTGCCTGCATGACATACTACAGCGTGCCACTGGTGCCCTGAGATCATATCCTGATGCAAACCCCCTCGAATGCAAAAGTGAGTAGGCATTACCCTCTCTAACATCAGTCCATTGTGTTTCTGCTGACTATTGCCTGAACTCGAACCATTTCTGAGTAGGTTGATCTCATTATCCAGTCCACCTCTGGCTCATATTCAAAAATAAGCATGGGTTTCATCTTCCTCCTCTTTGAACAAGGCATTTTGGTTAGATTTTCAGCTACACATGTTCTAGCAGCATTTGCCTGCATGCCCACTCACAAAAAATGTAGAGCTCTGGTGAGACTTGTGTCTCTTTCCAATGCTGTGGGCAGTTCTGGGGGAGGTGGATATTGCTTTCCACTTGTGCTACATTAATGTGTGGGAAGGAGGGCTTGTTTCAGAGGGTTTAGGGCTTGGCATCGAAGAAGATAGCCAACAAGCTTGTGAGTATGTTTTGTTAGTGCACATCAATGCCTGGCTACAAACCCAAAAAAGTTTTTCAGTGGGAACTTGGACCCCAGAAACCCTCTTCAGTGCCAAAACCAGTCCTCATCTACCTGCCCCTAACCAGCTGCCAGAAGCAGCTAGCCTGCTTCTTCCTTATAACCTCTCCATATCCTCGTGAAGACATGCTCAGGTAGCAGAGGCAGCAACTGCAGCCTGCGTGGTGTATTTTGTGTCCTGCCCAGAGCTGAGGCAAGTGCCTCAATTTTGAGAGCTCTTGTTACTACTCTGAGGGGCAAATTCATTTTCTTGTGTGTGTAAGTTTTCTTCTTCTACCCATGGCTGGCTAATCTGCCTTTTTCAGATGACCAGCCAAAAAGTGACAGAGGAAATGTATTGTTGCTACACGAGACAGTCTCCAAATGCTAAAAACAATGTGCTAAATACTAAAATGGGTATCTAATCTTAAAAAAATAATAATAAAAATTCTTTTCCTCTTTATTGCTCCAGGCTGTGTCTAGAGATGTACTGAAGTTGTTGTGGGAGTCTTAAGTAGACAGCTTTCTTCTATCCACGGAGTTTTCAGGGTTGAGATTCATGCACCTCCATTTGGTATCATATGTTCAGACAGAATACATTAACACATTAGTGTCTGATCTGGGGAAATGGGGATGTTTTTCTGTCTTTCATTCCCCTCTCTGTCTTTCTCTCTCTCACTTTTCCTTGCTTTCCTCCCTTCTGTCTAGGCATGGCAGTGATTGAAATCTGTCTTTTCCATTATGAGATATGCAGAGACATCTATCCACTCCTCCTTAATGTCCAATCAGTAAAGTATGTATTCTGTACTCAGTGAGTAAGTGTATTACCTGGCCTTTGCTGTTTTAATGAAGAAAATGAGAAATAATAAGGCTGTAAAATTAAATAGCTTATGGTAATGATGTCAACTCTTAAGTAGAATTCAAGCTTTGGGTAGTACTTTGAAGGACTGCAGACCTGCAATGACAAACACTGCTCAAACGATAGATGAGCGCTTAAATGTTCTTTGTATCTTAAGTGTTTCCACTTGATGCAATAAACCTTGCCAGCCCTTGTTCAATGTGACACTCAGAAGGCTGAGCAGGCTACGCTTCTTGGGGATGAGAAAGCAAGGAAAATTCAGTCTCAGACACTTGGTATCTTTGAAAATGCCTAGATCTTTCAGAGGCTCTAGGAGATCAAAAATGTAGAAACTGCTTTGATTAGAGTCTGTGTATGTTATGTTCGTAAATACATATGCATTGGCAGAACAAAACTTGCATTTTTTTCCGTTTGTCAGGTCCTTGTCAGGTACCCTGCCCTCACCTTTGCCAGTGTTCTGTCCTAGCCAAAAGTATACACCCAGTGCATCAGGTTTTGGGCTGGTAAAGGTTGCCATTAAAATTAAAGGAAAACAAGTTGGAGTTCTGACCTTGGGTTTTTTTTTTTTTAGTTTGAATGAATCATAGAATCATAGAATCACAGAATGCTTAAGGTTGGAAGGGACCTCTAGAGGTCATCTAGTCCAACCCCCCTGCACACGCAGGGTCACCTAGAACACGTGGCACAGGGCTGATTAGATCCCCTCTCAGCTTCCTCAGCCTCTCCTCACACCTTCTAACATCTGTTTTAGCCAAAACAGGTTACATTGCACAGAAGATCCTGCCTGTCTGCTCCTGCACTAACTTTAAACATTCCTGCGGGCTCCAAGTTACAGAGTTCTGAAGTTAATGTCATTTTATTTACTAGTAAATGTCCTTTCCAAACGTTCCTCTGCCTTTTTTTTTTTTTTTTTGGTAACAAGGGAGAGCTGGGGAAGAAAGGGGGAAAGACGCATTGCCTGAGGGCCAGGAGTGACTAGATATACAGCTAATTGTTTTGGCTACTTTTTAGAAACCTCTCCCAAGGGCTGAGGAGCCGATCCCACCAGCAGGCAGATGAGCAGATGAATTTGTCTCCTGCTCGATCTGTGCCTCCCAGACCTACAAGAGTCTTTGCATGTTAGAAGACTTGGAAACCGTAGACAACGCACTCTCTCCTCTCGGCGCAGAAGTGCCATAGGCACTGTCATTAGTTGAGCACTGCCATTTTTACAATTACAAACCCTGCCATGTTGCACAGAGGAGCTGCAGCTGCTGCTTCTTGGGGTACTGAGTAAAGCACACTCCTGCGAGGGCCCCTGGAGACCCGTGCGCAGCATAGCTTATTGAAACAGATGGGGTGAGGGAGGGATGCTTCATCGGCAAAGCACATTTGTCTAAATACAAGAAGAATGAAAACACAGCACTTATCACTGGTGCTTAATCTTGAGTCCAGAGGACTTTGGAATGGGAAAGATGAAGGCTGCGCTTGCCAAGGTGCAACACACAAACACATAAAACACCCTTCTTCATTCCTTCTTGATTCTTTGAGCATATTGGCCATTTAATAAACTCACAGAAAGCAGCCAGGCTGCCTCTGTAAGCAAGCTGAGAGATGCTGCTCCATTTAAACCTCCATGAGCTCATCTGAGCCCTGCACTTTGCATTCGTGTAGTGGGAGCACAGCGCAGAGCCTTCACCACAACCTGCAGATGTTGCCCTTGCAGCTCCTTATTTCTGAGACCTGGAGCCGATTACATCTTTTGGGGCATTTCTAAGCTCTGTCAGTTATGACTCTCACAACAAAACTCTGTAAGCTCCGTAAGGCATAGAGACAGTTTTACCCTTATTTACATGGATAGGGAAAATAAGGACCCAAGGCATGGTAGTTCGAGCAGGAGTCAGAAGACCCTGGAGGTGAACTCCACACTCTCTCCTTTATTTAGGTCCTCATGATTTATTTTTCGGCCACAGAGGGAAAATTACTCTGTTAGTCATCAGTCAAGGAAGATGAGATGCTGTGGACGACCTGCTCCTTTCTCACATTCTGTATTGGGCACAAAGCAGGTTTTGCCTCAGAGAAGTTGCTTCCCTAGCACTATTTCTTCTAAGGCACAAGGGAATTTTCAGTGTCTTTGACACAACATGATCCTTTGTGGACAGTAGTAATACTGGGCAGGTGCTTATCAGAGCTCTCTCCTCTGGGTTTGGCTAAGGCTCATTGCTCTGTTAGTTGGGGCCTGGTTGTGTTAGATGCTGGACTAGAACAGCTGGGGAGATGGAGTCTAAATTAACCTCAAACAAAATGTTGCGGACAATCCCAAATTAAAGAATAAGAAAAGTATTATTTTCCCAGATTATTTTTGTACTTTCTCAGGTCCCACATCTGACAGCATAAACCTCCACACCTGCTTTAAGATTTATCATTCCTTGGGCTTCTTGGGAATTCTATGATTTTTACTATTAAAGTGAGAGAATGGGAAATTCTTGGGGGACAGACTCAGCCTGGTCATAGTAGCCAGGACATGGAGCAGATGTAAGTCAGAGCAGTATGAAATGGGAGTAGTGTCACATCTCTCAAGTAAGAGGAGTCTAGTCAGACGGCTTCACCCATCTATAACTGCACCATTTTGGGACAGATATCTTTCCTTGAAAGTATCCTTACTTTCCAGGGGAAAATTAACTGAAATTGCTAGCCTGATGCATTTGAAATGTATTCTTATCAGGTATCAATGTATTCTTATCAAATGGCACAGAAGATTGCACAGCAATATGCTAAAGGATGTGTACCTCTGGCATATCAATAGCCACCTCATTGTTCCAGTTACATAAAGTATAGTCATATGTGAGCAAAATTGCATTTTCAGTGTTCTGCTTGCAACATTTCTGTTCAGATTGTCATCTTCTTCAAAACTTGCTAACAATTTGAATGGCAAAACAGCATATTTTCTGTAGGAAAATTACAAACCATGGTTTGTGTCTTGGGATAGCAAAGGGACCATAAAACTAGATCAACCAGCTAGCTGAGAATTTCCCCGGAGAATTTTCCCAGCTCTTGGCACAGGGGACATCTCGTGGATATGGCCAGGAGGGGAGGAGGAAAGGGGTGTGCACTGTGGCATACTCCTCGGGGGCTCTTGTTTGTTAGAGCAGCCTCAAGGTTGCCCTTAATTGTGTTGTGGGCTGAACTGGCTCCCGACCAGCTGCTGGGGTGTGAGAACTATAAATATGGCAGAGGCACCGCGTTCGCCTTCGCCTCCCAGCTGCAGCGCGCGCCGCTTGGCCGGGGTGCAGGAGCGAGCGGAGCGGCTGCGCTGTGACTTGCCGCTCCAGGAGTTTATCGCTGGATCCCAGCTCAGCCTCATGGGAGCTATCACCCGTGTAAGCATCCGTGTGCTTCCCAAGTTATACCTCCCAGGAAGTCCATGTAAAAGAAAAAGGAAAAAAAAAAAAAAAAGTGGTGTTTTCCTGTGTGGGTGTGGGTGTGTGAGTCCACATGTGCACTTTCCAGAGCAAAATGGAAATGGATACAAGGAGAAGTAAAGAAGTAAGACAATAAAGTGTTCTGTAATTGAAGTACTTCTCCTAAGGAGCAGTTAATTAATCCCACAAAAGGAACAAATCATTCTTTTACCACACACAAAGACAGAAATCATATCAGACCCAACGCACTGTCCATGCTCCCCCTTTCTCCTCTCCACAACTGTTTTATGCCTTCCTCTTTTTCTCCTCTTTGAAGAGCAGCTTGTGATTTCAATTTTGCAAGGTTAATTTTTCACAGTTTGGTATGGTTCCTGTTAAAAGGAACAAAACTTGACCAAAGGTAGGCCTTGCAAGTATCTGGGAAATACTTAAATAAAACACAATGTCCACACAAATGAGTTTACTCCCTGTCCTTTTACCTTTGTGGGACATGTTCATTAAAAGCAATTCCTCACAGCACAAAGCCAATTTCTTTAGCAGCATAAATAGATAAGCTGTAGGCCAGGCCTTCAGCCATGGCCTTAGCAATGTCACATTCGGAAAACCCTTTTTTGAAGCATGTCTTGGAAGCATGTCTTGCAGCTTATTAACAGGGAGAAGGTTGCTTCCCAGCTTTTAGAGCATGCCCTCTGCCATGCACGTACCAGTGGCCGTCTTTCCAGGAAATATAATCTTTATCTAGCAGTTATACCTTAGCTGAACTTTGGGTACCAAACACGGTATAGGGAAGGTACCAAGCATGGTAATTCCAAATGGCGATGCTGTGGGCAATTATAATGAAGAACCACGTTAAATGCTCGGTGCTCCAAATTATCCCCTTCCTTTCTCAACAGAGATCAGTGCCGAATGATAAGACGGCATTGATCTTAGAGATTTTTTTATGGGGCTTACTAAGAATGACTTGGCTATAAGGTCACATCTCTTTTCATATTATTGGGGAGGGAAAAAAAAATGGAGGGACAGTTTTATTCTGCTAAATTGCTCTGCCTGCCTCAGGCAATCTTTCTGAGATTTGTCCTTCTGCAAGTGCCTCCCAAGTCCCACCTACCCTAGGTTCATACCCTCCTCCCTTCAGAGGCCCTCCTGTTTATGCTACACCTTAACACAGAGCAGGAGAAAGATTATGAAACAGGGAAACTATCCAGGAACAAAATTGGATTTTTTTTTTCCATCTTCCAGAGGTAAATAAAAAGTCAAGCCCATCTGACAATGGTAAATGGGATTCAAAGCAAAAATAGAACCCCATGTTTTGTCAGATATCCAAGTTCTTTTTTTCTGGTGAGAGGTTTTCATAAGAGCCATAACCCCTTTTGGAGGGGTTACATCACCATTTGATCTAAACCCCCACAGTAAGACTACATCTGCTACTAAGCTGTGTTGTAAATGTCTTTAATTTTTATATTTCATCTGAAGGGAGTTGTTAAAGTGAGTTTACAGGGTGATGGCTCTTTGAATAAAAGACATCAGGACTGAAGCAAAGCTCTGCATGACACTTAATTTTCACTCTAATAAGCCCTCCTAAAACATTACAAGATTTTGTTTTTCCCTGAACTTGCTTTCCCTTCATGCATGATTATTCTTTTGTTTCCTCCCTCTTCTTTTTTTTTTTTTTTTCTTAGGACACATTTGAGGAGAATGGTTTTATTTTTGCCCAGATGACACCACTTCTCTTTTCACCCTAAGCCAGATGTGCTCCTCTCTCTGAGCAAAAGAAATCTCTCTGAAGTTTTTTTTTCAAAGACATTGCTTTTATTTAGATTTTTTTTACTGTTCTTCTGGACTCTCAGAGGCCTTCAGTTTGACTTTTGTCTGTGAGGGTGGGAAGGGATCCTCCAATCTGTTTGTGCTCAAATCTTAAGGTCCCTTTGGATATGTTCTCCAGTACATGAAAAATGTTCCTTCCTGGCTGAGCAGAACGAAGTGTGGGACCCTTCTTGATCACCTGGAGGGGTCATTGTAGAGCAAGCATGAAGTATTATCTTTCCCAATCCCAAGTGCTTTTACTGACTCCTTTTGCCCTGAATAACAGACAAGAAAGCAAATGTGGAGTCCAGGCTTTTGGCATGGCAGCTTAGGTCTGATAATATTTCCACAAAACCATTAAATCTGGCAGGTTTGACTTTTGTTTAAGGGTCCTGTTCTGTTCTGGAGAACAAAACAAATGATTAGGGATTGTGGACTTTGGTAATCCACCAGAAAAGTGCAAGAAAAGAAAAATCTGCTCTATTAAAAAAAGAAAGGGAAGGAATAATATCAATATTTACAAACTAACAAACAGATCATAGGAAATCAAGAGGTCCCATCTGCAATGTGATATTCATCTGGAGAACAACATTGTCACAACGCGGGAAAATTCGCAGCCGTTAGAAAGGAGGGAAGTGCGTGTTTGCATCTCTTTGGAGATGTGGTTTTGAAAAGATTTCAAGCATGTACGAACAGCATGGGTTGTGTTCTCCAAACAGGCCTAGACCCAGAATACTGTGTTGTAATTCAACCTGGGGCTTCTGGATTATGGAATACACAGAAATTACCATCAAGATGAGATGAGAAATACTTTTCTCTCTTTTAAACCAGAAAACAGTAACAGAGCTCCTAAAGGAATATTATTATCATTGCAACAGTAACGTATTGAAACCAAGCACTCAAAAGTCAGTAAATTTCATAAACAGATTTTTCCCACAAGATTTATACAACCATACTGTATATTTATTTTTGATACGCAATTTCATTCTGAGACGTACATTTTAATGGATTATACTTGTCATTAGTGCACACCATAAATACAATAGTAATCATCAGATTCATAACTAGCACTCATGCAGAGCTGTACATAATCACAAATCTCCACAAACATACTTGCCGCATGCTCAGAGTTCAAGTGGTAATTCCTGAATAAAGAATAGTGGAGATCAGGCTTGTGCAACACTCACAACCATCTGTGCTCCTGGGGCTCTAGAGTGCAGACGAAAGCCTGACTCCTGATTCCCAAGTACTTCTTGTCTGGACTATTTTTCTCTGTAGGCATCCTTTTCGCTTCCTGTCTTGCCCTACAATCCTCGCTTTCCCAAAATTCTGCAGGAATAGCTGAAGCCCAGAGCATGCGCCAGTTTTCTAAAAATGCAGAGGCTTACTGCCCAAAAACAGGCTGTAGAGATATAATATTAATTTGATTTCTAATGTAGATACAATCTACTTAGATTCGAGCTATTCTCTTTCATGCTGCCCTGTTAATATGTTTGGATATACACCCTTCCCTTGCTTCAGAAAACTTCTAAAAACCCACCTTTCTGTGAGGCATGCCAGGTGCTGGACTACTCCCCGCTCCGTGGGTGTTCTTCCTCAAATTATTTTGTTTGTATTGAGTCGTGCCTCCAGGGCCTTATCTTGCATTCCTTGTGCACCCAGCGCTCACTGGAGCTGGTGCAGGTACAAAAGGCATTTTTGCTGGGATTTTTGCCTGGGAACCACTACGATTTTGCCTCCCTGTGCTGCTGGCATGGGGCCCCGCAGCCCTTGACGCCCACGACTGGGGGCTGCACAGTCACCCCTGCTTTGCCAAGCCCTGTGCTGAGTCCTGCTCCTCTCCTCCCATCCCGGTCCATGGATGGCACCGTGCAGGGGCATGGCCTCCTGGCCACCTCTGGTTTCCACAGTCACAAAACTAACTCTTTTTGTCTTAAGACAGTTAGACTCTGCCACCTGGGACCCTGGAAAACTGTCATTCCTTCCACTTGCCACAGTGCCCTCCACCCCCCTTTTGAAAAGAAAAAAGAGATCACTCCTTCAATGTTTGTGGTATGTGTATTATATTTTAGTCTTAGTGATTCTTTCATATCTAGCCTTATTAAAAACAGACTTAGCAGAGTTAATTAGAGGTAATTTGCATTTAAGTTATTCATTATTTACTTATCTTTGAACTGCAAACTGTAGGAATGCCATTTGTTCATTAAAATTCCCAATCTTTGCCCACTTTTCCTTTGATAGCATAGTGGTGGAAGAAAGTTGTGCTTAGCTGCTGACTAACCATTCTCCTCACACTGCAGAGATGGCTCCAGGCCACTATTTCAGCATTAGAAAGTAGTTAATATCGAATGCCATGAAGTTAAATTTGTGTTCATTCACTTACTATGTTGGAAATCAGTTGTTCATTCTGAACAAATTTCCCAGCACTGCTCTCAGCCAACCTCTGCAGACTTAAAAACATGCGGTAACAATACTGGGAAGGTGAGGAGGTTTAAAAAAGGGGAAAAAAAAAAAAAGAGAATTTAAACAGACCTCTGAAAAAAACACGGCTGCAGCCCACCACCGTGGATGAAGCTTGTTTCATTTTCACAGTCACCACCCTTGTTAGTTCCTTTTAATAGCACATGGAAGAAAAATGTCTGCTGTTTATTGTTAACCACTAATCCCTGAACAATTACACATCTGTTAAATCCTCAGACGGTCTTGCTGCGTGCTGTTTACAGATACTGTAAGTTGGAAAGAGAAGCAATGGCAACTGTCTTGCTGACAGGGAGGATGCACCCGTTCACTCCTTAGTCACTCGGAGGGGACTGTGGCCCAGGTGTCTGCTGGTTGCCCCAGCCCTGGCCACCTTCTTCTCTCTGCAGCGGAGGGACGATAGCCCAGCAGGAGCGGGGATGCAAGGCAAGTAACCACTGGCTAGACAAGTAACCTGGGCAGGGAGGCTGGGCAGACCCTGGTGTGGACTGGGGTAAATCACACAGAACAAGTTCGGACAGTTAGTGCCTACTCAGGGATTGCTGCTTGCCAATGTCCCCTTTGATCTTCCTGTTCCAAGGCAACCTAAAAATGATGCCATCTTCCAATGCTCCTTTCCCTTCCCTCCATCTCTTGAACTAATGAGCAAATAAGGAAAGAAAATTAAAGAATAAAAAATGTAAGCAGTGATAGGGTGAGATCAATAAACTGTGGATTGCTAGCAGTGAGTGAGCCTGAGTAATCTTCTGCATATTGCATGTTGAGTTAACTTGCAAGAGAAATATGTTCCCTCTTATTGTCCTGTGTCTCATTGTGGAAAAGGAAGCGGGGACTGCAAATTAAAACACCCTTGATTTAGCTTCCGAAGGGAGTGCCCAGGAGTTCTTCCTCTATTGCCACATGCTGGAAATTGAACCATGTGCACCATTACGATATAATGAGAATATTTTATTATCATTTTCTGCCTCACCTATCTGTGACTTCTTTTGTCCTGCCCTCCTAGCAAAAAGTCTCCTTAAAAATGCTCTTGTGAGTAGCATCAGCAGAAGATGTTGTTCTACACCAGCAAAGTATCCTGCTGTTTCAGACTCACTGCTACAGGGCATGGTAATAGGAACCCATGTACCACTATACAACGTGGTGGCATAAGGGTGCTGAGGATGTCCCGAGCTGAAATACACTGCACAGAGGGTTATTAGCTAGGTATATAAGCGACTAAGAAGAGCTCAGGTAGAAGTGGACAAGTAATGACAGTGAATCACGTACATTTGTCGAGCTTTGCACGAGTAATGGCAAATCTCTGAGTCACGAGTCCGAGGGATCTACTTCCCTTAAGGACAGTTCCTTTCTTTGCACCTTCAATCAAAGATTCTGCTCGGGGTGACTTCCGTGGGCAGCAGTTTCCCGGGCTGCAGAAGAAGGGTGGAGCAGTGGGGCGTTGAGGGTCTCTTCAGTCCCACGGGAACCTACAAAGACAGGAAAAGAACAAAAGAAAGCATGAAATGTCATGCACAGCATACATAGACAGACAGTTGTAGTTGTCATTTCAGTGAACACTAGCTAACGCTAACAGCACTACAGGTGCTGCCCTCCTCTCCTAAAATCTGGGTATGACAAACCAGAAGGTGAGGAATGCCAGAGAGTTGAAAATAATTACCTGGATGGGAACTCGCATTTACACTGTGTAGTGTAGAACCTGCCAAATGCCACACAAGCAAGTCTGCTCTTCCATCCACAGCTGATGGAAATGTACACTGTATATCTACTGAGCAATGCTCAGCTGTGAAACAGCCTGAAGTATTGCTGCTGAAGGTATAGCTCCTTTCTGAGAAGAAAATAATGCCAAAGTGGGCATTAAATGCCAAAAGAAAGCAAGTTATTTCAAGCTCTGCATGTAATAATGTTTTCTAAGCAAATGCTGTCTACTTACTGTTTACCTATAAGCCCTCACAACTCAGAAATCACCAATTTGCTGCAAAAAAGAGGTGCAAAGACCTAATGAAGAAATTAAAGGACCTGTATGCTAGATTTATTTATATTTGGGTAAGAACAGGCAACACTAATCCCTTGAGCTTCCAAAGGAAAATTACTGGAGAGTCAAAAGAGAATAATGTCATTACATTCATAGGTTCACATAAATTATTTTTCTGAAAAGTTTGACTATTCTAGAGTGAAATTCTGGTGCCAGTGCATTTTCGTTGGCTTCGTTAGGGTGAAGATTTAGCTCGTGAGCTATAAGCTCTAGAGTGCGTAACTACTGAGTGGTATGATCTAGGCCAGTGTTGGCTTTTGGAAGAGGATGTCACACTAAACTATCTTTTTGGATGCTACAGAGTTGATTTTTCTGAGGTCATCTCCATCTACTAAAGTATGTATGGCAACAGCCCTTTTTCTCTTGACTTGAATCAATTCAATGGAAACAATATAAAAAATATTAAATATAGTAGCATCTAAGGAAAGTGTTTTTTTGTACTTTTAAAACATTTTTAAAATATCTTGGAGAACTGTAATCTTCAAGAGAAGGGCCATGAGAATAAACAGAAATGAAAGGCCATGTAAGCCCAGGCGAAAGAGCCAAATTATGATCTCTAAGTACAGAATCAACCCAGTGCTAGGAACCAGGTTTTTTCCAGATTTACGTCAAAATAATGTGTCCCAGAGTGCAACAATTTGCTTCATTGTGAGTTTAACACCATATCACTTTCCCTTGACATCTCCTTTTGGCTGCAGTTGCACTTGCACCCACCCACATATGTGCATTCACATTCTCTGCAATAACCTTTCATTCATGCCACAGCGCTGCATGGTCTTTCCTGGGTAAGCTGTCTTAAATTAAAATTAAACATCACCAAGCTTTGTGCTCAGACTCCCTCTATGAACGCTCTGCTGTGGGTATGCAGGGGGTTAATATCACAACCGTTCCACAGGAGGTTAGTGGGATTCAGTTTCAGCTAACATTTATTTTGCCAGCTCTTGCTCACTTTCATCTCTGCTTATGAACACTGTTAGCTTGTTTGTAATAATATATATAGATCACTGCAGCTGCGCTCCGCAAAATTCATCCATTTTTTGAGCTTTGCAAAAAAAATCTGCAAGTCTTTCATTCCTATATTGAGCCTTGTGAATTCACTCTCCTCCAATTCACTTGGCTTAGTTGCTCATGCACATTCTAAGAATCCTCGGTTTGCAAGCTTTTCACTGAAAATGAACTTTCATGTTTCTCCTGTAACCTCATATCCAGTGCAGTGTTGTCCTTGCACTCAGGACTAATTGTGAGTCATTTTTTTTTTCCTCTTCTTCTTTTTTTTTTGTTTTTCCTTCCATATGAAAGGACTAAGTTCCTTCAGCTCCTTCGCTTTTTGCCTATTCCTATTACTAATTTCCTGCTACAGGCATTACCTTCGGAAAACACATGACACATCCAGCAGTTCAGCTTATCATGCCTGAACCCTTCTGTTCCTTCTTCAGTGGGCTGCCAATAATAATATTAATATCTAGCACTTATATAGCACTTTTCATCTCTCCCAAACATACAGCTGCCTGTCCTGGAATCAGCAGTGCTAATTATTGATGGGCACAAGGAGCAATATTAGTATATTTGATGTCATCTTGCAAGAATGCACCAAAGAACAGCCTCTTCTGTAGACCTGATGCTAAGCCCAGTAACATTTGCACTTTTAAACCCTGTCAGCCTGAAGAAGGATGGGGTCATTATAAATGGGTTGTTTTAAGCAATCTTTACACTACAGGTAACTTGAAAAGCAGCTGGAACACTGCAAAGAGGCAGGATTAGATTAGAATATGCTCTAAAATTTCCTGCGGAAAATCCGCATGCCATATGTTTTTTACAATCTGGTCCCATGCCTTTATTCTAGAAAGCTATATGAAGCAAACGCTTGGGTGCAAGTTCTCAGTGTTTACGTCTCCTGCTATTACTGCTGTGCAGTTTACAATGGAATTATTATCCCATGAACCGAATGGCGTGATACAATATTCAACTTCCCCACTAGCTTCCTAGTCTTCCTCCTCTTCAAGAACCAGGAGCTGTTGAATGATTAGGTCATAGTTCCACTCTACTCTTCTCATTTTGACAGAGAAAAAGGCAGACAGACTTTCAAAGCTTCTACCCCCGGCTTTCAAAAAGGTAGAGTGTAGAAGGAAGAATAGGAAAGGAAGCAGAAAGGAAATGCAATAGTGATTTAAGTAGTTTAGACCTCGTGCTCGGCACTCCATGGGATCAAACTCTGTTCCCTACGCACGGCAGCGGGTGTTGGCGCTCCCGTGTCACCGGAGCAGGTTGCAGCGCTCAGCAGGCCAGGACGCCGCATCCCGTGGCAGAGGCCGCCGCTCCGACTGCCGCTGGCATGTGCCTTCCAGGGAAAGCTTCGCCTTGCTTTGGAAAGCCAGGCAGCACCTGCCCTTGTGGCTTAAGAAAAGGCAGTGAGGGGAAGGAGAGAGTAACCTCTCCCAGTTGGACATGCACACACAAATGAAAATCCATGACTCGACTGTGCATTCATAATTATTTTATAAATAAATGGCTTCTGGAGAGCCACATCTGTCTCTTCCCACAGAGTGTATGTCTTTCATTAATGTATTACAGGCCGAATGAAGCCAGCCTGAGTGCTTTGCTTGCATCTTCCTCTTCCTCTCCATCATTGTCCATGGATAGGTTTTTGTGGTTCAGAGAGAGCTGCAAGCCCCACACGTCTCTGCAGGACTGATGGCTCGTCAATAACATTAGCCAGCATTATGGGCCGCATCGGTGTAGAACAGAATCAATATGGCCAAGTAAAAAGTCTAATCAGTTGACATGACCATCTTCAGCAGAGCTCACGTTACAAGAAATGAGTTTTTTTAAGGAATCAGCATCAGCACTGCTTATTCACCCCACACCAAGAAACCTTGACAAAGATTTATTGCTCCTTGTGTTGTTGGCAGTGCAGGGTAAGCTGTAAAAGTGAAATAATCATTCAGGGTAAGAGAACAATAAAGATGGGGCTCTGCAAAAATGCTGCCCAAATGCATGGAGGTGATGGAAATACCCGATATGGGGAACTCTGCAAAGCGCGAGGGGGAGAGCCTGAATCAGGCAATAGTAGTGGAGGAGGGACCCGAGAGCAGGGATTCGTGCCCCTTGCCTGGTGAGGTTGCCTCCTGTCTTCTCACCCTCTTTTTTACCTAAGGGACAGACTCAGTTCTTGCTTCTGCTTGTGTAAATGGAAGTCACTTGCCTGAAAATAGGATTGTTCCAGATTCGTATCAGCGTAAGCAGAACCAGACTCTTGCAGTCGTGCCTATGGCAATGTACACATCTTAAAACAAGTTTCTCACTGATGCATAGCTTTATCTACATGGTAATTATGGAGCTGTTTTACAACCGTCTCCCTTTCTCTTTCTCCTCACCCCTCTGCATGCAGATTCACCCACAACACAAGAGCAACGGGGGTGCAGCTATCAGATATTTCACTTTTATGAACTCTGCTGATCATCTGTTCTCATTTGTCCAGTCATCTGAGGGAAGCTCTGTTCAATCATGTGAGGGTAAAGCATTAGTGAAATCGTTAGTGCAGCATGGGCAGGCTAATAGGCCCATGCCTCTGCCATTTTTTTTTTTGCAGGCAGCACAAGGCCCACATCGGAGTTACTTCAACGGTGTTATTTCCTAAACAGGTAAAAGAAAATAATTGCATCCAGGAGGCAAGCAGCTTGTTTGTGAATGGGAAAATGGTGATGCTAACTACTCCCATCCCACTTTGTTAGAATGAAAGAGCCGGGAAATTCTCATTAAAAAATAAATAAATCTTGAAGCAGCTTAAGTACCTATTCAAATTAACAACAGAATCAGGAGGAAATTAAAGGCACCCATCCCATAAGGCCCACACAGACTAGACGTGCCTCGAAGAACTGCAAGTCTGCAAAAGACATTTTTGTCATTGCCAGAAAGTACTTAATGATCACAGACCAGTCTGTGCTACATATATGTATAAGAGCAACAAATTCAGCGATTTCCTCTTAGATAACGGTGGCCATTCACTCTCAACACCTAACCGCAATTTTAGCAATTACCGTGCTAAAAGTTTCATCTTAATTTTCCTCTCTTAAGCACATACAGAGACACATAGACTCTCCATAGATTCCATCATGGGCAAAGAATTTTGCTGTTTTTAATACAACAATAGTAACTGTGAGCTTCAGCCAAAGCGGAGGCCTACAGCAATGCGCATGGACAAGCCAAGTTCCTTCTTCCCAGGAGTTATGGTCAAGGGTAAATTAATAGCGAACTAATTCCTCAGTGATAGTTTGTCTCCAAGTTTTCACTGATGTTGGCTCTTAAAAATAAGGCTCAGGAAAAGTGCTATGTGGGAAAAAATGGGCCAAAATTTGTGAATCTCCCAGCTATCTTTTTAGTTACTGCTTAAAGAACTGGTGGAATTCTTAAAAACCCAGATTGTGATTTTTCATGGCAATTGTTCTGCAGAATATTAGTGTAACATTAATTTAAATTGTTTATTAGAATAAAAAAAGCAAAAAGAAAGGAGTCAATTTCTATTAAGAGCCCACCATTTAGAGGGATTCAAAGGAATACTCCACTCTGTGAGCCCCAGCATGTTAGTGTATAGCATCCTCATTTGTGTTAATGGAAACTTTACCTCTTTGAAGTCAAGAGGACTGAAAAGTTTCACCAGGCACACAGGCTCTGTATAAATAAGCAGCACACAGCAAACATATTCTCTTAAAAGGATTATCACTCTGACAGCTATTCAGTTGGGGTGGCTTTTTCTGTCCCCTGGAATTCCCAGCTTGCCCTCTTAACTACACAGAAGGTAAATCTGTATAATACTTCACAGCCGCCTTTACTGGGACCTGACACTGAGCCGTCTGGATGTGCTTCCTGGTACAAAGCACCTCGTCAAGTTCCCTGCTCTGGATGCAGGGAACGCAGCTGATGAGCTGTCTTATTAAAAGTTATGAGGAAAGGAAGTTCACTCCATTACTTCCAGCACTACTGGATATGCAGAGAGGCGCTGCGGGGCTGGTCAGTGCCTCGAAGCTGCCTCTCATGTGCATGGGCTGCATGGGAACATTTAATAATGGATTGTTCCCATGGCGGTCACTATCACATAAAATATATAGATATATAAAATATATAAATAGATGCATAGATGCATGCATATGTAAAAGCTGGGGGGGGGGACAGCGGATTTTGCTCAATTAACATTACATGGTATTTCATCATCATTGCAGACCAAACTGGAGTGTTGTTGCCCTGCCAGCACTGAGCATACTGACAACACTCCCACTGAGCTGCATCTTTCTGGTGAGCTGATGGAGGGGCAACAGGTTTTGCCTGTGGTAGCCCAGCTCCGGGGCACCCCAGCTGAGCCAGTGCTACAGGGTTTGGCTGATGACGGCACCTCCAAGCTGTTTGTGGGACATCTCACCATCCATGAGCAGCATGTGCCTGTTATCTTGTTCTTTGTGCAAGGCATAAGGTGTTTTCTCAAGCAAAGCTGCAAATGAATTTGTTTTTCTCTGCCACCCCACCAAAAGAAAAGAGATTTTGCAAACAGACTGCTTCGGAAAACTGCTGGTGCTTGGGCTGGAGGAACACAATTAAAAGATGCAGTAAAAATTGACGGATCTTGGTGTGCTGGCCTGAAAATAGATTACAATCCCAATTTAACTATAAATAAAAAAAAAAACTAAATTAAATAAATCTTCTAAAATTATGGATTAAAATATGTTTAACTTTAATGACTTTGCATACAGGACCCGACTCTTGAAAGGTTTGCTGAGACCACACAACTTACGTGGGGATGCAATAATAAACAAGACGCCTGCTGCTACAGCTCATGAGACATCCACATAGGGATATCTGTCAGGGAAGGGGTCTGGCACTCTGCTAGTCTTCTGGTTGTCCTCCTCCATGGGTGCTTCTGCCTGCACAAAACGCCAGCTAGCCAGCTGTATAGTTTCAATAACAGTGAGCAGCGCACGTAATTGGCTCTGAGTGGAAAAGAAACCCAACCCAATAACAACAAAACCTTTGGGGGAGCATTATTAGAAATTGCTGTCATTGGATGCTGGGGGACTTTTTTTTTGACAGCACACTGGGCCAGGGGAGCGGTAAGGAGGCAAAGCCCCACAGTCCACCTCAGCTGCTCAAAACGTCCATCACAGCTCCCAGGCAGCGCCGCGGGATGGTGCCGCTCGGGCTGCTGGAGGGGAGCAGGACACAGGAGAGGAACAGTCCTACCCCTTGCCCAGAGGGAAAAGCAGCTTTTCTCCCCCAGGCGTCCCCTGGGAGCAAGCAGGGTGAGCAGCCCTCTCTTTCCAGAGGATCAAGACCATAGTTCCACAGTCAGTGGGCTGGAGTAGCCTCGACAGCTGTGGTTTCTCCCTTGGAAAGACAGGGCATTCCCTGGTTTAGATCCAGCACCTGAATTGCATGGGCTCTTCTGGCTACGCCTGACTGGGTGCACCCAGCAGGGGCACCCAGAGCTTTTGGCTCTTAGCCAGCTGCCTGAGCTATCACCACGGCCAAGTCCTTGCAGCCGCACCAAAAGGGGACAGAAACAAAAAAATAAACAAACAAACTCGCTTTTCTGGCCACGGTAATCCAGAACATGGTTTCCTTTAGGTAAGTATCTCTGCTAGAACTATCTCAGACAAACCTTGTTTTCCTCAGCATGCAGGTCTCATGGTTGATAGTACCAATGGGAGATATTTCTGCACCTCTTCCCTTTTTCTGCAGGCTGTGTCTGCATATCCTTTCCCCTTCCCTGAGTACTCATGCCTGCCTTCATAGCACCTGGGCATTTCCACCCTTTTGGACAAATTCTGTTGAAATAGTCACTGGGTTCAAATTACTAGGGAGGAGAGCAAGAGGTAGAGGTTACAGGCAGACAGACGTATACACATAGTCAGATAGCATAACCCTCATTTCCTAAGGAAACCACGCTAAAAAGAAAACAACAATCTACTCTTCCAGCCCTTCCTGCTCTCTGTTTCATTTACAGCTACTCCTACTTACTCTGAAAGTTTTGGTAGCTTAAAATAATCTCCACGCTGCATTTAGGAATTTACTTGTTATGCTTTTCTTGAACAGTATTTTTAAAAGGTCTATTGGTTTAAAATACAGCATGTGAATATGATTTTTTTCTGTTCTGTAACTCTGTCCTGGAACACGTTGACTGAACTTATTATATTGGGATCGTGATTACTTAGTGGCTTGACTACAGCTATTTTGTGAGTCAGCTCTGATGTGTTACTTCGAGTTAATAGGAGAAGTTTTCTCTTATGTTTTACAGAAAAAAAAGCCATTCCAAAAAAGCAATCATTCAATGTGTCAAAAAATCGCTCCTTGAAAACTTGTCTTAACATGACGTATAACTATATTTTGCAAGCTGTTTAGTTACCCATTATTTTTGCTTTACTAGACATAGCTGACCCTTTGATCTTGCTGAATGAATACTTCTACTGATCCAGAGGCAGTGAGTCTAACCCACATGCTTGTTGACATTGTTTTCTTTTGGTTTGGCATTCGCAATCATGCAAATTTTGTACTAGAGCTTATTTCTTTCTAAAGTGTTCTTGCAACAAACTCTTTGCAATATTCTCTGCAATGAAGAAGCTTTCTCTGATTTTTCTCTATGGCTGAGGTCTTAGAGCTTGCAGTATACACTACTGCACAAGTTTCACATGTATTTTGGGAATCCACTGTCTTTAAGACATAACTGCTTTAGGGTCTTAGACATTGTAGGGGAAAAAGAACACCCTAGCAATTTTTTTTTTCTGAGCTGTGGCCAGCTTAAAGGAAAACACAAAGCTTTGGGGATAGAATTCAATGATTTGTAAGGAAATTTGAAAAATGGTATACCTTTTGACCTGAGTTATTTCAAGCAGAAAGGCAGTGGTGTATATACCACCATAATGAGGTTCTCCAATTCCAGTTTGCATTTTATTTATGTAGCATTTACCACTGGGATCAGTGGACACTGACTCCTGTAATATGTCCTGGGTTTAACCATTTTTACTCTGATCTTAACTGTAAGACCAGTCCTGTCTCTCACCAGTTTCCTGGCGTGTCAGACTGCTGAGAGTCTTCCTTCACCACACTGCATGTACCTGGTCCAAAATGGAGCTCAGTGAGTGCAAAGTTATGTGGATGGGAGCCAGAGGCCATGGAAACAGGATGGAAAATTTTACACAGCCACTGTAATGTTTTACAACTTGTAAAATAACCCAGGAGCTAGGAAATATGTATATTTAATTCGAAGTTCAAAGTTTGTGTTCTTTTAAGTCATAGAAGTTATACCGGATGACCTGCACTTGGTGCCTCCCTGCTCCCTTCCCAAATCAGAGACACAGGTAGCTCTCATCTTGTTGCTATTTTTCCGCAAGCAGTGGATGAGAATATCTATCTGAAGGCTACTCCTGTACAAGATGCCTCCTGTGAACTCCTTAAGCACCTAGGGGAGGAATTATAGAGGACCACAATCTTTATGCAAGTCCTTTGCCTTAGATATTTTAAATCGAAAATCATATGTACTTTTGGTGCTGCAAAATTCTTTATTTTTAAATTAACACACAAAAGGAGAAGGAAAATTGCAATTGTAGGGCACAGCAGAAAGATGTGAAATTATGAGGGTGCTTTGAATTTTTAATATCACTTAAATTTGTAGGATTGAAGCTCTCTAAAAACGTGTAAGTGGCATAATAATTTCAAATCACTTCATATTGCACATGCCCGGCGCTCTGACAACCTCCACACTCAACTGCTTGTAAGCTTTTTCTTCACACATTCCAATAATGTAAAGTCAGTCTATGCAACGTAGAGTGTGTGATTCATAATTATTGTATCACTTCAGATTTCTGTATGAGCCCTGGCATATGGGAAAGAATTCAAACTTTATTTCAAACCCAGAGGATCAAAATATATTGGACCGATAAAATCAAATACTCTAACCAAGAAAACTTAAACTGATGTTAAAATCTATGATTAAAGAAAAGACAAAAAAAGAGAAAGAGGACAGACAAAGGCATTGTATTGGAAAGAAAGAAAGGGAAAAAAAATGAATATGCTTTCACTGGTCTAGGAAAGAGCAGCTAAGAAGCCGAAAATGAAGTTGGATGCATTGAAAAAACAGGTATTTAAGACACAAAAAATGAGCTGGCAGGATGTACTCATTTATTGCGTACTGGGTTACAAATGGGAATGCTGAGAGGCCTTGAACCTGCCCTCCTGGCAGTCTGCATACTCACTTAAACACCACCTGGCACAGATGACACGGGATGCAAGGGACGTCCAACCCCTGCCTTTGTGGATAACCATGTTTTAAATCTCCTAGTAAATGGATCAAGTGCTGTCACCCATCTAGTCCTCATTTTGGCTCCTTTTGCAGGTATTAGAAGTCTGAT
Organism: Tinamus guttatus; assembly: GCF_000705375.1. The sequence goes on along the minus strand of NW_010584739.1, from coordinate 956,248 downwards.
CTAGAATCATTCTGCTCCAGGCCTAAAAAAACCCTGTTCCTGATTTCCAGTCTGAAATTATCCATAGCTATCTGTTCGTATGACAGTAGTGTCCCTTAGCTCTACTCTTCCTCTGGTGTTTATAGCCATTTGTTTGTGGAGCACAATCATGTACACTTCATCTTTCATTTGCTTGGTTACCCTCATAAAATCACTAGCCCCCTTCTCTGCTAGAAATCGTGGCATTTCTTTGCATCAGAATATATACAGTGCTTGAAATGAGGGCTAGGCAGGTTTTTTGGGAAGCAGTACTAGTGCTGTATAGCAACTCCGGGAAATAACTCTGGGAATGTGTCTAGTTTTGAAAACACCCCCTCTGCACTCAAAAGCACCTTTGCATTGGTGCTTGGTCTCCCTTTATCCACACAATCAAGGACGGTTTGGCTATTAGCTTTAATTTTGTAAAGTTTGGGTGAGCTTGATTTCTGACAAACCTGACATTGTCCCTAAGCCCTAAAACACACGCTTTGGGATGATCCATTTTGTTCCTCTCCTTAAATTACTTTCAGGTCTCACTCTTAGTAATAATTTTTTGAACATCTTTTGATGTTGCTCTGCACACTGCAAGGCAAGGTATTCCCTGGTACTACTACAGTGTTTAGAAAATGAAAGGAAAAAGGACGTCCCAAAGCCCAGTCAACCCCACACTCCTCTGGGAACTTAGCATGGGAAAGCAATTCCAACACATGTAGGAAACTCCTAAAGGGGCATTCAATGACCACCATGTGGCAAAATGCTTAGAAAGCTTCAAGCTTCTTCGCAAGCCTGCACTTGGGATTAGTAGCTTTGCTAAGGTGCAATACTTTTATTTTTTTGTTGTTTTGTTTTGGTTTTGTTTTTAAGGCACTAGCTTAATGGAATTATCTCCCTAGAATATCTTGTTAAGCTCTGCATTGGTCTTGGTGGGAAATTCTTTACCTCAGAGGGAGCTGTCACAAGGTCAGGGGTATATTGCTAGGAGAACTGAATTCTAGCTGAAACACTGGAGCAAGAATGCTCTAATGGATTTTTTTTGTCTAATGTCTGGGATTTGTCACATGAAAGCGGATTGTGCTGGGCACTGGGATCCTATGGAGACTGCCATGTACAGACTGCATCCAGCTGCCAAGGCACTGCCACGATAGCCAGGATTGTAAGCAGTGATGCTTATTTGCTCTGACTGTCATTTTGTGTTCTTCTTTACAGAGAGGTTTCAGCTAAAGGTCAGGAGAGAGCCACTGTGTATTTTTTCTTCAAACAAAATCAATTGGAGGACCTAGAACACAATAAGTTATGTTACAGGGCTGCACTTGCATGTATTCCCATTGGAGACCTATCAATGTGAACTAGCACTGTTGGGAAATCTCTCTAGCTATCCCAACTAATCAATATCTGTTCATTATACTGTTTCTGATGAATATGGGTAAGGATTGGGTAAGCATGAGTCAGGTGACTAAAAATAACTGCACCTCACGTAAGATCAATACTTTTCTTCCCCCCCTCCTCAGTATTACTTCAGGCAAACTAATGTACTTTTCATCCCCCTCTTTTGTTCCCTCCCCTTGCTCATTGTTGGTATATCAACATCACTGTAGGAGTGGCTTTATTAAATTAGTAGCACTTAATCTACTGTCATACTGTCAACTTGCAGGGAGTGAACAAGCAGACAACAAGTTTTCAAGTGGCCCAGTGAGCTTCAACTGGCTCTCGCCCAGGCAGTTAGCTCAGAGCTGTGCCAAAAGCAGTCTTTATGGGTGCCTGCTAATATCCCTGCACTGAGTATGAAAATCCTATGCTAAAAAAAATGTTTGAGGGGAATTCATGCCAATTATAGATGTGTTATGACAGATGAAAAGATTATAATTATGCTTGGCTCCCATGCAGAACTACATTAACACATCTATGACATTTAATAACATGGGAGGATAACCACATGCCTCAACAGAGGTTGACTTCCCCCAAAGTTGCTTAGCTTCTTTTTTTCTTTCTTTATTTTTTTTTCCCTTCCACCCTCTTGCCCCCAAGAGAAATTAAGAAGAGCTGCATGTGCTTGTAGCATTTCTGGGGAAAGAAGGAAATGAAAGAAAAAAAAGGGGGATGGGGGTAAAGGAAAGAAAGGAAAGAAAGCAAAAGAAAGAGAAGTGATAAAAGTTGGAAGGCAAGGGAAAGAAACAGATCAATGACTTCTGTCTGGGGAAAGGAAGAAAGAGGAAGGGAAGGGAAGGGAAGGGAAGGGAAGGGAAGGGAAGGGAAATGAATTGAGAACAGGAAGCTAGCAAATGAAAGCCAGTAACAAATTAATTCAGGTCCTTATTGGGCTGCTTATGTCAGAGTGATGGAAAACAGCAAACCAAGGATACACTTCCCCAGTCTCATGATTTTGCTGGTGGACCTACAGAGGACATCATGTAGTCTCTATATGGCTCGTGTCTCCCAGGGTGTGGACTATGCTAGGAAGGTGTTGCAGAGGAAGGGAAGGCCTGTTTTTAGAGCTAAATGAGTTGCAGAAAACTGGCTCTTGATCATGCTTTGAGAGCTGTAAAAGGATATACCTGATGACAGCTTAGGGGAAGCACTAAATCCATCAGACAAGTATTAGCACCAAAACAAGTGACCACTTTCCTCAGACTTCAAATTCAAATGCTTACTATTTGTTAATTATCAGCCACGTTCCTTTCTTTTTGCATGCAAATATTTGGCTGGTGAGTCCAGTCACTTTCATTTTACTGACGAAGAAAAATGAGGCAACAAAAAAAGGCTCATTGACTCTTGTGCAACACTGATTGTGAGGCTGTTTCAGTCCAGTCAACCTGTTAGAGATGGACTTCAAGCAAGTATACATTCCCACTGAGTTAAACAGGACTGTACATGTACTTAAAGTTCAGCACATACCTAAATGCTTACTGGGATCAAAGCCACAGTGAGCAGCATCTTGCAGCAATGAACCCATAAAGAGCTGAGTTGTCCTTGCTAAGAAACTCTTGTGTAGAATAAATTAATATGAATAAAATTCCAGTACACTGACTCATATATGCTTGTAATGTGGCCTTTTTGTCCCCTGAGCATAGTGCCATGCACAGAAATATCCTATTATGAGATATCCCTCCATCTGCTTGTTTTCCTCATTGATAAGAAGTGCAGTCTGTATAAAACCATTAGCATGACACTAGGTCAGACTGAACCAAAAGCATTTGCCCTGGAAAAACCCTGTCACCCTTTTTCTAGCTCTTCCTGTTACAAGGAAAAACAGAAAAGTTTTCAATGAGAAAAAAAAGTATTCTGCCCTGCAAATGCCTCCCTTGCCCTGTCCTAGCAGTGTGGAATGAGCAGGAGGCTGACAAGGATTTGACAGTGAATCCTCTACTGAAAAATCGCTTATGGTCCCAACCTGCATCTCAGGAAAAGGTGAGTGCGAAGACACTTTTGGCCAGTGTCCTCACCTTTACAAAGCACAAGAAAGCTCTAACACAAACACGCAGCTCGGTGAGCTCTGTGACCCTGCTCAGAAAGGGGGGCAGAAGGATGATCTGGGGCACAAGGATGGATTTTCACAAGACCTCACTTGTGTTCCTTCACATAGATAGTGTGTAGCCTTTATCATGAGTTTTTTTCAGGATGCTTAAGTGACTTAACAGTGAGACTGTAGGACTTTGGTCTCCAAACTCCTGGGGAAATGTGTGCAAGCCAGGAAGAAAAAGTATATCAGTTTGGTATATTTATACCAAAACAAAGAACCTCTTTCATCTTTTTGATTTTTGGCAAATTGGTAGATCCCTTAAATGTAGTGTACATCTCTCAAAATATGAGGCACCACTGAGCAAGCTTTGCAAGTCAGTGTATTTCAACTATCATACACCCTTCTGTGGAAAGGCTGTTGTTGGACTTGGTAAAAATGAATGAGTGAAAGACAAAGTGAAAGAAAGAGAAAGAGAGAAATGCCAGTGACTGATAAATCTTTAATATAAAAATTGTACAAGAATTTTGATACAAATTACAAGAGGTATTTGGACAAAGTATGAGTAAAACTCCATTTATATCCCCAAAACCTTATGCATTTTATGCAAAAGACATACTGTAGGACAGTTACAGTACAGAAAATACAAGAAAAGAAATGTCAAATTAAAAAACAAGACTTTTTAATTCCCTCAGACTACTAATGGAAAAAACTTGTTTAGAGTACATACAGTATTTATGAAGCTACCAATGTCACGATTATTAGATCAACATGATGCAGTTTTCCAAACCCCCGGTACAGCTATATTCCATAGTGCATGCTTTGGTTCTGCGGGCGGCACGACGGAGCGCTCAGCACCCCGCCGGCAAACAGGGAAATTAAAAAAGCCTCATCCACGCAGCCGGCACAAGCCGCCCGCGACGGCCCGCACGGCACTGAGCGCAAACGGGGCCTGCAGCCCCCGAGGACGGGGCTGCCAGGGCGTCCCGTGCCTCGCACCCAAACAGGCGCCAGGCTGCGGCCGGACCCCGCGCAGCACGCGTGGGTTTGGATCCAGTTTATCCATGCTTGCATCCGTGCGCCAGCCCCTGGGATGGGCTTGGAGCTCTCCAGTTTGCGGGAACTGGAAACGGGCCCGGGGGCCACACAGGCAAGCACTGTGCTCGGCCCCTGTGGCTTTCCCTGCCGAAGCTGCTAAGACAAACGCGCGCCAGTGAGCAAGACCCCGCAGAAAAGCCAGGACGTCCCAGAACCCTTCGGATGCAGATGGGGATAAGCTCCCTACAACGAGATGCTCACAGCTACCAACAGGCTGCCGCGACCAGCATGTGGGTGAGCAAAAGTGTGTGGAGTTTCAGATGGGGTAAATTTTTAGCATGTTGAGGATCTGGATCAACTTAATTGCATGCCTGTTGCACACAGTTCGCATGGGGACATAGAGCACTTGGCTAAGGACTGGAGGAGAGGCAGGAGGCATGGACTGAGAACACGAGTGGTGCCCACCAGGAAATGGCCGTATTACGGGGAAAGGAGCCCCCTACGGCACTGGGAACCAAAGTTTGCACAAGAAAAAGCAGCATGCTGGATTTCATATTCATAAATAGCTAAATGAGACACACACACACAACAGTGGCCATTTTATTCATCTTGTCACTTTACAAACGGTGACCATTTTCACAGATGGAATGCATAAGAATTTCCCAAACGGAGATCATCAGGAGGATGTGTTATTTTTCTGAGAGAAGTCTTGGAATGAGAGGAGAAAGGATAGGGGCAGGTAGAGAAAATAGGAATAAAATAAAAGCACAAACTTAAGATTGTACAAGGATTAAAAAAATACGAAAAACTAATGGAAAAATATATTTGAAAAACAATAAACAAATCAGCCTTAGTTTATACAGCTCAAGTGACCCTATTTATTCCATAAGTTGTCAGGTAGACTAAGAAGAATACCCCTAGAATCACAATTCACACAACTACAGTACCGTTTCACAGCTGAGCTTGTGGGGCGGTGCCTCCTCTCCCACCACTGCAAAAATAAAAGCTCAAAAAGCAGGGGAAAAAACGGGGACACCAGCTGCTGTTGGAAGTCGCGAGCCCCACGCAGCGGTTGCGTAACGTGCCCCCCGCTCAGACACAGACACGTGCGTGCACGAGTGCCACTATATCCCCAGAGCCACCGTTCACAGTCTCTTGCATTCCGTAACAGAAATGGACAGGTTGTGATTAACTATTGATGAGTTTGCCATCGTAACTGTGCATTATCCTCTGATCATTCTCAACCTTTTGTTTGACAACGGATGCCTTATAAAATCTTTATGCGTCACTTAGCTAGTCTCACCCTCTCTTTCTTCTCCAGAAATATAATTGCTCTGCATATTTTCTTTTCTTTTCTTTTCTCCCCTCCATTTCACTAAAATATTTTCTTCTAAAGGTTCGAAGGGAACAGCATACAAAATCTGAAGAACATCTGGATAAGCCTCTCTATGCATTAGAAATTTGCCTACTCAAGTTTCTCGTGCTATTAAGGGCATAAGGAGAGAGAACATATATAGAGACCAGTGTGCTGAAAATGATATCATTTTGCCCATTTATAACCTTCCTCTGAAGGCTCCTTGTTCTAGCACTGTTTGTTACATGTTCGCCTCTTCTGTCTCCGACTCTCTCTCACATGTGCACACACACAAACACATGCAGAAGAAAATGATTCAAACGGCTTCTTCGATGGGAAAGTGCTTGGTTAACACAAACAGCCTCAGGAACACTGCAGGAAGACGGGCTCCAGCTCCTGCTTCAGCCCGGGCCAGCACCACATCCACATGGAGCAGGGAGCAGGGAGAAGAGAGATCAGTGGCCTTTGCCTGTCTGGTAAAAGGCCCCAGCATATTTTAGCGAGCGCCATCACCTCTGTTGCACCCAGTGCCAAATTACCATGCAGGGTGGGAGACAGTGTTAGCATCCAGGACCAGAGGATAGGATCTGCAGCCCATTTATGCCGTGAACCAGTCCAAGATAAGAAATAATGAACCCCCAAATGGTTGTACTTAAATCTGCCCCTTATTGGCTTTGTTGGAAACCTGCCTTCGCCTTTCCAGGAACTGCACTACCTCGGCCATGGTGGCCGGCGTGCGGGGCACCGGTAGGCCTAACGGCTCAACCTGGGCTTGGGAATGCTCTGAGCCCGCGAAGGGAGCGTGTTTCAGGGGTTTCTGCTGAATTTTCAACAGCTCCTCTGATGGCAAAGTGCGCTGCAGAGCGGAGAGGAGAGCACATGGCTGGGATGTTGGCCACCACATTCTGGGGGACAGCCCTCAGCCCCCTCCACCGTCATAGCGCCTCAACACCTCACCCAAGCAGCATGTCCAGAACCAGTGCTCATGGCTGCATCTCGCCAATTAAGAAATAAACTGTGAGGCAGAGAATCCCTCCCCCTGAGGGTCTGTGAATGTCCCCAGTGCCCTGCAGAGCTTGCAGCGACCCGACCCACATGGGATGTGTCCCTGGAGCACGCGGGGAGCATGCCCCGCATCAGCGTTCCCCTAGCAGCCCTGGAGGACGGAGGCACTCTTAAATCTACCACAGGGTGGGCAAAAAAAAAAAAAGGAGGAACAAGGGAGAAGCTTGCATCCTTGCTGCCTAACTAACACAGCAAGCAAGCATGCACGGCAATTTCCAGCACGCTACAGCTTATGCCAATACGAAGCAATTAGTTGCTACATAAGCAGCCACAAGCACTGCCACAGACAGCATTTCTCAGCTGACCTTTTGCTAAGAAGCCATCTTGTTACTGTCTGCCTGATGGCTCGGCCGGGCCGCCGGCAGTGGCCCTGGGCTTCCCAACGACAAATCGAAGCGCTGTAGCCAGGACTCCCCTCCGCGCGCGTGCGGTGCCGGCGCGCAGGGCCGCGGTGGGGGGAGAGCCCGCTGCTCCAGCTCCCTTCCCCTTGCGCAGGGGATAAACAGGCAATTACGCATCCTTTTATATTTGATGGCCAAGTGCTGGACTTGAAAGCACGCTATTAGTTTGTGTCCCTTCAGGGCCAGCGCAATAAGTAGCCGGGAGAGTTGGGGCTAGGCAAGAGAGGGTGTTGTCTGCTGTTAGTGTGACAGTCTTGTCAGCAGCGTTCACATTACTGGAAGGTAATAAAGTGACAAGTAAGTTATTAGAAAGATATGAGGTGAAATTGAACTGAAGCTTCTTGCTGCTCAGCTCAGTCTTTTTTTTTTTTTTCTCCCCCTCCTGCTTTGTAATGGGCCACTATTTGTTACAAACCAAGCCTTGTCTTGAGATCTTATATATAAAAACAGAAATATTTATTCTTTGCAGTAAAGGTCACATGAATTTACAACATCACACTTTTTAAAGAGAGGAATGGGAAAATAGTTTTATGACAACTACAACTGCTATTTAAAAAAATACAGTGTCATCATAATGAACAATAATACTGGTTGAAGTCAGAGGACTGGTCCACAAAACGGTCCTTTTTTAACTCCTTGGTGGAAAAGAAATGTGTTTTTCTCTTTTCTCTCACTACTAATGCCAAACACAACAGCATCAGTATTGGGGATACACTTGACCAATATCTTGATTAGGAAATCAAAACTGTTGTTCAAGATCATGGTTTGATTGGGGAAAACAAGCCACATCAAGGCTCCAGTTAACTACAGACTGAGGATAATATTACTCATATAAAAAAGTTGCTGCTTCACTCTGTTATGGGTCATTTTAAAAACAGTGATAATGCTGCTTGGCAAGAAGAGACAGAAACTATGGGACTGGAACAGACATGTACTTGGGCAAACATGTAGGTGAAAGGTTCTGGCCATCATATGATGCTGCTCTGTTCATAAAGAAAAAAAAATCAGTATGGAAAAGAGTTCCTTTTATGCCCCTATGGGAGAGAAAAAAAGCCCAGCTCATCATGTGGCGACAGCAGGATATGCTGATGCTTATCTAGCAAAGTAGCACTAGAGTCACTGTTTTGTTGAGTTACTATAGCAGCGAAGTAGTGACATAAGGAAAAAAAAATAAAAAGGAACTGACATATACCAGCTGCCATCATGTGTCTGCCACTCACCTCTTCCCCCACAGGGAACTCAGATGCCTCCTTGCCCTAACCACAGACACCATGCCTCCTTCTCTTCCTCTCTCTCTTTTTTTTTTTTTTAATAATAAAAGAGAGCAGTTCTGTTAATACAGCCTGAAGAGAAAAGTGGCAAGAACATTCTTGGGACAGAAGAAGGAGTAATATTTCTGTTCATGTAACTAGTGCTTAAAATTTAGAGGAACATGTTTGTGCTGCTATATCAACAGTTTTCCTACCCTTCCTCCAATAAGGCTTTGAAAGCATCCTGCAGATTTTAAGTATGAATGTATTTCTGAAAAGATGTTCTGTATCCACATGTTAGCTGATACTCTGGATCATCTTGGAAAAAATGGGTCTAATCCAAGCACTTCCATTACAAAATGCCAAACTTACTGAAAGAAACATTTTTGGCACTAAATCTCTGGTCATGTAAATGTTCCTATCTTTGGAGCAGATCAAGCCCTGATTCATTATGTTTCTGAGATTTCCCTGTTCCAGATACTCACACAGCTCTTTGTCTTGTTGCTTCGGCACATTCCTAGCCTGTCTAATTAGCCCTGCTAGATCCTTAACTGTGTTAATTAAGTGAGAAGACTAAAACTCGGGGAAAACTTGAGGAGAGAAGAAGTCCCTCTTCCTGCAGCAGTGTGAGCTGCACTGGACCCCATCAGTGAGATGCTGACCTTCCCAGGCAGCTAGTCTACTCTTTAGGACCTGACTTAGTTTGTTTTCCTAAGCAGTTCACTTTTGGGGAGGTGGAGGAAAGCCTACAGACCCACGGAATAGGGAGAGAGGGAGTGAAAGAGAGGGATGGAGAAAGAGGGAGAGAAAGAGAGAAAAAGAAAGAAAGGAGGGAAGAAAAACAGAAAAAAAAGAAAGGATGGAAAATACACTGAGGTTTACTCACAGAAAATGCAGAATACATTTTTTTTGCTGTCTAATGTATCTACAGATACCTCGGAAAAGGACAAATTTTATGAGCTGAGTCATGAACAGCCACAGGAAGATCTTTTAGAGCAAAGCGTTAAGTATTAACAGGCTTTCTACCTTTCAGATATACCTTCCACATTTTGTCAAATTCAACTGTGTCTCAGTGACTGAATGCTCACACTTTGTGTGCTATACTACAGTGGCACCACGGTGCAAGTTACAGTTAAGAGTTGGCTGACTTTTGCATTAAAAACTCTTCTGTGAAACTGCAGATAACGTTAATGTTTCAGAAATTATGTCTATGTGGTTGAGCTAGAAAAATGGACTAAATATTGTAAGGTTTGCAGAAATACTTATGACTAAATTGGCTTTTTACAAAGATCAGCTAATTAGTTCTCACAGCAACAGCCTCCTGGGGTACGATCATATTATTACTAGCCATTTTTTAACAGATGCAGCACATGAAGCGGTGATGCGATCTGTCCAAGACACAAGCAATGAGAAGGGGCACAAGTGATATTACGGCTCACTTCAGGTTTTGCACTCTTGTGCTTTGATTTTGTCATCTTCCTTCCAAACTGTTAAGCACAAGTTTGCAGAAGAAACCTAGTGTTTAACTGATATCACACACTTTCCCCCTCCAAAAAAAAAAAAAAAAAAAAAACACCTCTCCAAAGGAAAGAAAAAGGCTAAACAACCTCCAAACCAGTAAATCTAAAGGAGAAGCAGTATGCAGTGCGGACAAAGCCTGTTTGATATCTACAGAAAAAAAAAAAAATCTATCCTGAATGAACAAAATGGTAAATTGACTTTGGAAGTCTGTCTACTGCACCAAATTGGAGAAGCAAACACCGTGAGTCTCTGCAAGCCTCCTCTTCCCTAGAATCAGTCTAACTGCTATGAAAGGGCACAGACTGACAGGTTTGGAAACAGAGGGTCAGCCATAGGCTTATGACCACATAAGCAACTGTACAACATTTTTCTTGCCACCACAGCCTTACAGCCATGCCCTGCACTGAAGAAATGAAAGATTCAGTCTTTCTGCTTACTGCATTCTGAGTCACTGCGGAGATGACTGAGAGAAGCTGGCTAGTGTGTTGCTTTTTGTCATTAAAATCGAATTTCTTACATATAGCCCTGTTTGGGGGGGTTTTTCAAAAATTTTCAAGTGATACAAATCCCATCACAGGATCAATTCTCATAAATGCAGAGAAAAGTATGGTAACTATGAAGGTGGGAAACACCATTGAATTCAATGAAACTACGTGTGTAATTCTAAAACCAGAATGTTCTGACATTAATATTGTGAGTACTGAAGAAATTAGATGGTTTCCCTTTTTTTCTACAATTAGAAATGGGCAATAATCTGCCCATAATAAGCTTTTCTTACTTTTTAGGGTATTTCCTACAGAGTTTAAGCATAGTCCAAATGAAGTTCAGGATGCCATGAGAGGAGGATTGCAGAGCTTCTAACATTTTTTTTTTGGAGGATTGTCCCTGCTTCTTTAGTTTTTATAATGTACTATTTCATTTTGTGCAATAAACAGATTTTTTCTATGTAATTCATCTGCTGAATTTATCTGCTGATGATGTTTAAGTTTCCAAAAAGTTTACCAAAACCATTTGACCTTTAACTGAAACAGAGTAAAATGGGAATGCAGGACAGTGATTCATTCAGTGAAGAATTATTTATATACCTCAAATGTGTTTTTCATTTAAAAAGATATTTATTTATACCATACATACTTCAAAACAGTGTTACCTTTTTTTTTTTTTTTTTTCCTGTAGATATCACTCAGTTTCTGTTGTTTTGTTTTTTATACTTTCCATTCTGCCTAATGGCTTTGGAGGAGGGACAGGAGTGCAGTAGAGATAACACTACAAAGGCCCATGTATTTCAGAAGAATGCACCTTTACTGTTCTAATTTCCTTGTCTCACAAACACACCCAGCTTCCACAACATAAACCAAAGCAAATCTCTCTGCTCGATTTTACAAAGCAAACTACTTGAAACTTTAAGGGAAAAAAAAAATGAAAGAAAAAAAATACAGTGAACTGCCTAGCTTTTTGCTATAAACTCTTTTCTGTTAAATGAGAAAGTAAGCTTTCCTTATAGTTTCTGTGGGATTGACCAACAATTTCATCAGTGTAAAGAGTCAAAAAGTGATCAGAAGCTTGTACTCTAAGGGAATATAGTGAGATATTCTTATTTTTTTTTCTCCTATTTTCTACAGCTGGAAACAATTATTTATTAGCTATTGACTCTTAATTTTGGAGAAGAGAATACTGAAATGCATAATAAATCCAAAAAAGAGGAAATCTATATAGGTAGTTTCTTCTAGAAAATGTAACAGGAGTAACTACTGAACTGAACATAAAGGAAAAAAATGATCAAAATGCACAATAAACAAAACAATGAGAAGCTGAAACAAAGGAGCATTTCTAACTCTTGGCTAAAAAAAATGTTTTGGGTCAGCACATACAGAAAAGGAACACATTCTCACTGAACGTACTGTATTGTATGCTGAAATATCCCTTTTTTCTTTTTCTACCTTTTTTTTTTTTTTAATAAGGAAAAAAACCGTCTACAACACACACCCTAATGGTTTTGGCTGTAGGCTGAACTTAAGTAAATATCATCATTCAGTCAGTATGTTGTGGTGACTTAGGCTGCCAGTGTGGTTTACCAGCTCGAGCAACATGTGTAAACACCGGAAACAAAAGAGATTCAGAGCACAGCCTCTCCTTCTCCCTTTCTCAATTGCTTGCTCCTTTCTCCCGCTCCCTCTCCAACTTTCATTCTTTTCTAACAAACCATAAGGGTGGAAAACAAAACATTAGCAAAACTAGAGATCCTTTCTCTGGCCTCTATTTTAACCAAAGGGAAGTTACCCAATAAAAAGTCCAGCATATGTTTTCAGAGCTTCTAAGTGCTTCTGCCATTAATTTTTTTTTGATTGCTTCTACAAAACATGCCTTAATCATACTACAGCACTTTCCATTGCAAATAAGTCGACTTTACAGAACAATGGAATTATTAATATTATTTCCCTGTTCTTTTTTTTTAAAAAAAACACCGCAAAATCCAGGCCAAAGTAAGGAGCAGGCAAATATCTATCTTTGTTCCGCAACTAGTAGTATCAGCATCCCCATCCCAAAATACTATCCATGTTCAATCAAAGAAAAATTTTCACTGATTCAGATGATACAATTTTTGTTGCTGTTTTTTTTTTCTTCTATGTAATGTAGTATACAAGGAATAAGGATGCACTATTTTTCTAATAATAATTGGCACTTGAAAAAAGCACCAAGAATTCTGTGTTTCACTTTACCCCTTCTCTCACCCCTGGTGTTTCTTTCTTTTTTCGCTAGTCCAAAAACTCCAACTGTGGTTATGGTGAATAAGCAAGTACATTTTCTTTTTTTCAAAACGTGTGCAAAGTTGGCACTTTTGTAATTAACACTAAACGCTAATACTCTTTGTTTGGCATTCATGCCCTCATACTGACCAGACCACTTTTATCTAAGTGTATTTTTTTAAAGACACTTACTGAAAATATGGCAATAGTTTAAGGAAAAAAAAAGCATGGATATTATTACACATCCCCTTGTAGTGTACGAAAAAGTGCATGACTGGATTTATGTTATAGTACAAGACAAAAAACTGTATCAGACTAGGTACTGTAAAGCATGCCAGCACCTCTGTATTACTTATATCTAGCAGGTAGTTAAAACAAGACCGTGGTTCTTTTAAAAATGTGCATTAAAGCTAACATAAATGAGTAGAACTAGCCAGCGAACTATTTTTCCTGTTTATCTAACAGCTGAATGTAATTGTAAAAATTAAGCAAAAAAAAAAAAGAGTTAAACCACAATCAATACAATTGTTTTACATCATAGGCCTGTCAAGGCTCAATATATATATACAAGTGTAACAGCCATGCTTAGTAGAATGTTATCCCCATCTTAGCAGAACGTTATCCCCATCTTAGTAGAAGGTTATCCCCATCTTAGCAGAACTTTATCCCCAATCTTGGGTTATCCCCAATCTTTAAAGACACAAAGACAACTAAGTAGATTTTTTTTTCCGTTTTGTTTCTTTGCTTTTTTTTGTTGCTTTTTTTTTCAGGCAATGGGTATAACAAATTGTCTCTTTGGAGATGACCAAGAACGTTGTAACAGATCTAGGGACAACTGCAAGTTTTCTGTGGGTCTTTTTTTTTTTTTTTTTTTCTTTTTTTTTTTTTTTTTAAATGAAGGGTAGTTCCCCGAAGATTTAAAATCCCACCTTTTTTTTTTATCCCCAGGAAAAAAAAAAATTAAAATCCAACAACCAACAAAGGGAAAAAAGCACCTGGTGTTTCTTTCTTTTGTTAAAAAAGAAAAAAAAAGAT
>NW_010584739.1:926710-942325 GCF_000705375.1 Tinamus guttatus | reverse complement strand
AAGTGAAGGGAATGTTTTTATGCAGGTTGGGGTTCTGACTGTGCCGGTTTCGGCTGCGAACAGAGGAGAACATCATGTTGCACCCAGGGACTTTGCATTTGTGCATCTCTCGCAAGTGCACTGTTTTATAGTGCACTCTGAGGGTCCCCTTGTTGCTGTACATTTTGTGGCAAATGTTACACATTATCCCACCGTTGCTCACCGAAACACTGTTGAACATGAGGGATCCGGGGACATCGGTGCCCATACCTACAGCTAAGGCAGGGGCATCTGCTTTGTGGGCAGATTCCCCGCTGTCACTTGCCCCATCGACGTCGTCCAGGAGAATGCCCTCGTCGCTGCCTGCATCAGATTCTCTGGAGGAATGGATACTGCTGCTGGACTGGATGCTGGAGGTGGTGCTCAGGTCCAGAACCATGTAGTCCTCCGACATGCCCCTGCCATACCCATTCATGTGGGAATCCTCAGTACCGGCAGGTGAGGAGGCGGCTTCCCGTATGTCAAGCCCCATCTGATGCTGGGCGCCGTAGATCTTCACCAAAAATTCGTCACGGAGGTCTTTGCTAAGAGAAGGCTGTGAGGAGTCCAGGCCCATGTCATCCAGTTCTTTGGTCAACAGTTTACGATGCAGGTTTATGTTAGCACTGTGTCTGGGAAAGGAAGAGGGGAGGGAAGAAAGGAAAAATGTACAGTGTTTTTGATTAAATGGACAGTTGTCAAGCACCTGACCCTAAATTCTGATTTAGCAATGTTTACAATTATTTACATTTTGTACCCTCTCCACGTTACTTGGACAATTCTATTTATTTACAAAGGAGCAACTTGCAACATAAAATCAAAACAAAACAAGCAAAATAAACCCCTTCATTCCCTTTTAGTTCCAGCTCCTGCTCCTCAACATTGGTCCCCAGCAGCAGCTACAGCCCTGGTGTACGAGATTTACAAAATAGACTGGAATTATAGAAAAGGTGAAATGCTACTCTTGGCTTCTGAATCCTCGCTCCTTGGCTCCTAAAAGCCTCGCTTCTGAAGAAGATATTATTAATAAATAGAATATTGCTATGAGTTTGTATATAAAGTTATATGTTTATACATTGATATATACATATATAAGTACAAAATATACATATATATGTATTCACACAACTGTATAAGTGAAATACAGGAAGAGAAAAATATTAACATGACTGTATGATAGCTAGTTAGAGTCCTGATTCTGATGATGCACTTCTGATATAAAGGTATTCAGAATCAGGCCAAAGAGAGATGGAAAAGACTTGTGAGGGTTAGGAAAACAAGTCTCTGAAATCCACATACGAGTTTCTGAAGATCTCAAACTCACTGGCTCCATCCCCCTGGGAGCATACTGCTGCTCCTCATTGTACTCTTCCCAGTGCTGTGTCTAATGCAGCGCTAAATGCCTGACTGAAGTGGTGTAATTTCCATAAAGAAAAAAAAAACTTTTGCCCCAAATCAGTCAAAACACTTAAGTAGGGGCTTTGGCTTAGCTATGTCTTGAAGTCACTGAGTGCTCAAGAGGCACTGGAAAAGCTGTGACTGACGTCAGTGGTCTTTGGACCAGATCCCAAGAGCTGCAAGTTAAAACATTCTCAAGTGTTTTACAGGATCAGGGCCTTTGTTCTCAAGAATTAAAGCTCTACATTTGCAAATAAAACTTAAGCCTTTGGGTTAGTAGCTCTGTAATACAGCCTATTATTTTAAATACTATATTCTACTCTCCACTTTTGACATTGGGCTTTATTTATTCATTGCAGTAGAACCTCACTGATTTGCAGTAGTGTCAGGAAAATCCTCTTTGAACAACTGCATTTTCTGAATTAACGATGAAACCAACAAACATGACAGACATCAAAGACCTCTGAACACAGAACATGCTCTTTTTGTCAAAGTGTTTAGAGATGAGAAATCGGTACAAAGTTTTCGGTATCAGAAAACTTTTGCATTCAGTATTCTGAATGTGCACTGTTGCCGAGGACAAGGAGGACAAATATTTACTTTCTTTGGAGGGTGACTGGATTTTCAAATCAGTGGCAAGAGAATTAGCGAAGTTCTACTGCGTAACATTCTTTGCAAGCTAAGGACCCAAACCCGCAATTTACAACATGCAGACTCACCAGTCTGTCTGCCCATTATAAATTGCAGATCAGAGCCCAAATGTAGGAGGGGAAAGAAAGAGGATGGGGAGGGGGAAAAGAGAGAGAGAGAGAGAGAGAGAGAGAATTTTAACACAGGAATATTTAATTTGCAAAAAGTAGTAGGTATAAAATTGGCACAGGAAGACATAACATCGACCAAATGTTTTACAGACATTCATGTCCTACAGTAACAAAAAAGGGAGAAGGAAAACAATAGCTATGAGCAATATTTCTTTACTGGAAGCTTTTGTTTAAGAAACCGTTTGAAACATACCTCTCAACCAGCTGAGGTTCCAACCATGGTACAGGAACACAATGCAGACAAACACGGAAAATGCAAATGTAGGAAGATTAAAGTGATGTGGGGTTAATTTCTGTAATTTTCTATCACTTATTTTGTGATGCATCTATCTGTTGCACGTAATTTACAGTAATAAGTAAAGATAATAGCAATAGCAATGATCTGGCCCACTCACTGTGCCTGCCATTGGCCCCGGCCAGTGCAGGTATCTGTCCTATGACGTAAAACTGCTACTAAACTGCAGTTAATCCAATCATGTCTGCCCGAGATGCAATTATTGTGGTGGGGGCGCATCTAAAATGGAGGAGTTCTTTCTAAATGAGAGACAGTTGAGAGGTATGGTCAAGGGCATGAAAAAGTGGAGAGCATTCCTTGTTTTTCTCCCACATGGGAAACACTCCTTTCACACAAGCAAGGAAAGCATTGTTGTTGCTTTTTGGATGCGCAGAAGTGTAATTATGCATATCCCCACACTGCACTTATGAAGGCTGAGCTTACCTTGTGATAAGATCAGCTTTCTAATCTTTTGCTAAATTGAGATCACAAAGGAGAGAGAGAGGGAGAGGAAAGAAGGAGAAAAGAGAGAAAGAAAGAGGAGAGAGAGAGAGAGAGAGAGAGAGAACAAATTCACATTCCAATCCAGACATATCTGGTTAAAAAAAAAAAAAGAGAAAAGAAAATAATATCTGAAACTAACAAAACATAGACTTTAAATAAAGTCTTGACCATGAATTTTTTTTTTTGTCAGCTGCAATCTCACTTACACTGTTGTCCTGATGGATACTGACTCAAAAACACAACATGAGAAACATAAACCAAATGAATCACAGCAAATTCACAGCATCCTCGTCACCATCCACAAATGAGATCTGAACAGATGCATGCAGTATGCACATACATGAATGGCAAGTAGTAGTCCTGGCAGCCCCTCTTTCTGTGGAGCTGCTTCTTGCCTTCCTGGTGTCCCATGGTATGCGCTCCAGCTAAAGTTGCTAAGTACTGCACAGGAAATGCTTACTGTGATGGCCTGTCCACACTGACCAGAGTTATTACATGAGCATAAAAGCACAGTTGTGCTTATCAACATAACGCTAACTGCAAACTACTCACAAAGTGCTTGTGTGTTTATTTCTTGCCATTTCCCCAGCTTCTCTGCCTGTCCTGACACAACCTGATCTCACATCGAAGAGATTACGGGAATTCACCATGATGCAGAAATCAGCTGGGAGAGCTGCAACTCTCTGTTGCCTCTCACACATCCTCGCTTGCTATTTCCTGCTTTGCTGCTGACAGAAACAGTGGCCAGGCATGCAGTGAAAATAATGTCAACGCTCATTGAATGAAGAGATAAGAATAAATTACTGTGGTTAAAGAGCCCCAGATGGACAGAGGCCACTCTGAGAAAGACCAGCAAAAGGATGAAACCCCTGCTGATGCTCTGATAAGGAGAGATGCCTCCCTTATTCAATTCTCACTTGCAGCAGTGGCAATCAGTAATCTAATTAAGGCATGTACTAGCCCATAATATCTGTCAGGCAAACGATGTGCAGAAATGTGTGGACAAGTTCTGGCACTCTGCTCAGTAGTGTCCCTTTTCCGCTGTCAGCAGTACTGTTGGATTCTCCTAATATAATTACATTGACTTTTATTCAATTAAGTGCCATTCCTAGCCTTAAAAAAAAGCTACTTTATCAATTGATTCAGGTGTAATGCAATAATAAAGATGAACTCATGGCAGTGCATTAGCTCTGCTGTTCATAACTTCTGAACATAGGTTCATTCATAGCAGTCGATTTCCATTATGCAACCACAGTTCAAAAGAATTGATTCTTTTACACTCATTTCTTAATCTATTTCACTTGTGTTTAATACTTTCCCTAAATATCACATGCAAAAACATTCTGTTAGGGACGAGAGCTGTGCACTGTGAGAAAAAGTTCATTTATTCGGACACTGCATATTTAAAATTTTAACGTAAGACCCAAGTTATATTTTGTCAGGATTAAGAATACTGTGTGCTGAAATTACTACCTAGGGCCTTGCAATACCTGGTGTTGCATCCTTTTGCTGTCTGCTACGCAACTAAAGGAAGCAGTGCGCACTGAGGCTCAGGCTGAGCATCTTGTGCAGCTGCCCTGCAGACTGCCTGGGCAATGCCCTGCATAAAGACTGCTAAAGACAACAGGGGAGTCTGCTGTAGGAACACACCCTTTCACGGGAGGACTGCTGCAAACAGTCGGTCTGTAAACAAAAATGGGGTAAAGAAAGATGAGCATGGATGGAGGGAGAGTAGAACTATATCCTGACCGGGGCAGAGAAGTTTAAAAAGGAAGATGTTCAAAAAAGGCAGGCACTGGTAAATGACAAATATGATACACATAAATTTAGGGGTGGAAATTAGCATTTTGAAAGCTACAGAGAATATTATTCTGGTGGAAAGGCAGAAGAGTATATGACAGACACATTACTGCAACCCAACAGGTTCAATCAGCAATCTGAGAGACACAAGAACAAAACAAACAACTAAACAAAAATATTGGCCAAGCCCTCCCTGCCTTGTATCTTGGTAACCATTTCTTTGTTTTCCTCATCCTATTTTGTTCTTCCTTGACTCTTTTTTGGAAAACAGTACTTATTCAACCGATCATACAGCTGAGAAACTTGCCAGGCTCCTTTCTCTATACCATATCAAAGTATTTTATTTTAACCTTTTCCAGCAGTTCCTCATCCCAAATCCTAGCAAATCATCTGTGAACTCCCAACCAGTGTTAACCTTGTTGTCATCTGTCCACCTCCTCCTCCCTCCACCTGCAGTTTCTTTCTCTTCTGCTTTGCACACCCACTGCCTCTTCCTCCCTTGAAAATCACTGCCTGCACCATACAAATGATGTTTGTTAGGTAAGCTGAAGCATGGTTTTGCTGTAGTCATTTACGCCAAGGCATGAACCAAGGCATCAGAGGTGGAAAATCAGGAAGCAAGATGAACACCAAAGCTAGCTGAGCTCCAGCTTACCATGGCTACATTACTCCTACCTGAGCTAGCTAATTTAAAGCTATCATCTCTTGCGTCTTGCACATTGCAATTGTTACTATATCTGCAGGGGAAAAACTTAAAGTACTTAAATGGCAGAAGTGCACACATTATGGAAAACATATAAATATTTGACCTAATAAAATCCTTTGAATGTATCTGGATTTCTTAGATTGCTTATTTATATGCCATCCACTAAAATGAGATTTGATCCTGGCAATATAAACGTTGCATAAAGGGGACTGGAGACTGAAGTCTTCTAAGCAGAAATCTGAGGTCAAAGAGCTTGCTTAAAGGCAGATCTCATTCAACTCTAGTGACCATATATACCCTATCCTAGGTAATGGGATTGTGAGGAAAGTTACTTCTGAGAAATTAACAGAACATATGCCAAAGAATGCTCTCAAATCTGCTTAGTTCTGTATTGCATGTCACTTGCCCTCACCAATTGGGGGGAATATTTCTTCAAAATGTTTTGAGAAGCAGTTTTCTGTGAAAAGAAAATTTTAGCGAGGTCTCACTTATTTTAAGAAGCTCAGAATGCCTGACTTTTCATATAATTAGCATTCTTCTTTCACGTTGCTGCTCATGAATTAGTCATATGGTGGGCAGAAGTATGTGGACAAGTTCTCATCAGAGAGAAGTTCAGCCTTCTGACTTCAGTGATCTCAAAAATGAATCGCTGCCGCAGAAGATGATATTGATAATCACGATGCACGTGAAATCTGTGGTTGCTGCCAAGGGGCCAGCATATCAAACCTCCCAGTTCACCACCTCCCATTCAGACTGGAAATTTTGGGAGCGGTGCAATGCAGAGTGCTACAGTGACCACAGCACCTCTCTGGATGCAGGTGTGATGGTGCTGGAGGTGGAACTTCCTTTTGGTTCTTAAATTCACAGAAATACTCTTCCGTAATTGCAATCTAGTGTTGTTTCCACCTCAAGTACTACTAGTAAGCTTCTCTTGTGAGAGATGCACTATGCATCAACAAAAGAAAGGGGATTATAAGCCTAGGAAATACAGCCAATTAAATGTACATGCCATTTACACAGCTCATAAATCTGGCCTAGGATTCTCTTCACAGGCTTCTTTCTGCACCTGTCAGTGAATCTGATTTTACTAATTTACTATCAATTTGTTGGAAAGTAAAATGAAATGGATGTTTTATTTTAGTTTATTTTTATTTAATCATTCTTTTTATTTTTGTTTGAAGTGACTGAGAAGGGGATTATCACAGAATAAAGCTTGTTCTGGCACACAAGGTGTGTACCTTCTGTATATTTTTCAAGACCAGTTGTGGGTCCGCACCAGGAGCATACTGCCTGCACTGAGACAAATTGCACCCCAGTGAGCATGGTGAACTTGGGGTTTGAATTATACAGAGTACTCTGTTTATTTAAATTCAAGCATTCCATAAAGAACAAAAAGAAGAGGATGAAAAATCAACTTACACGTTTGGCTGACAGTTAAGGACAGAACATTTTATTAAAAATGAACCACAAAGCAATGTTTTCTAATTTTAACACACAAAAAATTATTATGCTTAAATATTAAGTGGGTGAGAGAAGAAGAGAGCAAGATTGTTTCAACAACATAACTGTTAGGGCGGTCAGGGACTAAGGAAACTTCTTTTCTGGCTCTTGATGAAGTCAGACAGAGAGGTCAAGCCAACTTCAACATCCTAGCTACATGTCCTAGCCATTCATCCCTTGCTTCTCTTTGGTTGAGTGTAAATGTGAAAGGTTCCAGACAAAAATGTCACTCCAACATTAAAATGACTGTACAGTAGTCACAGAATCACAGAATGGTTGAGGTTGGCAGGGACCTCTAGAGATCACCTAGTCCAACCCCCTGCTCCAGCAGGGACACCCAGAGCACGTGGCACAGGGTGGCATCCAGGCGAGTTTGGAAGATCTCCAGACAAGGAGACTCCACAGCCTCTCTGGGCAGCCTGTGCCAGGGCTGTCACCCTCACAGGAAGGAAGTTCTTCCTCACATGGAGATGGAACTTCCTTTGTTTCAATTTATACCTATCAAATATCTGAATTGAGTAATTTCAGCGTTTCCAGTTGAATCCCCCCCATCCTCTACTTCTGTTTCCAACTAAAACAATTATTCAAAACCTCCTGTAGCTCACTCCGAAGTTCTCAAGATGCAGTTTTGACAAAGAAGCAATTTGTCCAAATAATGTCACCCACTTCTATCATTCAAATCCTGAAAAAAAAAAAAAATCAGATGGGAGCTCACAGCAGTTGGCTATTGATCTTTAGGCAGTTTTGCTTCAAATCACAATAAATGATCCTGCTATTAAATAATATGATAAAATTATACTTACAGACTTAATACATTAAAGCATAATATTAAGTATTCTTTCTTCCAAGTGACAGTCAACATTTTTCTAAGAAGAATGGTGCTAATATTCGGTTATGAAACCAAAGGTTCTATTACAAAACCTAAGGCCAGGATATGTTCATCTGAAAGCTTGCCAGAGATGTGCTAACTTCTCTGTGGACAGGGAAGCAGTGGACAGGGAAGCATCTGTTTAGGCTGTACAGACCCCAGACAAGCTATCCTCCAGCACACTTAGTTTGAAGTCTTGTCAATCCATTTCAAAGCATCACAAACTATGAAGCTTTTGTTAACTCCTCCCATGAGAGTTCTTCCACACCTAACCAGCTTCATAGATGTTTTGCCCAGTCTACTTTTCCTACCAATAGCGAAAAGATGTGAACTGATGTTCTCTTTGTTTCTCTCCATCTCAAAGACTGTCAATTAAGGTTTATGGCTTCATTTAAAGCTTTCATGTGATTTTGATCTTTAATGCAGCAATGCATTTTGGTCTTACTTCAATATCGTGTTGCTTTCCTGTTTATTTAAGCCTGAAACTCACAAAAAGGTTTACAATACGTGAACATAACAGAAAATAAACCCAGATTTTTATCCTTCTCAGAATCTCTGCAGACTGAAAGTGCTGAGCTTCATGCAGCTAAAATCAAAGAAAGTAAGACTCTTGCTAAATATAACAGTGTGCATATTTATGAGAAAAGGTATGGCCTTAATTCTGATGTTTCTTCAGGAAAGAAGCATATTCCCCATCTACTTAAGAAAAATCAACAATAAAATAGTTCTTGGAATTTAATTAGTACTGTTAAAGAAATGATTTTCTTATTTACCATTCTAATTTTGTCTCTCTCTGAGTAGTCTTTGATAATACCTGATTTTTTTTTAATATTAAAAGAGGGAAAAAAGGGAAAAAAAGGCATCCACAAATTTAAGCAAAGATAACAAGGTTTGAAACTGCAGTCTGAAGTAAATGATGAAAATCACATTTCTCTAACAGGGCCAAGGTTTCAGTCTGTGCATTATCACTTCCATGTATCTGATCAAGCTTAATTTCCCTCCGAAAGCAAGGGGGGAAATAGGGATAGAAGCTAATACTTCTTTAGAACAATGGGTGAAGACAAAAAGCTATACTACTCAATGAAACTATGGCATTTTACGTGAGCAGTATGGGTGATTACATCTGTTCTTGAAGCTTTAAATTGCATAGAATCTGAAAAATATTAACCTTTCATATGTAGAAAATCCAAAAGGTAAAATACAGTTCAGCATCTATTAAAAAAGTAAAAAAAAAGAAAAAAAAGACAAAAAAAGAAAAAAAAAGGTGCTTATTAAATGCAGGAAATAAAGGACAAGCAAGTTCTTGCAAATTAAAGATGTGGAGCCCAGTCATTTCAATCCCTTTCAATATGAAACAAATCACTCACACTGGTCACGAAGACAGCTCCCTCTACACTCAAATTATTCACTTGAAGATAAGCTCCCACCAAACTCTTTAGGGGTTTAACTAATTTACTGCACAGATACGGCACGTCTGTTGTAATAACAGGTAGGATGTATTGGGGTCGACCATTTATCAGAATTAGACTTCTTTTTTCAATTCGCAGTGAATTATGCTGCCTACACCGCTCCTCGTTCTCAGAGCTTCCCATCCCCTTACGGCCCCTAATGTGGCAGGCAAACAAAATTGACAGTCTCATCTTGTCAACAAGGGGTGATTCTCCTGAGAAGCCATTTAACTTTGCAGAGGAAGCAATGTATTAATGTGCCTGTCCCAGGAATGTTAATCATCTTCAAGCTCCCTCTAACTTTGACATGAACGAAATCACCAAATTTGTTTACTAAATGAATCGTAATATGCTAATAAGAGAGCATGACATATATGGTAAAGCCAAACAGATGGTTTGTTTACTCCACTTTGCAACTTTATAAATGTTGTAACTCTGAAGATGTTAGTGAGAATTATTGGTTTGTTGGCAGAGGCAAACATGCCTTTTGCATACCTAATCCTGAGTTAGAGTTAGAAAACAATTTGTCATTGCTGTGGAATGCATAAAAAATGTAAATGTTGAGATGGCATTTGTGGAGGCAGGACAGCCAACTATGTGAACAGATACCCAGTTTAAATGCGGAACTGATGTCTGAAGGTAATGCGTGCTGCCATATCCCATTTCAGTGTAAAATCTGACAGGTCTGGGATTCTCAAAAGGCCCAGTAATTCAGTACATACCTGTTGAGGTGTTTAGTGAAACGGTCCTTACGGTGTGAACAGAATTACACTTTCACAACAGCTGTGTGTGCTCAATCGCACTCTTAATATATTACTATTGTTGTCCATTAAAGATCAAAAGATATCAAAAACAAAAAGCACATCCATTGGCATATTTGCCAAAGTTGCTCAGAAATGATCATAATTATGTTGCAACACTTCAACCTCACACTTTGCTAGCTGCCTGGAAGCAAAACAGACTCATTACCAAATAGCCAGCACTCCTTTCTAATATCTGGATTGGCTGAGAAAGTTTAGAACAAAGCGATTTATCTCACCAAGTATTTCCAAATTGAACCATCAAAATGTAGCAATGGTGCATGCACAATCAGGTCATCACATGTGGGACATCGACCTTCAGTCGAAATTACAAGTGCTTGGGAAAACTGACATTAAGTCCATCTGTGATGAACTATTTCTAGAACCCACATATGCTCTACATCAAAGTTTATCCCCATTCAGGTAATTCACACAAGGCTCTGCGCTCATCGGATCTGAGTTTATGTATTTTGTTGCTCTGTCACATAGAATGTGTTTCCCCCTAGGAAGTACGAAGGCAAGTTGCTAGTTGGAATTTGTTGCTAAAATACATAAAATGATGCTTATTTTCAAAATTAGATCCTCTAAGTATTACATGAAGCAAGCTTTAGAATCAGTAATTTTCACTTTGCTGCTATAACAGCCACACAAAATAGTTCTTATAGTGATAGTTTTGCATGATTTTATGCAAACTGTCCATTTCAGCATCATGCTCATGAATTTTACTTTGAGTTTCAAGATTAAGTAAATGCAAAATCTCAAAGTAAAACAGTCAGAATACCAAGCTTCCTCCAGCTCTGCTCTGAAACCAGTTCTTTTCTCCCAAGTATTGGTGCTCGGCAATGCATTACCTCAAGATTTGCTTAGAAGGTTCATAAACTCTTTACTGATTGCATTATGTGTTCAAGCCTGTAATAAAATCTCAGATCCAAGGATGTCTTTTTTATGGTTTCAGGTTCTATTGAAAATATTTAAACCATTCTTTTTTGTCACACTGAATTGGCAATTCTCATTCACATTGCTTTGTTTGTCTAATAATGCTGTTTTTATTTATATAATACCAGAGGAACTATAAAACAAAATATGATATGGCACTTCAACAGTGCTCCTCTATTAGTAATTTTACATTACTAAATAAGTATCCCTTTCAGGTCAACTGATATCTGATTATCCTATAACCTCCCTTTACTGACGCCCCAACTCCTCAGTAGTATCAGTCCTCCGAGATTCTTCCATATGTAGTATTGTCAGTGGTTATTAAATTCTCAACTTTTTACCCATCCACCAGAGACCATGCAAAGATATCTAAGGGAAGTATGAGTTCAGCTTGCTGTCCAAGGATTATTTTGGAAGAAACATTAGCGTCCGTCCCAGCCTGGCGCTTATATCTCATTTGAAACATCTACTCATTCCTGACCAACAAAGAAAATTTCAATAAAGTACTTTTACTGGTTTAACAGCAGTGAGCTCCTGGGATTGTCAAAGTGCTCAGTCTTTTCCGAGGAGAGAAGGAATCAGCAGCTCAAATATAATTAACCTTCCATTCTCAATGCAAACTGCCACGCACAGGAGCTCTGCAGTCTATTAGTGAAGTTATAACGGCCAACAGGCAGAGGCAAAATTGGTCAAAAAGTTGGCTGCTGCTGTCATATTTTTTGAATTATGATTAATGACACTAATAATGTGGATGATTACTGATATGTGTATCTCCTGCAGTTTATCATATTGCACTGGCTGCCTACGTCCACAATAAACATGATGCTATCATTTACCTCTTTATTGAAGGCAATCCTTCTCTTGAAGGAGCACATTCTAATTACTTTGTAATGTTTTATGTCTTAAACATTTTGCAGCTCTGGACCTTGCCAACTGCTTCATGTCTACCATTGATTAATTACAGAATGTTTAATCAAAATTTAGAACCTAATGCAGTCATTTATGAGTGTGCTGCAGTGCCAAGGTAGTTAGGCTGCCGTCCCAAGCTTGGAGAGTGCTGGGTTCAAAATTAAATCCCCAAAACATGGAGGATGCCAAAGATTTTACCTTGGATGATTTGAGTTTTACAGTCTTTCTTCAGGTGATAAATGACACACACTCAGCCCAAACGAGAGGTCTTTCTTGTGTTTGTGTGTGCGCTCATATGCTCCTACTAAATGTATTTTTGTATATGTATGTTTTAAGTATCTTCTATTTCATTTTATGCCGTTGTTGCTGCAGTTTCTTCCCAGCTCTCTTATGAGCTTTTCTTGCTGCTAGAGGCCTTGCAAATGTCATTCAAGAGAGTCTAGTTTTGAAGTGGTTAAACAAGTGAAAAATAATTTGCAGGGACAAATACATAAGTTTTTTTTTTAATGTGGATTTTTATGGTACTGTCATACAACCATTCACCGTTGAAGTTAAGTGTTTTTTTAATACCATTACTGAACTGCTGAAATGGATGCTAATATAGCTTGGAGTGCTAATGTCAAATCCTGGTAATAAAAAAGACAGACTGCTGAATGAAATAATTTCAAGTAAAAAATAGAACAAAAGTGCTCTCGCTCTCGCTCTCCACTTTTATTGAATTGGGACTGACTGAGCCAATTGCTTTAGAAGTCTGTAAAACACAATTACTAGTGAGCTGACTGACCCAGCAGTGCCCCTTCTGTGACAGAACCGACTAAAAAGGCTGCAGAATTAGTGCTCCTGCCCTGTGTGGCTATCAGGCCTGAGAGACTTCCAGCATGGGATCTGCTACACTCACTGCCAGGCCTTGCTTCCTTTCCTCATGAAATCTTGATTCCAAATCTTGCATAATATATTAACTGCATGCATCTTCTTAAACCAAGGGCTCATTTGCCTTTTCTGAGGGGGAATCTACATTCTTTTCCTATCCACTGCATTTTAAGATCTCTATCTACCAACTCACGTATAGTTCTCTTCTTTGGTATACACACACACACACACACGTATGCATGAACATACACATTCATATGTATGTTTAGGGTATTTTTATTTCCAAATTTTGTGTGCTACACACAAAAGTAAAATTTTAGATTTACGGGCAGCAAGATTAACTATCTCCCATTTGTATTTTCAGTTGTAGATGGCTGAAGTGTAATTGCTTTTTTATTTTGGCATAACGAAGGAAAAGAGAGAGAGAGAGAGAGAAAGAGAGAGAGAGGGAGGGAGAGAGAGAGAGGAAAAAAACGTATTAAATTGGAAGTGGGCAACATTTTTCCCTAGTTAATAAAATAAGCAATAAAGTCTGTAAAGCACTAGAATCAAAAACAGTAATATCAAAAATAACAACTTACAATTTACAACTTATTTTTCAGACTTACATAGTTCGACATGACCATACAAGTTTAGAGTTTTTTTCTTTCTCTTCTAGAAAATTGCAAACAGAGTGACAGAAAAAGTATCTTCTTAGAACAATCCCATACTCTTTTTCCATCCCCACCGTTGACCCATATACAACAGACCACTTTACATTTATACACAATGCCAACAAAATCCTGCAATACTTTCTTTTTTTTTATGACTGTGTACATTTTTGGCAAATCTAAAACTCTTTCATTTCTCTTCTAGGTCCATTTATATGGAGCTTGTAGGTGCCTCATGGCAAAAATGCTGAATTATTTCTTAGACAGATCTTTTTAAGTAATGCTTTTTAGGGCAAGCTTAAATGTGAAATGAGCTCTTAATTAAAAAAAAAAAGAAGAAGAAAAAAAAGCTTTCTTAGCACAAGGCAAATTGCTCATTTAAAAGATGCTGCTGGGAAGTACAAGACAGTACTAAAAGCTTTATATGTGGTGGGCTTAACATTTCTATCAGGGACTATCCAGTGGTCACCACTAAAAAGTCAACATGCAAACAGCAGAAAATTGTATCAGATCTGAAATACCCCAGTGCTGTCTCAGCATCCTGCACACCATCAGAGGGATCCCTGGTGTCATAGGTAACTATCTCCACACACCTCCTGTACATGAGCCCCTAGTACTCACTAAATAACCACAGTTTGCATGCGCCCTCTCCCAAACACGGGCGCATGATGTGGCCCAGCTGGATGTCTTTTCTGAAGAGGCACTGGCCAGGGGAATGTGAGCGCTTCAGGTCAGCATTGAGGGGTGATGAAAACCCGCATGCAGGAGGCCTGCCTTGTACATACAGTACATACCCTTTCCCTGACACAATCTAGCACTTAACTAACCCTCACTGATAACCCCGCATGTCTCCTCACAGTGTTTCCTTTGGACAAGCACTCAGCAGCCTGGTTATCTTTACCCTTAACTCTTTTACACACAGTGTACTCTTGTAAATGACAGACCTTAGCTTATGCATTTGCTATTACTTCATCATATTCTGGAACTGCTAGCAATATGTGCAACCATATAAGTGTCTCACAGAGCTTTTGTTTTTTACAGGGGCTACAAATTTCTAAACATTTTTGAATAAAATCATTTTGCTAAGACATATTCCTGTGTAAAATATCCCCTTCTATTACTTGCAAATCTGCCTTCAGGCTAATAGCTCTGACATCAGTGACTACGGCAAAAGCCTCCATGTAACTTTTAACTGATCCATCCCAGGTCATTAGATACAACACAGGTAGGTCATAACCTACATACCTTAACTTTTCAAAGCACTGTGATAGGCAACCAGATGAGTTTTCTTTTACAAAACTGGTGAACTGTAATATAATCCTGCATCAAAAAATAACCAGTGACCTATACTACTTCACAAACCCTAGGAACAACAGTATCTTTGGAAGATGGATCTAGCTCTGTATCTTTGGAACAAGCCAGCTCTGGACAGTGTCCACCTTTGTCTAGATATCTTGACAGGACCAGCACACTGTCCTTTATTTTGGGTCATCTCCACCTGCTAATTTCCCTTCTACATTATTTTGGCAGGGAGGGGGGTTACTTCTGGACTTGCCTCATCAGTTCTCTTGCCTTTGGCTAAACTGAAAAAAAACCCTATGTCCTTACTAAGCTGCACCTGAAACAAACAAACAAATAATTACAAAGACTGGCTATTTTGCATTGCTCCCAGTGGTGCCATTTCACTATTTGGGGGAATTCCCATTTCTGGGAAATTCATATCCCCTAGAATTCTCTGTTTTTTCATTCTCACACTTCTTGCCTCCTCCTCTACTGTGTCTAGCTACTATTCAGCATCTCATTTACTTGTCGACTTAGTTTCTGTCTCCTTTATCCCTAGTTGGAACCGTGACTGCTTTAACTTTTGGTACTGTAGCTTCAAGTAGCAGTAAAGGGTCTCCTGCTCTCATGCATCTTTCCACCTAGATTCTTCCATCTGAATGCTATCACTCTCAAGACTCAGTCTCTTTTTCCTTTTTCACTTGCTTAGGCTTTTGGCAGTAGTGCCCTGCTGCTATTTCATGAAGGAAAATAGTTTCCTTCACTGTAGCATAAACACTACTGTCTTCTACTGTCAAGTTTGAAAAAGTGGTTGGAACCATACTCAGCAGGA
>NW_010584739.1:910662-926686 GCF_000705375.1 Tinamus guttatus | reverse complement strand
TTCATTTTCAACCCGGAGTCAAAAGACTTTAGGAAAGACGTGACATCTCTCTATCTATGGAACAGTACTACATTGACACCGATCAATAGAAAATATTATTTTTTTTCCCACTCTTTGAGAAGGGCCTTTTTTCTTTTTTCACTTTTTCTAGCTCTTTCCTAGAAACCAGGGAGGAACAGGCATAATATGAATTAGCACTCATGTTCCACTGCTGTCCTCCCAAATAATCTTTTCCACTAATTCATAAAACTTACAGAATCTGTACAGCCAACTTGGACAAAAAAAATTAAACATTTGCACCATTTGTCTCTATACAAATTAGGGAAAATATTCTTTTGGGTATGCTTTGTTTTTAGCTACCATTTTCAATGCTTATGCTTTCCACCTATCCTAATCCTGGTGAAACAGCTCCATATGAGGAGAGACTGAGGGAGCTGGGCCTGTTCAGCCTGGAGAAGAGAAGGCTGAGAGGGGATCTAATCAGTGTCTACAAGTACCTAAAGGGAGGCAGTGAAGAGGATGGTGCTGGCCTCTTTTCACTGGTGGCCACTGACAGAACTAGAGGAAATGGCTACAAACTGAAGCACCAAAAGTTCCACAGGAACTTAAGGATTTTTTTTTTAACAGTGAAGGTGACAGAGCACTGGAACAGGCTGCCCAGAGAGGTTGTGGAGTCTCCTTCTCTGGAGATCTTCCAAACCCGCTTGGACGCAGTCCTGTGCCACGTGCTCTAGGTGACCCTGCGTGTGCAGGGGGGTTGGACTAGATGACCTCTAGAGGTGCCTTCTAACCTTAAGCATTCTGTGACTCTGTGATTCTATGATTTAAATGGCCTCTCCAGGTCACTGGAAGTCTTTGACTTACTCTATGAGTTCACACAGAAATGAGATATCTCGCACTGTGAAAGAAGGTGTACAGTCTCTGACAACTTGATATCGTAACAAAATAATGATGGCAGCAGTTAAAAAAATCTCAAACTCAAAGCAAATGGACATGTGTAGTTGGAGACCTCCCTTCATAATGGAGCTGATCCTGCAACTCTCACACACATAGTCCCTCTTTAAAGCTTGCTTAAATTCTGTATTTTTTTTAAAAAAATTATCATGGACAAATTACTTCTACACAATCTAGTTTAATTCTGCTTCTCTTGTTCACACAGGTGAATTTGCAAGTTGGCAAATTGTTCCTCTCTGTTCAGAACGACTACTCATGGAAGAGGGAACTCTGTGCTAAGGTTGTTGCAAAACAGTCTTTATGTTACAGGTTCTCATGGGTAAAGGAGAGTTATGTGAACATTAGCAATGACACACATCTTAGTGACACTGCAAGAGAAAACCTAATGGCTCATACGACTCTGTCAGATATGCAGATAGTCTCTTCATGAACTGCTTCATGACCAGAAACAGCAGTACATGTTCATATACGCATATGTATGTTTATATATGCATGTGTATGTTCACATTTAAAAAATGTAGAAAATAGCTCTTTTATCCCTTGACAAATGGTTCACCAAACACTTAATGTCTTAGAACTGTCTTTCCTTGTTCTTATTGGAGGGCATTCAAGCTGCATATGGCAGCTATTTATACTAGAGAAACTACAGTAATAGCTGGACTAGTGTGAAATATCTTGTTTCTTCTTCTATCTGTTCCTAGAATTTAGTGCATTTATAGAAAACTATACTCTAAAAAGCTATCTGTGGAAGTTTCCAAACACAGTGGCATGATGAAAAAATGGGTGCTGTTTTGTCAAGGAGGTGCTAACAGGAGGCAGGTAGCAGGTTTCTCACATCTTCACCTCCCTTGATAATGTATGCAGTGGCTCATCATAGGTAACTGATGTTAATTTATTCAAGCACACCTGTACAGGGCTGGAAGTCAGGTAAACCAGACAAAAGTAGGTCTCTGCTTTTTCAATACAGTTACCCAGAGGCCTAAATCTTCACAAATTCAGTTCTGAAGACTTCAGCAGGTTTTAATAAACCACATACAGATGTCTTGCTCTATACAAATCAAGGAGTTTACATGTTTAAATCTGAACTGATTTAACTGGCAATCAAATGGCATGATCACACTTGGCATCAATAGTTGCCTCATATATATTTATAAGTCACCCTGAGCAAATATTATTTTGTTTTTAAATTTATTCATGGGGTTCAATCACCTTTCCTACCTTGCAGAACACACAGAGACACAAACGCTCATTTTGTGAGAAAATTCAAAGGCAAATCTGAACAATTAATATTCTTACGCTAGTAGAAGAAAGACAAAGTGAAAAGTTCTTGCTTTGTTCCTCTGAACAGGTACATTGAAAATGAATTTATTTTATATACATTTAGATAATGATAAACGTGGTAACACATAATTACCAATACTGTGTACCAACCTAGAAAACAGAAACTTTAAAATTGCTGGTACTGAGGTGAAATGGTGCTCTGGCATGAACTAAGGCTGACAAAGATGGCTGTATTTCTCCTTAAAAACTGACAGCAGCTTATCAACAAGACCTATTCAAGGTAGAAGATCCATAAGTACTCATCTTGCATCAGTAGCTTTGGTCATTAAATTTCAGGATCTTAACAAAAAGAGCCAGAAACTAAAAGTCAACTGTTTTAGGCTTCTTCTTCCAAGTCTTCACTTCTGGAAGTTCTCTCTGTAACAGAGACTCTGAGATGAAACTGTATTGGCTATCTCTCTGGACAAGAAACAAGCATTCCTCCCTTCTATCTGCATGTCTTACCTGGGATTACCCCTGGAGCAGCTATACCTCCATGCTGGTTTCAAGGAGCAGTCACACCTATTTCTGTGTATGCAAACTGGTATCTGCCCAGGCAGGGTTCAGAAAAGCTGAGGCTGGGAAACAGATCCTGAGGGCACTGGCTCTCTGACAGGGTTCTCTCCTCACTTGAAGGGCAGATTTCCTACTGAGCCCATGAGGAACTCCCTTCACAAGGACATTTTTGCCCCAACAATGCACAGTTTTCCGGGAACTTATCTTCCTCTCTTCTTTCTCCTTTCCTTACAAAAGGACAAAAAAAGTCATTCTGTTCAAAGGAAGCTTCTGACACTGCATCTGTCCACTCACACCACTTTTATTATGGTTTCTTTTACTATTTACTCTCCACTGCCTTCCTGCAACAAGATATAACCTGAACATCTCACCTATAGAAGAAAAAGACATCTGAAGTAAATGTAACAGTAGACAGAAGAGTTAACTCAGGGACTGGTTGATAAAGAATAGAAAAAAAAAAAAAAAAAAAAAAAAAAAAGTAGTTTTGACAATTGTAGAGCTTCCAGAAGAAGAAAGGGGAAGAACTTCTCTGTTTGGGGAAATGATGAGCTAAGGTTGATTTGATAAGTGCTTTTACTGGTAGATGGACTGGTAGATGGAAAAGGCAATGAAAGTCCCTTAAAAAAAATCTAGGGCCAGTGGAACCTGGCTATTCAAAAGCAATGCAATCTTTTTATAAAGAAAGGAAGTATTATTGATACTTTGACAGCAAATGCAGGCACTCTGCTTTCCTCTGCCCTATGCTAAAAAAATACAGATGGAGAAAGGCAGGACTCGTGAACCTTCTGTCCATCTGAACTCTAATTCACAAGGAATAGTGCTGTTTAGTCTAAAATCTTAGAATATATTCCAATCTTTCCCACAGATGCATATTTAAACAAGAATTGAGCTGGGCAAAGACAATTTCAGGAATGATGAAGGTCATTTCAGTCAACCCCCAACAGAAATTGCTGCAGGATGTGTGTCATCATGAAAGGTTGTGGCTACTACACAGGAATAAAAAGCTTGCTTCAGCCGAAGCATGGCAGCGCTTCCTCTTGATATGATCTACTACCTGCTTTCACTAACAGTATTCATTCACAACCCTATTGGAGAGATAATTAGACTGCTAGACTGAGGCTCAGCAATAGCATACGTACAGGACAGGGGAAATACAGGTGACCCTTTGATTAACCAGAATTGTGTTTTAAAGGATCTTACACGACATCAAATGTGTCTAACAAGGAATAGAAAGGAGTAGCCAAAATTATTTATCCTCATAAATAATCCTCTTTTTTTGAATATTTTCTCTATGAAATTATTAATAATACAAAATAACCTTACTAGATCTTATAAGTTATAGGATATGAAAAACTCCCTGTTATTTGAAATTAGTACTGAAAAAATCATATAATGTTACCAAAACTCAGAAATTCTAAGCCTCACTAGCCAGCCAAAAGACAGTAGACTTTCTGACTCACAACACAAACAAGTCAGTCACACAGACTTTTTCAAAAGTGTCCAAAAGAATGGAACAGCAACACATGACAAATATTCTCCAGGAATGCTTGCTATGTATTTTATCTGGCTATTTCTTACTTTTCTACAGCAATTAATAGCAAAATAGTCCTCAGCTTTTGAGTGAAATTGATTAAACTGACTAGAAGTTGTTCTTATTTTGCAATGTTATTAATTTACGTATCTAGTAAGTATGTTCGAAATGTTCTTTGTAATTGTTCTTGTAAGAGGTAGAAATTGTGCATTTAAGTAATGGCACTCTCTAAGATAAATATGTATATTCAAAGAGAAGAAGGGCAAAAAAAAAAAAAACAAATTGAATGCAAAAGTTTTGGGGGGGTTTACAGTTTGCAAGAAATAATACATTAATTTAACTTTTACTTCCTAAATTGATTTTTAAAGCCTTTTTTTTTTTTTCAGAGAGCATTAAATTATTAAAATGATTGCTTAAATATACAATCCACCATCTTTTACATGTTCTACATATGTGTACTTTTTGTGCAGGTCTAGGCATTGCACTTCTGGACAAGGCTGGATATCAGAGAGAATCTTTAAAGGTACTTCTTTCTGAAATATTTGAATGAACTATCAATAACCATAAAAATATGAATAGACTCTTTCAAGGTATTTCCAGACAAATTCTGCAGCCCTGGAGTGCTTACAAATCTGGAAAAACATCCAGCTTGAACAAGCACTCAAGTTATACTATGATTTTGAAATTTGAAGTGTATAACCACCCTTAAATCTCTGCAATGAATGGCTATTTTATGCCTATGTATTTCTGTTGTCCCAAATTCAGTAAATAACTGAAGCATATTCTGATTTTTAATACTAGAATTATAATGAAAAGATGGTCCCATGCCTTACACAATGCAAAATAATATGTAAATAAAAAATCTTTAAATATACAGCCTTCAATTTCAGTTCCTGAAACAAATATTTTTATGACTTCCTTTCAAATTGCTTAATAAGAATATCCTACCCAGCTCATGAAATATTTTCAAAATGTGTTTTTCTTTAAATGTTCAAGTCTCAAATATTATATATATATCATCACAGTAATCTCTTTATATATATATATACATATACACACACACACACACATATATATATACACATACATATCTTCAGTATGCTAACTTTTTATTATTAGTATAATCTATCAGTGGTTTCCTACTGAAATTGAAGACTTCAAATAATATTCTGAGTGCAAAGCTAGCCATTTCTCACTTTGCACACTGAATGAAAAGCTGCTTTTCTTGGTACATAGCAGGCACTTTATAACTCATGTGAGGAAACTGGCCAATCAAACAGGATTGCACTATTAAAAAACCTATGTAATTTCAGGAACTGGAAAGGGTTGAACATAGTTAAGCCCAGCACGGAATATACCATTGAGGCACCAGTTCTTCAAAGGATTCTTCTACGTTTCCATTGTCAAATCTCAAAAAATTATCAGCAGAGATAGGAATCCGTAATTTAATTTTTACCTGCTTTTTATCCATATGGAACTGTTTTGTAATGTGTGTTCCTGTTTTTTATATTTCATGGATTTCATAAATGGCTAACAGGAGACATGAGATACTCAGGGACTAGACTTTACATCAAAATAGTGAGTTTGGGTCCTCAATCTCCTCAACATTAAGTTGCTTTCATTTTATATGACATGAAATATTTGCTTGCAAACTCTATCAAGTTCAGTGAAAAAAAAGATAAAGGAATGTGTGTGAAATGTTTATCTAGGTTTAATTTCCTTCCTGTGTCTGCTGAATTTTTACAGCATAATGAAAAAATATGAAACACAAATAAAGGAAAAGGATGAACCAATCTCACCACCACTCTATGAACTCCGTATTTTGTTATGTGACAATATGATCATCATCACATGTGAGAACTTTCATCCACAAGTATGAAATAACTGTGTTAACCTACCACCTTGACAAATTCCATTTATATTACATTTTCCTTAGGAATCAAAAAGAACAGTGTATTAAAAAAAAAAAAAAAAAAAAAAAACCTACGAGGTTAAGGACCAGCTGCTTCTGTTTAAGCCCAACTGTTTCAGTATTGATGCAGCATAGCTAGGGTATGATGTCATCTGACAGCCCAGCAGAATATACCCTTGTTGATCTTAATAATATGTACGGGTCTAGCCTCTCCTTTCTGAGTGCACTGAATTCCCATCAGTGGGGAAGGGAGTTGCTTACATGCGGAAAACAGGCTGGACTAAATGGCCATACTGGACAGAAAGATGTAAGTTCTCCTAAAGAGAGAACGATTTTCTTTTACTTTCCACTAGTTTGCTACAATGTACCAGTCAGCTTTAAAAACTGAAGAAAAGAAAGAACATTCTTTTACTGCTTCCTGCTTGCTTTCATATGGTCCTATGGAGATGGAAATCATTCTTTTATACAAGTCTTTCCATTTTATCCCTCCCTCTTCTCCTTCCATCCATCCATCCATCTATCCATCCATCCACCTATCCAAACATCCATTAATCCATTCGTCCCTTCCCCTCCTTCCTAGTTCAATGTTTTAAAGTGCATTCATGAAGATTTTTGTATTGTATACAATTGACTAAATATTTAGTAGAAGCTTTTCTTGGTATAAAAGCTGCAGGGAGAAGAAAATGAATGTAATACAAAGCTGCAGCTTATAAACAGAAGTACAATACACAAATGTTCACAGGCACACAGAAAGAATAATGACATTTATTATCTAGCCAGTCACATAAGATGATGGCAGACATACACTATTCTGAGTGCCAGGCAACAATGAAAATCGTGAAGTGATAAAACTCTCTCAACATCATGGGAACATGATTGTCACTTGCTATTACTGTGCATCTCTCTATCTCTTTATACACCCTAAACTGCCTATTCTTACATAATTCAACACATTTAATAATGTAGAAAATCAATTAATATTTACTGACCTGTCTCTGCTTCTCCGTGATGGGAAGGCAGCATTACAGCCAGCCACCGTGCAGACATGCATCTCTTTTAAATGAACGTTTCTGTAGTGAAGCTTCACGCTGTAGGAACTCTTGAAACTCTTCTTGCACACATAGCAGATCTTGGGGTCTGGGCTTGAGCAGAGCTCGCCTTCAGGGGAGAACTTCTGAGGGCTGCTGTAGTTGAATGTGGAAGCGAAACTTTCATGAAGGGCTGCCATACTGGCACTGCCTCCATTGTACAGTCCATATTGGCTCATGTAAAACATATCGTATGTAGGGTCTGTGTACTCTTCCTTCACCTTAATGACATCCTGGTTAGAAGAGTCATTGTGGTTTTCATCTGGCCTGTCACCATGCATCATGGATTTCTCACCAGGTTCATGCAGGCGATCGTCACCTTCCATGGATTCCTCGCACAGTTTGGGCTCTGAGGACTCCGACTCATTTTCGTAGTCTCGCTCATGCTCTTGGTCTTCTGAAGTCATGCTATCTGCCCTTCTTATCTCTGGTCTGGAAATGCATCTGCTTCTGTCAGTCTTGGAAAAGTCTTTCACTGACAGACCAGGGCTCATTTCCTCCTGAGAATGGCAGTGATTGTCATGACCAATATCATTCACCATTGTGCTGCTGTCGTTCACCTCCTCCTCATCATCATCAAACTCATCAGCAGTATCGATAACTTCCTTTTCTATTTTAACTGGCATGCTTGACTTCCTTGGCTTCTTCTTAGGGGCAAGATCAGCATTAGGCTCCGGGGTGGGCATCAGCACTGAAGGTACAGATGACTCTGAAGGAGGAGGAGGATGCTGCTCCATGCTGCTCACTGCTGGTATTATGGGACTGGTGGGAAGGGATGTTGGTGGACTCACCATCTCCCCAGGAGTAAGTAAATTTCTGTAAAAAGGAGGAACAGGTTGGACAGTCTTTAAAGCTGGAAACACCAGCTGACTAGGAAGAGGGTTCTGTAGTACAGGGTCTAGAGGAGGAGTGGTAAATCCCATCGGTGGACGCCCAGGGCTTGTTAAAGTTAGACTGGACTTGGTACTTGCTATGACAGGAGTGGCGGCACCGGATGTAGCACGAATTAAATCTTTGTCTCGGTTATTCCTTAGCATAGGCATGTGGAGGCGAGGGTTGGGGTTTGCACTGTGACGATTACGACTTCTGAGTGAACTGAAGACCATATTGCAGCCTTCAATAGTGCACCGGTGCTTGATTTTCAGGTGAACGGCATTGTAGTGGATTTTCAGAGTACCTTTGTCATAGAAAGTTTTACCACATGCATTGCAAAACACTCTTCCCTTCCTCGAAGCAGACCCCATTCTTCTCATCCTGTGAATGCGGAATGAGCTTTTTGTGTGCTCTGTTTTGGATAAATCATTGACAGGAGTTGATGTCTGGACAGGAGAGAGGGAAACTTCAGACTCACTGCTCTCATTATATTCATTTTGGGTTGTAAGGCTTGGTTCACGCAGCCTCATTGCTGGCTGTTCCAACAGGAGGCCGTTTGGAGGCAGCCCCAGCAGTGGAGCAGAGACTGGATTTATGTACTGGAATGGAAGTAAAAATGCAAGGCTGTTCGGGATGTTTTCGAAATGATGAATGCTGGAAGGGTTGCTATTCTCCAGGTGAGCAAGGAGACTCGGGCTCCTGGTGCGATTATTGCTTTCAATAAAAGTCCTTATATCTGAATCTGTCTTTGAAGATGGCACAGCCACAGCCTGCCCTTCTTTTTCTTGAATTGCCATCAGCTCCACAATGGATTTGGTTTCTCCAAATCTCAGAAACTGCTGAAGGGTAATGATCTCTTCTTCCCTGGACATGATGGCCCAGCGGTCCAGCACCTTGCCTGCAGCATCCTAGAGGCCATATCAAAGAAACAACAAAGAAAAACACAAAGAAAAAACTTATTGATTCTGCATAATTATTGAATTCAATAGAAAGTGCTCTGCTGCCTGCACATGAAACACTAAGCTAAAGAAAACAACAGGCGAACTGTATTAACAGAAGTAGACTAAAAAAAGCAAACTTTTCAGCCATGCAAATATAGTAATTAGAGTCACAGTTAGGGAAACAGATTGAGTTTAATAATGTCAGAGCAAACAAAATGTAGACCACTGGGGCTCTGTGATCTAAAATGCATTCAATACTGTTATTTTAACAACAGTGATCTATGTACTGTGCAACTCTTCAGCTTACACTGGCTTAAGGTACGAATTCTTGCCCTGCACTCTATTGTAAAATACCCAAATTGTTCCTTAATCTTAATTAAATGGTGACACTACAAAAAAGAGTTAAATAAATGTTAGATTTGCTTCTTAAATATAAGTAGTTTTAAGTCTGAAGCAACTCACAAACTATCCTCTGAAATAACTGCAAAAAATGTTAATGTATGGCAAAAGATCTTAAAAATAGCATATAATACTAGCATATTATTCCTTTTCTTTCCTTTCTTTTTTTTCCCATGAGACCAATACTGAAAAACACATTCATTACTAGCTTGCATCTGAAGGCAGATATTGAGGAATCGGTTTTAAGTATAACTAGACAATTACTGGCAATTGATTGGAAGATTGCAATCTTGGCATGGTTTAGACTTAAGACATGAATTTTTTGCAGCCTTGTTATAATGGCAGTTACAAATATTTAAAAAGTAAACATCTGATGGATGTAGATAGCATAAATGTGTAAAAATGTTGTCTCTTAACATTGCCTTCTGATAGCAAGGGAAAAATCCAGAGAGAATACACATCAGTAATCACTAGACTATCTGTTGTTAAATATACATTAAAAAGCATTTCACACTTTCATTTTTGCTAGTAAGCATGAGATTTGCCTGGAGGTAGGACTTAAAAATTCTGCAATGTAATGTCAGGCAATCCATTCCAGCATGTATTGATAAAAACATATTAAAATACTTATATAATGAATACATCATTTTATTGGCATCTTTCCTGTTGGGCAAATGCTGGACATATCATCAGCACCCTAACTATTACCAACAAGCACTGTTGCAGGCCATCAAACCAGAATTATTCCAGTGCTTCCTCATGCATTAAACAGTCTGAAAGCTTTGCAAGAAACTCAGTATGATCTCTAGTCTTTCTAGATCTTGAACATCAGCTTCAGAACCTAGCTGAACACTCTGCAAAACTCACTAGCCCCTTTTTGATTAAGAGCCTGGACATTTTTTGAAATTTTCAGGCTCAATTATTATTTCCCAGTCTTCAGAGAATTGATTCTTTCCTCTTTCTTTCCCACCCTCCATTTTCCACATAACTAGAAAATGCAATTTACTCCAGCAGAAAAATAGATACTTAATTCTGATTAGACCTGTTTTTCATTATTCCAGTCTGATTTCTGTTACTTCCTGATGCAAAGTTAATAATTAAGGTGAATGCCACAGCAAAGATGTGACTGTAAAGCCTTCTGAAGGACTCCATTCATGACAGTTTATACTCAAGCTTTACAAGACTGGGAAATCTCCAACCGTAGCCTAATAATGGAATATCCTTGAACAGACTCTCATCCAGTTGACCAAGATGCAGAGACCCAGAAGCCATGTCTATGCCTTAACAGTTCAGTAAAATGTCTAAACTCACAAGCTCTCTCTATCCCTGAACTGTTTAGTGTGAATCGACGTGGAGATTAAACAAAGGGCATCATGCAGATGATAGTCCTGCTTCACAGCATTGGTCAGGGCATGTCCCCAGCTTTGAAAACTTTTCAAAGGCACTGTGGACATCTCTAATTTCTGTGCTCTCCCACTTCTACACGTCTGATGGATGTGAGCAAGTGTGCTACAGGAAGTCAGTGCAATGCAGCAGAAATTACAATGAGTATCAAAAACAAAGCAACAACAAAACAACAGCAAAAAAGAGAAGGAAGAATAAATATACATTTAAAGACTCTAAGAGTATATTTTCTTTCCGTCCAACTAACTTTGGCTACTTTCCCTGTGAATGTGACCTAAAGCTTCTCATATTTACTTCGCCCACAGCTTCCAGCTAGCCAAAATGGTTTGATTTCTTGAGCAATTCCCATGTGTCCAGAACTGGACACAGTTCATATTTTGGTCTCCAGGCCTTTGCCATCACCTCTGACTCAATCTATACCACACACACTTTTATTCCAAAGCCACAGGTATTCAGGTCTTCTAACTGTAACTTGCATTGTTGGAAGATGAAAATGATGCTAATTTATATTGCTTATGTGTATTGAATTAGGACTCCTATCTGCAGCCAACTGCAGGCTGCTCTGAAATGCACTACTGCTAGTAATTTGTTTTGTTTTGCTTTAACTTGTAAATCACTCACGGCTTAAGTAACAGATGCGTGCTTTATAAACGTGAATATATAAGTAAATAAAAATTATATGCTGCCCACTTGAGACTAATTCATGAGAACAGTAGGTACAGACTCCCACAAGTCTGATGATGGGACTAGTCATCTCACATGTTGGCAGTGGATCTTGCTGTTCACATAACACACAACAGGCCTCCCTCATGCTGGGGCTCTCGTCACACTCTCCGGGAATTATTCCACAGCCTAACTCAAAGACACCATCAGTGTTTATCCGATCTAGCTCTTATAGAGACCTCTCTACCTTTCGTTTCATTTACTTAAGGCAAACACTAAAAAAAAAATTTGGATATCCAGTAAGGAGAGAGAGACTTACTTACACGGTCCAATAAGACCCACTGATCACAGAGTTCTACAGTTACAGGTTTGATCGCAGGAGCTTATCCTTTAATGTTATAAGAGAGCAGGGAATCAGAAAGCTAGTCTTAAATGACTCTTGCCTACTCGTACGGGTTGCATCGAGCACTAATACAGCTGAGGAATGCTCTCTATTCCCTGATCCTCAATCTATAAAGCAAGTCTCAGGCATTACGACCTTCAGGACCAAAAGGAACTTTACAGAGTTTACCACAGCAGTGATCAAGCCAGCAAGTATAAGAGAGGCTGTTGTCATCAGACATGTAAATGTATTTTCTAGTTTTGCTTTTTGACAGTTTTGGGGATAACCTATATTTTATTCTTCTTCCTGTAAGTGCTACATGAACTGATGTATTTGAGAAGTTTAAAAATATTTTAGATAAATAGGTAAATAGATAGAGATGTGCTTATATGTTTAGGTATCTCCTAATATATATTTTTTATTTTTTGAAAGGAACTTTGAAAATACTTTTGTCTTCTGAATGAAGAAATCAGTCTTTTTAAAAAAAAAAACAAAAATGTGGCATTTTACTTTCAATTTGTATATAATTAACTTTTAGCTAAAATAAGAATATATTTAATAGCTAAACTGTGTTTAATTTTCAGGAAGAAGCTTTTTTTTTCTTAACAAAAGTAAAGAAAAATTGCACAGTTGCCTATATTTCTTAGAAAGCATACTACTGTATAGGATACTGTATAGGACACGCTTCAGTATTTACATAGTGATGGTTTTTCTACAAATCACCAACTATGTATTATGCAGAACTAGATAAAGAGTGAATAGGAATGTCATTTTTTGATAAAACTTAAAATTAAAAAAAAAATCTAACCATTATCCCCTTTGAATTAAGCTATAACTAGCAAGGGATCTCTCTATATATGGTAATACTTGATTAGAGGTTCAAGTCCTTTCTTACATGTAATCGATTTCTTGTTTCTTACAATCTCTCATGCTAAATTTTCTCCCCAAAGCCATTAAATCATATCCACATTTAAATATTTCATGACAAAAGGTTCCAATTTATATTACTTTTCAGCTTACTACTGATTAAGCCAAGCCTCCTGTGACAATGTGTATAAGGAAGCCAGCGAGTGAAGATATACCATGCATGCTCGCAGCTATAAACCAGGCAGTAGACAAGTAAGCTGAACCTCTACAGCATACAACGATGCTCTCCCTTCTTTGCCCAAAAAGCCTTATACTTGTTTTTGTTTTATTTTATATGCATGGGTAGCCCTCTATTTCAGATGGAGATAAATTTTTAATCTTGAAGTCATATAAAATTAGCCTCCAAGGGTAGAAGACATAACACTGGATCTTTTTCTAAATAAAAACACACACTTGACTCTTCTCTGTCCCATATACGTATATGTATGTATTATCTGTATGGATGAAGCTTCACATACACACATACTGCATTAGATCTATAAAGCCATGTCATGGTTAATCATCCCGAACCTGTCTCCTGATTTTTGCTGACCTGTGGGTTAGCAAGAGATGTGTCAGGATATGTTAGGATACATCATGTTTTAAACTTCTGGGTCAGATCAGAGCAAGTGATAGGCCTCATGATGATTATCTCAGATGATACAAATAGGCTACAATAGAAGATGGACACAAAGTTCACTCTAATTTGTAAGAGTTTAATTGGGGAGAACTATGAAGAGGAGTCTTGATTCCCGGGGGGCCTTTGAGCTTTGCAAATTTTAAGCTTTTGATTCAGCTTGAAAACCTCCCAATTTAAAAGCTGCCAATTTAGAAAATAAGGACAGTCTATGCAAACATGCACCTTCAGCCTTGAACTTTTGTTATGAAAACAGTTGTTTTAAACACTCACTTTTTGTGCCTGCATTATCTTGATGTAATTTCATATATATATAGGCACATGCATTCACACAGACACATGTACATATGTT
The DNA here is from genome assembly GCF_000705375.1 of Tinamus guttatus. The sequence continues at coordinate 912,808 of NW_010584739.1, read as the reverse complement.
TACATGTTTGCAGATCTGTTTTTATCTCACTAATTAACTTCTTGGCATAAGTAAAAGAAAGTGTGTATATATACATATATGCAGGACTGAATACACAATGAGAGAATATTATACAAGAGATAAGATTAATAGAAAGGTTAAAAAGACGTAAAAATGCTTTTTAAACAAACTTCACATTCCGGGAAGCACTCAAGGATTATTTTCGGGCACTATTTTAAGCAAGCCAGTGCTAATCACACGTCAGTCTTCTCTGAACCCTTCTAAAACAGCTACATATTTCTTAGTTGATCTTGAGGAAGTATTTTGAGTGCAGCTGTAATGATTGAAAAGAAGACTGAAACCAACTGATTTGGTCATACTAGAATTGCAGAGGATGGCCTTAATTAGGGTGTAGACAGAAAAAAAAAATCAACATTTGTTTCTGATAAAGAAAACCCTACATTATTTTCAGGATTTAGGGTTTGTTGGTTTTGTTTGGCTGAATTTCCCAGAAGCATCTCTTTACTTGCCATTATTAAATTTCAAGCTGCTGCACTATGGGCAGTCCTACTACTCCAGTGGCAAAAGTGACCAGTGTGTTACTGGACACCAAATCACCTTTGCACAGACATGACAAGCAATGAGCAACACTGCTTGATCCTTTCTGAGCATCTGTGCAAAAGCCATAGACACGAGCAAGGTGAGTAAGCCCTATATCTAGCTTTTCATAGAAATAATGTATTCTCATACTCACTTTCCTGATAGGCATTTTTACCATGCTGAACCCAACGCATCTTTGCTCCTTTAGATGTGAGAAAAAGGTGTGCATACTTGCTCACTGTGATTGTACATGCGCAACTGATATGGGATTTAACACACCTGGACTAAAAGCCATGGCTGAACTTTTTTGTTCCCTCATCCGTCACTTCTCACCCACCTCCCAGCAGCCCCTCCTTCCCCAACCAAAACTATATGAACAAACTCCTGTTGAACTGTCAGCAGTCCTTTCCTTGAGTTATACTGCTGCGGCGGGAACCAACACGGTGCAGCACTACTGCGTTCTCAATCAATAATGGAAATCTTTATCTGTGAGCTTCACTGCAGCCTCCACTGCACCAGCAAAAATCAAAAGCAATGGATCTTCTTCCCCTCTGACCCCCGTCATTTTTCTTCCCAGTTGGAGTTGCTTTCTTCCCCCACCAAGGCCTGGAGGCTACTAGTATGTGACAAAAGGGGGAAAAGAAAAGGAGGTTGTCTTTCCCCAAAGCATCAATAAGAAGGACATTTCCACTGTGTATTCAGTGAAGAGTAGCAGGACGGGGGTTATGTTCACTTCTGCCTATACGTCTGCTTATATTTACTTTTGCTGCCAGGTATAAAAAGGTATTTATTTGCTGCTCAGACTTCAGCTCTCCTTATGCATTCAGCAGAAACAAGCTTTGCACTTTCCACCAAAAGGACCCCAAATACAAACTTTTGTATACCATAATTGATATGGTAGACAGCAGGTCAAATACAACTGCACTGTAAATGCGGGGCAATTCCACTAACTGTGCTGGAGTGTAAATTTAACTTAACTTAGCATTGCAAGACTTTGTGGAGCCTAACCTATTCAGACACTGGGGCAGGGAGGATGAACACCACCGAACAGGGTGGTTGTGTGATGATGCTCAGGAGCACAGCACAACAGCTCGGGGGTGAACTTGAAGAGCACCAAGTCCTGCTGGAGCTGCAGATGGAGCCCAAGGTGGGATGCAAAAGCTGTAGCTGAAACCTCACCAGGACATTGCCGTTAGCCACCACACTCTTGCTTAATGGCCTCTGGGGTCTTTGCCGATCGGAAGTATATGCATGTCCTCTGTTTTATATCTCATCCCTAAGGCATAAGTCAGCAGCACAGATCCCTGCATGATCAACCTGCTGTTTCTGCAATAACATACAGGGAGCAGTATTCACATATGGGATGTCTAACACATTGCTGTCTTCCAGAACCAAACTTCTCCTTAGGTCACCCCAATTGCAGAACCCCTTTCCATTTTCTAGGTCCCACCACCCTTAAATAAGGTTACTGTATTTGAAAGCATTGCCCTTGAAAGATGATGACATTCTGTCAATTTCCAACCAAAAGGAACCTGAGGAAAGAATATCTTTTACAAATGGAGGAGAG
>NW_010584739.1:882152-910648 GCF_000705375.1 Tinamus guttatus | reverse complement strand
ATTGACCTCTGCAACTCCAGTAAAACTATTAGGATGCAAAGGCACTGTTTCTAAATGCTTCTGCTGGTTTTTAAAGCATATTGTTTGACTTTTGATAAAATATGCACTTTGTTATGGAATGCTGCTGATTATGGACCTGATAAGAATTTAATTCATAAGAAATGATTGCTTTTTTTCTGAATAACACTGTGTACAGAATTTTTCTTTTTAGAGATATGATAGATCACTGTGGGGTTCCATCATACTTAAGCACAGCAGTTTCGCTCTCATTTAGTCATAGCAACTCCATCAAGCACCTCTACAGCTGTCTGCCTAACAAGTTTTTGCACAGTCAACCTATGTCCACACTCAGAGGAAGATAAGCTAAGCACAGTAAGAACCTGACGTTCTCTTTACTTGTACTAATTTTTAAAAGATTTCTAAAGACTTCATTAAATGAGCAAATTAGTATAAGGTGATCAATGTCAGCTGCTTCATGGTATCTGTGCAAGTACACATTTTGATGCACAGTGAAGGTGAGGAACTCTTCCTGCCTTCATCAAATTGTAGAATACCAAGATTTTATGGAAAACAAGCATTCAAATCCTTTAAAGAGCTTTCTAATTCACAGTTTTGGATTACAAGTGTAGAGAAATATTCTGATGCCTTTGCTTTCACAGAAACCTGTGAGAATGGAAAATTCATTTAAATGTTTCCAAAGTAGCTTTGCTACCAACTCAGAGAGAGCAACGGATGGTGTTCCCCTTAGGCTGACATGGCTCCTAAGGCAATCGAACCACCAAGCACAGTGTATACGAAGCCTTTCAGACAGAACAAACTGCCATGGATGCTACTAGATAGGATTTAAACAGACAATGTAATGCATGCAGCAAAACACTGAAATAATTTCAGTTATGAATCAACTTTTTCTAGTCTTCCACTGTTCAAACCAAGCCTGTAACAACAGTACTGCATGCAAGTTGACAGCAGATATCCTGCACACACAGAACACCTATCACGAATTTTCAAATGCACTTTCACCATTTTTTAATGCACAACTGCATATTTAACTATGCGGGAGTTAATGAAATGTAAAAAAAAATTGTATCGTTACTCTCAGTCCCTGCAATTGCTTGTGTTTTAACTGTTTTGTGTCATAATTCACTGAGAAAAAGAATTATAGTTTCTGAAATCGGGCAGTCTCTCTGAATTCAGGAAGCTCCTTAAATGTCTCTCTTAGTGCCTCAGTTTCACCCACACTGAAAAAATAGCACAAAATTTTTACAAGAAGCAGGAGACATTCACAAATAGCACCAATGAGATACTGCATTTGCAATACACAGGGCCACAAGAGACACCCAAGTTCTTTTCAGCCAAGACATTCGCTAATGTACAATCTGATAATACCAACAAATCATCATGTCATACATTCCTGCAGCTGCTCTGTGTAACATGCACTGCACCAAAGATAGATACCAAGGCAAACTATCCGTCAGCTCAGAAAAGATGATCAGATTGTGCCTTTCTCACTTCAGATCTTCAAAACCTAAACTCAATGCAAACGTAACAGCCTATGGAAAATCTAAGCAACGGAAGCTGGGTGTTCCTGGACGTTTAAGAAAAACTTCCAGAGAAGTCAATATGATATTTGCCTTGTCAGGGGCATAGTAAGGAATTAAGAAGTTGCCCAGTGACAGAAAAACTGGAGTGAAAGTGCCGATAGTTATAAACTGGATTTCATTACATGCTTGGTCCTCTAACTGAATACAAAGTTGTGCCTCAATAAAGAGATTCAGCTGTGCTATATGCTAGGTATATGAATGGCAACAGAAACATGAGATTGATTTCATCTTTAGTATTCATTAGGGGACTATGCATTATTACTTGCAATATATACAAAATGATCTTAATGAGGCTCTTTCCTTTTTTTTGTATCATAGGCGGCCATGGGATGCAAAAGGTAGGCAGATGAGCACAGAACTGACACCAAAGAGACAAAGGTCACCGGACTATAAAAATGCTATGGCACATGAAGTGAGTTATCTGTTTGCACATATTATGGGCACTGAAATGCAAAAGAAAGTGAGGGAAATTATATTACAGTGTACAAAGTAATAATAACTGTGCCTGCATGTCTTAATACCCTCTTGTCCCAGCAGTCCTGACTTTCTAGGCAGCCCACTTCTCCACATTAACAGTAGTCATTTGGAGAGCAGCAAACGTGCCATTAGAAGCACTTTTACAAGTGTATATTCATCCACCAATTAGCTTAATGTGGCCGCTTTCTGCATATTTTCTATCCAGGCTTGCACAAATCTTATTAATATTTCCCCCCAGCGCTTTGACAGATTACCTTGTCATTATGCATCCTGGAGCCTTTTAAACAATGTGGGTAAACTACTGTTTGCGAGGTTAATGACAATTATCCCCTAATTACTGCATAAGTCACTCAGTCCACTTTATCTCATAGGCAGGGTTCTGCTCTGTGTATCTGCCATTGTGTCACTGTAAATGAATCTTGTATAGCTATGTTTATCTGTCGTTGTCTTGTAAATTACACTGACAGAAGAATGAACAAATTACTGTGTGTCATCACTTAAATACGGCTTCTGATAAAAAAAAATCCCACAAGCACAGCACTTGAATTTTAGCCTGATGACAATTAGTAAACACATATTTAATGTTTTGGGAGATATATTTCAGAGGGGATGGGACACAATGTGGTGAGAGAAGGCTCTGAAGTGATAAGACTAAGGATGGTAAAACAGAGGAAATACAAAAACTACAGTAATATTAGTTCCATTATCACCTCCTGAGAACTTTTCTGCTATTTTAACAGTTAATAGATGAGCCAGTGGTATTTTCCAAACCATCTCATATTCAGGGTTGTGCTGAATTCCACAACTTCCATTGTTCCTGACCACATCCACATAGGCTTTTTTTTAGCAGAGAAATCCAAGCACAAATGGGAACAGAATATGATCCATAAAACCACAGGCTACGCTAATTTAATGGATGCATTTTAAAACACTATCAAAGTAGATTAATAATTTTGATCATGTCTGTCCTTATGAGTCCCAGTGACTCCAACAGGATCAGTGCACAAGCCAGGGCAGGATCTGGCAGGCAGCACTGAAGTCAGTGTTTTGACTTCTTTTTTTTTTTTTTTTTTTAGCATATTGCCTACTGTTTTCCACAGTGCCTGCACTTTGGGTCACCTCCTTGGTGTAATTAGAGTAAAAAAAATTCATAAGTTCAGTTCACTGATTGAGGTATTTCTGCTTCAAGAGAAGAAGATAGAATTGGTAAAAAAAAAAAAAAAACCCATCATATCCATTCTTTTAATGCAATTTCAAGCCGCAGTTAAGGGTACTCCACTGGTAGGACCAGTGGAGATGACACATGCCCTGCTTTGAGAAAGCTGACTTCTCATTGACCCCGATTGCCTCCTTCACCAAAGACTTCCTTCACCAGTAGCTTCAGTAAAAGCAGCTGTACGCAGAGGCAAAATAAGTCTGTGAGAAGAAATGATTTGGGAGCAGTAAATAAGAACACTTTTCAGAAAAACAGCTGCCTCTTAAACACTGCTTTTTCATGTATTGTTCTTGGCAAAGTAACTGAGTTACAATCCCAGGAACCAGAGCTCTAGAGCCCCCTAGGCAAAAGGTATAACAGAGGCAATTCAGTCCCACTCTGTCTTGGAAGGTCTCTTCTTGGATCAGAGAGGGCTCTTTATTCCTGTTTCGGATTGCTGACAATCGCATTAATTGCAGAGAGCTGGTAATGAGTGCAGACCTGTTCGTAATTCTGACTACAAAATCGATTTCCTCACGAACTAGGTGCAGTCCCAGCACAGGAGGCTCCTGTCACCATGGCCCAGAGCAGTCACTGATTCCTCTCCCTAAACCTGAAAATGTCAGTATTGCATATCTAGCAGGAGGACCAGTGCAGGGCAGTGGCACTATCATGCCTCCATCCTGCTATGAAGTTAAACAGCAGTGCATTTAACACCTTTGAGGACATGCTCATATCCATGATATACATCATATATATACACACACACACAACATATGTATGTATATACATAGATGCATATGTATATACACATACATACACATCCCTATGTGTAATGCATTCACACACAATACATGTATTTATAAGATAATGGTGCATATTTGCATAAAGTAAAATATATTTGATATTGACTTAAATTTCACATGGCTGTTCATTTAGCCAACAAATATATCCTAAAATTCAGCACCACCTAGTGCAGTCAAAAACGTGGAAGCCAGGAGTATAATATGAAAACTGGAGCAGAGTAGAGCTTCGGAAGGGGAAGAATATGACATTCAAAATGCTGCCAAAGAAAAATGAAGTCTCAGACTTCTCCAAAAGCTGGTGATTATATAATGCTATTCAGTAACTTATTCTAACATATGAAATCTTTTTATCACAGTAAAATGTACATTTACTTTATTGGATTAAGATAGTTTCATATTCAGAAAGAACAGATAAACTAAGATACAATAAAATTACTGATATGACTGTAAATAGTGATTTGTATGGAACATGCGCAAGGAGTGCACCTCTAACCATACTCTTATTACAGGTTGCAGGAAAAGCTGTAGTGAAGTCTGAAGAAAATGTTAACAGCTCTCACTGCGAGGGATAACTGAAAAGACTGATTGATTTCGAGTAAGCACTACCTCAAGGGTTTTGGTCCCACTAGGATTGATCTTTGTGCCTGTCCTGTGTTCAGTCAATGCAACTTCCAGCAGGGTATCTGCTGCAGATATAAATGGAAGTGCCGCAGTAATCCTCCACACTCCCTTCAAGTGTGTTGTTTTTCTCTACTAGGGAGAAGTAAACCCAATGCCGTTGAAGACAAAGTGTCTGCAAGGGATGACTACAAGTGTTTATGGATACAAAGCACTATCAGAGTCATGTACAATAATATTCAAAGTGTGCATGTATAAGTCATTAGTAGTTCTCTTTGAAATCATTGGCCTCTGCCCTCTGCTAATGGCACTGTAACTCCGTATACAGAGGAAAGTGTTATGTACTTGTAATAGGAAAGTTGGTTATGTCACATCAAATGAAGTTGAGGATTAGCACTTGCCTTCTCTGCAGGCAAGACTGGGTCCAAAATCCAATATTAACTTGCAAGGGCAGGGAACAAAGGCTAGCTCCTACGGGGGAAAATTGTGAGACTAGTTTAACAGAGCAACTTTGATGAAAAACCTTGGAAAAATAACAAAATGAAATTAGATGACAGCTAAGAAATCAAATACTAGAAGTGTTCAGTAGCAGTGTTCATTTTTTTCAAAATTTTCCCTCTACTTTGCATTTTTTCTTTCCACACATTTCTGGTTTCATCAGCTTTCTTCAAACAATCTCCAGAGATACTTAGTTGCAGAGAGCACCATTCATTAAGGAAAATTATTTACATAGGTATTATTAAATTTTGCTTGAGATCTTTTACATTTAAATGAAAACGTGTACCTTTGATCTAAGCCTGATTCAAAAAGCTAAGTGATACTTTGTATGGACTTAGATCAGCAGGTGGTAAAGGTTGAAGTAAGCAGGAAAGCACTATAAAATTGAACATGTACACAGTGGTAACAAGACAGCTCATTTATAGCTTGCTTAGGAAAGAAAATTCGAAAGAGGAACTTAAACACCATTACATTTACAAATGTTTAAAAAAACTAAACCCAGTATTTTTCTGTATTCATCACTTCCAGATAATTTTGCACACTCTGAGGTTTTAGCTATTCTCCCAACAATTGTAGAAGGAAAACAAAAACAATTTTTTCATAAGTATTTATGTTGAAAAGGACATTGGAAGACAGAAAACCCATGATGAACCAGACAGAAGAAGGAACAAGAAAAACTAAACGTTGGAGATGAACAAAAAATACTCCAGAACCATTGGCCTCTCCCTCTCTTGAGGCAAAATCCCTGTTCTCCAAACATTATGGGAGCTTTATTTGGTAAATTCTTCAAGGTTGAGCCATGCTGAGACCTGTGCTCCCCTTCTCCTTCCTACAGCCAAATGCCTGGTAGGGTAAGCGTTTATGAAAACATAGCTCATGTGTAAAAAATCATTATGTCCATTTTGTAGCTCCAGAGTTACTGTTTGAACTTCAGGTGCAAATGACCTAATGGTTTTGAAACTCAATTTCAGCTAACAAACTATACCTATTTTCAGAGTTTAAAGAGGGGTGCAAGCCAGCTATCAAAAATCTTGTAAACTATAAACATTTGCCACCTGAAGAGAAAACCAATTTTTCTGCATTTTTAAAGCTTCTTCATACAGTGATCTCAGAGGAAAGACAGGAAGTGGGCAGCCCAATGCTTAGGGTACTGCCCAAGGTAATGGAGGTTTTATTCTACCTGCCACTTTTTGTGTAATTTGGACAAGATGACATGATTTCATGGTCCTTCCTTGTCTAAGCTTCTTGTCCTTCAAAGAGATCTGACAGACTTTCCCCTTACTTCATGGGGAAGTTGTGATGAAATGTGCACTGCAGATTTTGAGAGACTGCAGAAAATAGAGACCTACATATATGTAACTTCAAATAAGCAGTTCACTGTGAAATTGACCCCACTCTATGTATATTCAGATAAATATGTCTTACAATAAGGTTTTATATGAATTGAACTATGGAAGAATTGAAAAAAAAAAGAAACTTGGAAAGATCTATCTGGAGAGCTGCAGTACAATCCTATGCCTTTTTTCAATGGAAGATGATAGGACATAGCCAGAGGGATACATTTCTATGGTACTCCGATAAGCCCATTCTAAGCCAACCTCTTGGAGAATGACCTTTGTTACACTGCACTGTGACTGCTTCATTCATGCTTATTATGTTCATAATTTCCCAAGTGAAATAATTGTCAAGTAAATGTACAAATTCCACTTCCCCAAATGGCCAACAATGAACTATCATTAGATTACTCATAGCACAGCAAACTTGGGAGGAAATAACGGCCCTCGTATTTGCAAGAATCTTTTGATAATTTTACGAGCCCGGTTGCCCCAGGGGACAAACCACTTAATATAGAGGAGACTCCCTTGAATACAAATATTTGTTGTAAAGCAAATAAAATGAATTATTTTCATTTAAAAAAAAAAAGGGAGCAGCAAGAACAGCTCAGCAAAATGGAACCCCAAAGTATTTTTTAATGTCTTTGGCACTTCCCCAGCTCTTAGAAATAGCATCCAAACTTGGTCTGAGTGTGGCTGATAAATCCGCTTTAGAGCTGTCTTTCAACTTCCACTTTTTAATAATACAAAATCAATATATGGAGGATTACAAGCCTCTTGGTTTTGATTTTGTATATCAAAAGCAAAAGATTGACAAGGTTATGGTGATGTAGCAAACAGCTCAGGACAAAGCCATCATTATGCAAATATTTTATACTCTATTTATGAAATTCTACTGGGAGGCTAAAAGAATATTAAAATAAAATAAATATTCTTTTTTACCTGTGCATGTGTGTGTGCATACATATGTATATACAAACATATATGCACACATACATTGTACACATATATAATCTTATCTGTAAATGCAACTTTGAATCTAACCCCCCAGAAATTAAACAGATTACAACTTAGACACTAAATTAATCATGTGTGTTTGTCTAAAATAAAAAAAAGGCTACTCTGCATACAAATGTAAATACTTATAGGGGGCCAAATGTATTTGAGCAAAGGAAAGTAGAAAGAGCTACAAAAGAAATAATCAAAAAATTCCCTAAATTTTCACATACTCAGCAATTACAGAATCATTCATCTGTCCTTCAGTATTAGGAATATCTGAAGTAAAATTGTTTTCTGAAGAAACTAAGAGTCTCTGTTTTATTGTTCATACAGAGCCCAACTGAGCTTGCATCAATCTGTATAATAAAACATAAGCTCTTATAGGCATAGGGCATATAACTGCAGCCTTGGCAAAGTCAAATGGGAACTTAAAGCCTTCAAGCCAATGTCAATTTTGACCACAGTAAGGTCAGACCTCTAAAGGAATCTGTAAAACCGATAGCCATTTATAGGCTATTTCAAACATACCTGTGTGTCATGAAGTTCTCTTACCAAGAAATAGCTGCTGCCAAGATTTTAGAAATGCAACACTAGTGTTGTTACGTGATCAGCTCTTGAAATGGTTTTCTACACTTTCTCTGAACTATGGAGTACTTAATTTAATTCGGTGGAGCTAACCAGGCCAGGTTACCTGGAACATGGTGGTCTCAATCCACAGGAACTTGAGGGAGGCAACCACACCTTTTAATACTTCTCAATCAAATCAAATTAGTAGGCAGGACTAACCACAGGAACATCACAGCAGTGTGAGCACATTTAAATGACTACATCGTGGTACACGCATAGCAACAAGGCCATGGGAAACAGCAGTAAGCTGTAGGCAAGCACATGCCGTAATGCAATGGCTTATGCCTACATTTTCATGGATTTAGAAGAGTGAAAAGCCACTGAACTTACACTCACACAACACTGTGATGGTAAGAAGTGCATAAATCATGAGCAAATAGACAAAAACAGGACTGAGGCACTAGGCTACTTGTGAACCACCTTTTACATAAGACTGAGTTTTATTAGGTCAAAGAAGGGCTTCTGCATTCCTCAAGTGCACTGTTTCACTCTGTGCTGGAAAAAAATGGAAGTTTTAGGTGGGAAGACAAAGAATGAAGCTGGGTTTTCATGGCAGCAGGACAAGTAAGCTTTGGAAAGAAGCTGGAAAAGTGTGTGTGATAATTTTTAAATTCCTTTTTAGAAAGGTGAAGTGATAGTTCACCCCCCAGGCATGGTCCTACTCACTCACCTCTCCTTTCTACTTTTCACCGGAGTGGCTGGAGCTGTGGTATGGACACTCACCTGCAGCACAACCCATCTGTAAGACCGCACTGACCTGGACTGATGCCAGAGCCATAAATGCAGAGTCCATTTAGTATTTTTCAAGCACTTCCTATTGTACAGAGCCACCTAAGGAAGACTGATTTCCATAGAGCCCCATTTCCACTTCAAGGTGATATCACACACCAAAAGTGTTTCAACATCCGAGCCCAGCCATGATGCTTGAGACTTGCCACATGAAGCCAATGCACTAGTCAGAGCACTCAGACCACAGAGAAACAAATCCATGTACCGCCAGGCATATTTTTACGTCAGGCAAATGTCCAAAAAACAGGTGACCAGCTTTAAATTAATGACACACATACACACCCACGCATACAGATTTCATGTGTTTTGTCTAAATTTCCTAGAGAATTTTACCTATTATTTGAAGTTCTTTGATCTTCACCTTACTACTGTCATAGTAAAAGCTCTCTAGTGAAAGATGCTGACACAGAAATCCCTGACATAATTACAAGAAAGTTTCTTAGGCTTTATGATATCTGAACACTTTTTTGCTAGATACACAATGCCTTTTATAGTGCTGTTCTGTCACTTCACTTATCTGGCTTGAGTTTTATATTAGGCAGTGCAACTTGACTGCTATATTTGAACTGGAGCAAGAAAAGTCCTCTCCTGCAGTCACAAGCTTTGCAAGCTTTACAGGACTTTCAAAAAAGAGGAAACTGTTTGACAAAAGAAAGAAGAAAGAATGCCGGTTCAGCTATGTTCAAGATGAACTTCAGAAAAAACATAACAAGGTCCCAACCTACCTCATATGTTTTATATTATTTGTGTGCGTGTATGTGCATTTACATATATGTGTGTGTGTTTATATGTATGTGCGTGTATATATATGTATATATTATCTGTATAACATCAGCATTCGAGGGACTAGCTTCACTTTGGGTCTGAGCAAAACAGTTATCACTTTTAAAGAGGTACTTGGGAGGGCTGAAGAGCTTGCCCTGTAATGACTCCTTCCACTACTCCCAATCAACATACATAAGCTGCTTTACAGTTTCGAAAATATACTTTTCAAAACCAATGATGAAGCCTCCGTGACACAGGGCAAAGCAGCAGTATGTAAGTGTCCCCCGCACCTCAGGTGTAACTCCTTGTCAGGCATGCAGATCCTGGTGACATTTACCCCACCTGGGACTGAGCGCTCCACTGATTCAATGAGGCTACAAAAGTGCAACAGGCCTTGATGTCAGTTACATGGTTTTACATACCTACCATGTCAGTGGTTCTCAGCCTCCCTGGGAATTTATTCAGATGTAAGTGTATTCAGCCCATAACAATGTCTTCTACCTGCCAGAAAGCTGGAAATATTCCCACCTCTTATGAACCTGCAGAGCATGACTGCTAGTGCTTTACATCCTGGGGGCAGGGAGGGGGCAGGGGGAAGAGGGAAAGGAGAGAAAAGGAGTGAGGGAAGGAGAAAATAGACAGCAAAAGGCAAATGAAAGACAGAGAGACACAGAGAAAAAAGAGTAAAGGAGACAGAGAGAGAAAGGAAGGGGAAGGGTAGGAACCAACCATTTTCCAGACTTCCCATTTCATCCTCAGCTCAGTTTCTTTATGAAGAAATTCACCTATCTACTGACACTGCTAAACAGCAAAAGCTGTTTCAAAATTGCTGGAAGAATAAGATAACAACTTTGTCTGAAGCACGGTGCCGAACACATCCGCTTTCTCTTCTCTTTTACTTAGACTCTAAGCTATGCCAAGAACCTGACAGGCCACTTAAAATACTGGGCTCCAGCCGTGACGTACCCACTCAGTCCAAGGACCTTTTGCAAACAGCATGCATTAATTACGGGACAATATATGCAATGATGGAGCTAAACACAATAGTAGGTATCAAATTTGACCGTGCCTTCAGGAAGAGCCTTACCTAGGCATATAATGAGAATGATGGGAGATCCCTGAATTTTTGGAAAATATTTATTAATAAATGCTTCAAGTATTGAAAGTATAAATGAAAAAGGAGCCAAAGGCAGAAGGGATCGACACATAAGCAAGAAAGATCCTGCCTCAACAAGACTATAATTCAAAATCTCAGTCTTTGCACATGTGCAAATACTTTTTAACTTGACTTTGCTGCAACTACTTGCTGATGTGGGTTGTGCCTACCTAAATAGGGCCTAAACCAGTTAATCTCTAGAAGCAGATATAAAATACATAAAACAGGCAGGATAATGCATAAGCCCTGGAAATACACAGATTAGATTTCTGTAGAGTTTGTATATTGATGCTGGGTATCAATACAGAAAAATTCTGACGATTTTAGTGATCTTTACTGCCTTCTTACATCTGCATTATTTACTAATAAAAGACAGCTACTACTATTCTTTTTTTTTAATTCTTATGATATTGTCAGGAACTGCGACTAGCAAAAGGAATTCTTAAGAGTTTTGTTTTTTTTAAAATCACTACATATCTATGATGCAAGTTAAATGAATTTACAATAAACTTCTTTTACCACAATTGTATTTTTCACCATTTGTCCTGATGCCCAAAGGTTATCAGATGATGAAAATATGAGGCATCCAAGTATATTGTATCTGCTATTATTATGCACTACAGATAAATAAATTAAAAAATACCTCCTAATTTCAAGCAAAAGCTGTCAAATATTGCCTTCAGGGAGGCAGTCACCTCAAATCGTGCAATAATTAGGAAACAATGGAACATTCACTAGTGTTAGTACTTGTTAGTGGTGCAGGAAGCTGACCTTAATAAGGCAAGAGTAGTCATTTGCACGTAGTAGTTAATACTGATGCTAATGCTAATATTGAGAGTTAATGTGGAAATACAGTGGCAACCACAATTTCCACCAGGAATTCCATTAGCTATGTGGAAAATGACACTGTAGTTCCACAGGAACTTAAGGAAAAATTTCTTGACAGTGAGGGTGACAGAGCACTGGAACAGGCTGCCCAGAGAGGTTGTGGAGTCTCCTTCTCCGGAGATCTTCAAAACCTGCTTGGACACAGTCCTGTGCCACGTGCTCTAGGTGACCCTGTGTGTGTAGGGAGGTTGGACTAGATGATCTCTAAAGGACCCTTCCTACCTTAAGCATTCTATGATTCTATGATTCTAGGTGAAAATGTCATGTTTTAAAAGAGCAGGGAAGTAGCAATCTGCTCTTAAAATGATGCAACATGAGAGCACATCCCTTATTCTCATCAGTGGGTTGTCCAGAAGTATGTAGGGGTGGACGGTACACAGGGCTTTTGTTATCGTTCAGTAGTGACTCCACTTAACATATGTAGAGACAATGACAGCAAGAGAACTACAAAGACACTACATGTGTGTGTGATGAGAAGAAACAGCAGGAGCTGTCCTTTCTATCAAGTGTAAATGGAAGGAGTCCTGAAGGTCTCAGAATGACTCAAAGACCTATGCCTGTTAAAAAACTGTTATACATGCTTTCTTTAAAAAAAAAAAAAGAAAATCTATTCATGTGAGTTTGGGCACACAGAATACATTTACCTGGACACTCCTTTTGTGTATAAGCTCTTTATCTGTACATATATGCAATGAAAGCAATCTGCAGCCTCTTCCTTTCAGTCCAGGCTGAGATCCCTTTGAAACTATTCCCCTTGAGATCTATTATTTTAATGATGCAGACTCATGACTCATAGGCATTACCATCAATTTTGTACATGTGTCAATAGACAAGAACACAGTTGTACATATACGCTTTCGTGAATTCTTATGATTCTGTTTCCATTAATGATTTTTCTTTTTTTTTTTTTATGAACTAGGACAAATCTGTATTTTCTAAACCAAAATCTAATGAAAAATTTTGTCTGACAATTGACATAAAAATACTACTCAAACGTGTTATTCAGGATTGGCATTGTTATTTTGTTTGATGCCTCTTATATACGGAAATTTGTACAAGATGGCATATGGAGGGCAGAAAAGACCTCTACTCCTGTCGCTCCATTTAAATACTCCAAAAGGGACTGCAAATGAATTGTGGAATTATGAACTGTGGCACATCGAAGAATTTTATCACCTCTATCACGCTGTATTGTTTTAAAAGATTTTTTTTTTATAAGAATCTTACTGCAAACACAAAACCTCAAAATAAATTCCTGTGATCTAACTGAACAGGATTAAGTTTCTTCCCCCAATATTTAATTATTATTATTTTTTAATTAATAAGTTGCTTGTTAAGCATGACATTTCTTTGGCTTAATAAGAAAAGCAATAATTTAAAACAACAGATTGCCTTTGTTCTGCATCTCTGTCAGTTGCAAGATATGTGCAAATGACTAAAAAGTTTCAGGTAATCTACACTTGTGCAATTTAAGCAATAACTTAGACTTGCTAATACCTACATAGATAATATATCTGGAATAAACCAGGTCAGCTGCAGTTACTGAAACCACAGGTGTAAAAGGCCTCCACAGTTCCTTGGTGTCTGTTGTCTCTTCTATGGTCTTCTACTTTTTGCAGAATTTCATTACACATAGCTAAATGAGTCTGTTTCTGACCTGAAGATACAGCAAGCTAATGAAAATGCCTAAGCATGATATTTTAGATTGGTCTCTCTACAGCAGTTGGTCACTTGCTATACATAGGGTAAGTTTCAAATATCTCATCAGCCTGGTAATTTACTGGTGTGATGCAACAAAAATAAAACATCTTACAAAACCAGTGAACTGAAACAAAAACTGGCATCAAATGAAATCAGGCACTTATGTAGTGAATGATTTATAGATATGTTAGGGGGATACCCAGGATATAGTTCTCTGTGCAGACATAAAATACAGTTTTATTTAGTACAGCATTTTTCAGGCAAGCTATATCCTAAAATGCTGCATGGACTTACGTCCTAGTGTTACACCAATATTGTAAATAATAGCAGAGGGAAAAATTAAGAGGTAAAAGGAATTTTTTCAGTTGAGACCTGAAAAGAAATAGAGACCCGAAGAAAGTGCCGAAAGAGCTACCCAGGAGAAAGAGCTTGTACGAGCCATGACAAGGAGCCTGTGATGGGAGACAGAGGAAGTCAGATGCTGACGAGCTGAGCCAGCAGAGAAAGGGCTGCAGGTACAGAGGTCAAATTCGACCACCAGATATAAAAATCTACAGTTTTTTAAGTATTCATGACTGATGTATGAGTATCTGTGACCAGAATTTTGCTTTCTCACCTGATTAAGGCTGGTGTAAATTTTGAACATCTATTGCTTTCAAAGCATAGTTTTTCAAAAATAATAATTTTGCAAAATCTGAATTTTGCAGATAGAGCTGACTAAACATTGTGTGTGTGTGTGTGCGCGCGCATGTGTCTAAGATCAACAGTTGCAAATAAATATTTATGTTTTTCAGGCAAATTCTGAAAGGGATCCTAAAGGGACAAGGGATAGGGGAAGACCCTACTAGGTGAATATGGTTGCAGTTTTTATATGCATATAGGACAGCAATGCTACCTGCTGGAACACATTGACAGAAAAATCATTTAATAAATCTGATAAAGAAGGTTCTTGCCCTTTAGAGGAAGTTCTATAGAAGGAACTTTTTTCAGATACAGCCAGCATAAGAAAAGTCTCTTCCACAAAACTGCCATGGACTCACTAAAAAAAAAACCTAAATCAGCAGGCAGCGGGTAGAATGTCAAGCTCTTAAATTAAGCAAACTGCTGCTTAATTAAGGAGATACAGAGAAGACTTCCCTACTTCTTTTTTTGGTTTAGATTTTTTAATTATGATGTTTAAACCACACCCTTCTCCGAAGCTCATAGGCATCAGCGCTTTTGAAATAAATTTTATGACAAAAGTTATTTCAAAGCTCACAATATGTTGCTATGGTGCATGCTACTGAAGAGAATAAGCTAATGGGCTCTCTATTTAATGTGATTAGAGCTATTATTGACATAATGCCAGGAAGACGCAAAACCATTAGCATTACACTACAGCTCACTTCAGTCACTACTCAGATTTAGCATTTGATCCACAATTTTAATTTTGCTGTGCTCTATTCAGGGCTGCATTACACAAAATGTATAATTAAAAGCTGCTGTGATTCTCTCTACTTCTCAAATTAAAAACATAGCAAACATTTGTAGTTCTAATCCACTAGAAATTAATAAATCAAACATTGTCTTTTATCCTCATTCCTCAGTGCAATTCAGGATGCATGTTGGGAATATTTTACCATGCAACAGAGAAAGCTACGCTAAGAGCCACTGCTCGAAAGGAAAGAGCAGTCTCTAAAGCCTGCAATGTGCTGCAGTGAGAACTTGGAGGACAGCAGAATACTGATAGCCTTGTGACTCCTAAAGCTACACTGGGAGCTGTTTCTCAATGCTATCTCCCTATAAATCCTTTAAATTCATTTTCTGTTATTAGCTCTTTTGGTCATCAGAGAGGAGTAAAGCTATGGGTGGTTTTGGTTCTGCAAAATCGTGTATCTTTTGGGCTTAGATTTTGCGAGCGAGTCACAGGAGGAATGGAAATCCTGAAGAAGTGTATTAATTGGCCCACACTGCAGATCAGCCCGATGATCATAGCTCATCATTTCTCCCTGACAGACAGATAAGCCTCCTAACAAGACATAAGGTCCATTGCACCTACTCGCTGGACTCTGCCAGAGCTCCCTGATCTTACAGCCCAGCCCCTCCACTGCAAACTGCTCCGGCCAAATGAACCTGCCAGGAAGCCAGAAATACCCCTCTAGGCCAGACCGTATGCCGAATCAAACAGCATTCACGTTTACTCTGCTCTTGAGAACTGGCATCTTATCCCAGTCCTGGAGTTTCAGTAAGCAACAGATATGGGTGCAGGTTTTTTGTAAGATGCATTTCGTTTCTACCGTAAAGTTAAATGTTTCTTGTCAGTTTCGGTGGCAGCAGAAAAAGGCATTTTAGCAACCTGCATTCCTCTCTCAAAAAATATCTAAAACAGAGACTGAGAATCATTTTAACGCATCTCTTAATTACCAAAATGGTGGGAAAAAAAAAAAAAAAGGGACTTCAGTGAAATAGGATTCAGGCACAACATTATACTTTTAAATGACCTGATAACATTTTTTTTTCATATTAGATCAAAAGTTCATTTGCTTGATATCCTACAGTTTGAATCTTAAAGCTCTGGATTTATATTTCTATTACAAATGTGAGTATGTAAGGCCCAAGCACAAAAATCACATGCATACACTAGCAACTGGATTTTCCATATACGGGAGAAATCTAACTCAATAGTGACTGATTAGGAATTTAAAATTAACGTTAAAATTGCTTTTTTTAAAAAAAAAATCTCCACTGTTAAGTATTTTAATACTTACTGCTGCTCCATTCTTGAAGCAATCCAATTGCTGATGCTACAGCTGTCATTATAAAGACAGCTTAAACGTCATGTACTGGATGGCTGACCCGCTTTTTACCAAAGCAAAATCTGAAGACTGAAGCAGGTCTTCAAATCTGAGATCTCTTAAACACCTAGATGATTTGCTTCAACTGCAGCTTATCTTTCATTTTCGCCGTATGGAAGGCTGGGTAGGTGCTGACCTAGTGCTACTCAAACCATACAGCTAGCTGATTATCTTGTTATCTCGTAGATCAGAATTATAGACCTTTCCACCTTACTTCTCACAAGCATCACAACTGTAAGGTAGGCTATTTTGTAAAATGAGTGTCAGAAACTTGCCTCGAATGGGGTGTTTTTTTTTTTTTTTTTTTTTTACCACTGTAACTGGAAGCTCTCATGAATTGAGAATTTCTCTACTGAAATATTTTTCTCTCTATGTGAATATAGTAGGTGCTATTGCTCCAGGATAATGCGATCTTACATTTTTTTCATGTATTCATCTTGCCTTCTGCAGCACCTCTATATCAAAACACAACCACAAATCCTTTGTTAAAACAACATTAAAAATACTCCTAATGTAAAGTTAAGATTACAATAGGAAAAAAAATCTATGAAAAATATGCAACAGGACAAGTAGAACTAATTCAAGTAAATATTGGAAAGTTTTTCTAAAGATTTTACAAAATAACAACATGTTAAAAATCTTACGGGTGAAATCTTCACTGACTTTTTGAAAACTCTTACTTCCCATATTTTAATCAATAAATAATTAATCTTATTATTTGCAAATCTCTTCTTACTGAAAGTAACTCAAATTGCTTCAAATTTTCAGCTCTTATTCGCTCTAGAAAAATATTAGTATTTTTAAAGTATCACAATTTATTTTTCTGAAACTTAAAAGAGACTGCAATAGGTTTTACACTGTAATTTTGATTGCAATATTCCCTATGAAGAGACTGCTGGAGTTCATAAATATAAAAATCTTCTGATGTTTGAAGTCCTTATCCAAAACTTAAGCGAACGTAATTTCTTCTATGAGGACACATGGTGAAGTGTTCTCCTACGCTCCTTCTCCAAGTCATACTGATATTTGCGTGCAAATAATGAAGCAGAAGGATATATGCCAAATGTATTTACCCTTTTTCTGATAACAATCTTTACCATCATTGCACTCCATTTCCTTACCAGTTCTACATTAATGGGGTTGGGTAACTCTTCTGCCAAACGTATCATACAAAACCAATTAAGAATTCTTAAAGGATCAAAAGTATCTTCTGGTCCCAGTGAGTCTGTATCCACTGCCTGGCAATAGGGCTAATAAACATTTTAAAAGTAAAGCAATGAAAAGTAAAGCAATGAAAACTAAAGTGAGCATGATCTCTGGAATGAAATACCACTGTCAGTAAGGCAAACCAGAGAGATTTATTTTGAAATCATGTTCAATGTCACATTCACAACAGTGCATGCCTTCTTGCTTTTCTTCTCTCCATGAAACAGATGAGTTTGAATTAGATCCAGTCCAGAAAAAGGATCAGAGTTAGCACTTTCTCCTCAATATTGCTATTCTGCATGAAGGACATCTCCGTATGGAGCAAGCTAAAGATCTTTTGCTACAAGCATGGCAGGGTCTACTGCTAAGGCAAAGAAGAGATCACATGCATTTGGGGCAAAAATAATGTACCAGTAGTTTTAGTTTTTAGACAGGCTTAAAACGATCATTATATTGGCACAAAGTAAATGGCAATGCAGATAAATACTGAATTAATTAATAAAAAATATACTCAGTTTAATAGTGTAATAACCTTCCTACTAGAATTTCCAACTTAAAGTAGACCAATTGCCGACCTAATTGAATAGTTTTACTTAAGATTATTTACAAACATTAATAGCAATACTGTGATATATAAACCTCTGGTACCTCATCCTTTGCCTTAGTTTTCCTCCTGCCTTTGTACTTTCCTCCTTCGTATTTCTCTAGCTATGTCTGTCCACCTAATCTCCCATACCTGACAGAGTGAAAGTACACTATGTGTTTTCTGCACAAAGTGGATTGGCCTCGAGTATATTTTCTGAAAGTTTTCAGGACAGCAACAGAAACGTGGCAAATACAATAAAAATCATATACTTATTCATGAAGCATATAGGAATCACAAAAGGAAATGACTTACTGACAGGATACTCCCATCTACTCTCTGTTCAACACCAATTCCTTCGCAGAAACCTGTGCCTTTTTTTTTTTTTTTTTTTGAATTCTACAAGACACAGGAACTTCTGAGTCTGAGATGCATCTCACTTTCAGGCATGTAAATATGAATTGTGCTGATTTATGCCAGCACAAGGGAAAAGAAATCAGAGTGAAAATAGGTGGAAGCTGTGGAAGCTGAGAAGGAAGATACCAAAACTCAGAAGTCAAAAAGATTCTAAATTGCTACCTTTTCCCTGGATAGTCTATTAATGATCCCTGATTTTACTCTTCAGTGAACACAGAACGTTCATCTTAAAAACATCTTTTAATGCAAATTATAAGATGAAAGAACTGTTAGATGTAATAAGTGT
This sequence comes from Tinamus guttatus, assembly GCF_000705375.1. The sequence continues at coordinate 891,868 of NW_010584739.1, read as the reverse complement.
AGATCGTCTCCTGTACAGGTGCTTTTTAGATGAGGAAGCACATGACCTAAATTAGCCCCATGGATGCTGGTGGATGGTACTGGCACATTTCATAAGGATGTGAGTGTGGTTTCGTACCACCAGAATGATCACATTACGTATTATGATAAATCTACTCCAGTAGTAAGAAACATAACTTGTCACTTAATATAAAGGAGAAGAAATACCATTCCCAGACTATTGACAGCTACCGGCTGAGCTGAGCAAGACAAAACCGAGGGAACGAATGAAGACAGACTGCTAGTTTCACTCCACTATAAAGCAAATAAAAGCATGATACACTAATGGTCGGAAAGGGTGCGTGTGTGCCTGTATGTTTACATTTCCTCAAATACTAGCATAAAATTTTCTCTTACTACAATACACAAAGCGTAAGCAATTTTCAAGCTTCCTGCCAGCCCCTCTGTAAAGCTAAGGCTATATAGCAAATTGTCTTTCTCTTAGGAAAAAATTAAAAATTACCCTTGGTTTTCAGAGATGACAAAAGGAAATTAAAGACACAGTTTGGTTTCATGGACCAAGAAGACTTTTTTTTCACATTTCACAAATTCTCAGACTCCAGTCATAATGAATGAGTGGGTTTTTTTTGTTGCTGTGCACATTGGCAGTAAGGAAAAGGTAGCACCAGTTAGAGGTAAACCTGATTACACTGGGGCTCTGCGTCAGGTTCTGATTTCATATATACTCTGGTCAGCAGAAGCCACCAAAACCGCAGTGCATAAAGCTGCAATGAGTGAGATCCAAGTGTGGGCAGACAGATACCAAGCATGGCCGGCACATCTCTACCAATTTTTTTGTACTATGAGCTGCAGAATCTGCCATCCCACAGCTCTGATGTCCTCCTCAAAGGATGCTGTCAATCACTGGATTATGCTGGGTTTTTGGAATATGCCAGTGATGAGTATAAAACAAAGCCCCTCTCAGCTTCCACGGCCATCTTATGATTCTTACCAATAGGTCTCTCCTGCAGCAGAAATACAAAGCAACTTTATTTAGGAGATTTATAATAAGGGATTTGAAAACCAAATCAAATTCAAAGGTTTGGAGGCTTAGAACTGTATCAGAAACAGTATATGGGTGTTAAAGATGATATGATTTAAGCTTATAGCCTACTGTCAATAATGAGCAAACTAGAATGACCGGATTCAGCTTTTCGCATTCCTCTAGGCCAAATTGTGCTTCTCTGAAAGTCAGCAGAGAGAGGATAAATATATATATATTTTAATATAAATTAATATACTTTAATAATATATATATTTAAAAAATATGATGCAAGATCTTACACGATGCGAGAAAAATAGGCAAATTCAAATCCATAATAATATAGAATCCATTGCGAATACTAATTGTGATATTATTTTTTGGAATTCTTTTCTATACTTATCAGAAAGTAAACATGTATATCAAAATTAAGTGCTTTGATCAGTTTATAAGTATTCCCTCCACTGACTTTATATTTGCACAACTCCTAGCATATGGGTGTCCAAATTCTGAGCATGGACCTCTGAATGTAACCCTAATTAAACACTAAAACACACAGAACCATTTAAAAAAAGAAAAAAGCAAGAGTTCAACTGAAGCCCCCCCGCTCCCCCCCAAAAAATGTCAAAATAATAAGCAGCAAAAATATGAAGCAAAAGATCAGTCAATTGTAAGCAAATTAGAGTAGCTCTGGCCTGAGATGGATTTTCACTAGGTTTTCAACCTATCGTACTCAGGTCAAAGCAACATGCTTGCCTATTTGTTCTTATCCTGGAAACATAAAAAAGGTCAGAAATACTAACCTCAAAAAGTGAAAATGTTTGCTAAAATGGTGCTACACAGTTATTTTCGTAACAGCAAAAAATCACAGAAAATAAGTTCTAATCATTTCCTTTTGCATAGGTTACCGACGATGTCTCTGTGTAGATATATGTACCTTCAGCTCTTTCTAACTCTCCATCTTTACTCATTAGCTCAGATCAAGCAGGTGATGAGATGTGAAATTTTAGTGGCTGTGAAACTATGTTCTGTGATCAGACTATAGGATTTGCCACTTCTGTAACAGTTTGGACATTAAAGAAAAAAAAAAACACCCAGACAAAAATATACTCAGAAGAACAAAGTAAAATATTTACTGCTGGCTGTTAAACTACATCCTTCAAGTTAAGGCTAATGTGCTTTCCAATATGGGAACATTACCAAGGGGTCAGCATTACCGCATTAAAATTTTAGAAAGCAGGACTCTCAGGAGCAGTCCATGGTCTTATAAGCAAAGGCACACAAATAGAGTGATGGAGCCACTGAACCACAAACAGCAGTTTTTAAGTGAAAAGTCATGCAAAGGTACAAGGGCCTCAGGTCTCTGGTGTAACAGGTACATCTCTGTCTGCCTGCCCGCTCACTCAAGTGCTATTAAAGGCCGACCAATCCATCTGAGTGGGCCCATTTGCTCCTTGCAGGTACAAATGGCTATTTGCTGTACATATGCGATTACACACTCACTTCCTTTGCCCTATGCTAACAGCATGTAAAACAAAAAAGTGCCATTTTATATACACAAAGGCACTTATCGGGGGCCCTAGGGCTCTGAATACAAAGCACTCTGAATAGATTGATGGTACTGCGGTGGGGACAAACAGGAAATGGACAACCGTGCATTTCCCAGGTTAATAGCGTAATGATTCTCTATTACTAAAAAACTTGTGCACTTCACCACCTTTTGCTACTGATTCTTCCACAGCAGAAAAGCAAACTATAATGGAAAGCAGCCAGATGCTGTTCAGGCAAAGGATACCAAGAAAGTCGAAAGTGTCAGGAAGGTACTCTGGGTTTGCTTTCCTGATTGCTTGTACCTTTTCGCTCTGCAGTTTGTACTGCTGTTGACTTAAATCTGTGAATGCTCACTATGCTTTTCTGCTTAGCATAGGATACAGTTAATGGAAACCTTTTCTAGCAGGGGCTGTATTCTATCCAGACTTTCCAATACTTTAAAAAATACATTTAAACATAATTAGCAAAGGCTTAGGTGACACATACACTGGATGGAGTATTTCATCCATGAATCTCCAGAGACTCATGCTTGAATTGCATGCACCATGGCAGGTGCCGTGAGTTTTACGGCTTGTATCAGCTAAGATCCCTGGTGAAAACTACAGCAAATCAATTCATTCAAAAAATAATCAAAAAAAACCTCTCACACAATAATCCCTACATTTCCCTCCCTGCTTATCTCCAGCAAACACATAGTATTTTTCTCTTCAGAAAATTAATCTACGCAGAAAAGCACCAGGCCTGTTAAGAGTGTCACTCCACCTAAAGAGTGTGCACGGGCTTGGACTCGGGCTACGCTTTCTAGAGGATGAAGTGTTCATAGACTTCGCTGTTCAGAGAGAATTTGGTACCTTCATGCCTCAAACACATTCATTATTTAAATGAAATATCAGTGTGCTAGGTACTTTCAGAAATGTTTGCGTAACCTTGCCATAACACCAGCACCCTTCCCCTACCAGGCAGTATTAATACGACTAGCAACGCAATCCCATAATTTGCACTGTTTATTGTCCCTCTGTGACTCATACTCCAAACACTCAGGTAGTTTTCAGCGTTTTGAAATTTGGCTTTGTCTTAAATTTTGAACAATATCTGCCATTTTACACCTCAGAGCTCCGAGAAGGCAGCACAGTAGTTGGTGTACAGATGTGACAGAATGTTTTTATTCCACAAAAAAGCTCCCTGTTTTTGACACACTGGAAAATGTACAGCCAGAGAGTGCTTGAGGCAAAGATGCCACACCAGCCTTACATCTGTCTGCTTTCATTTGTCTACAACTGTGCTTATAGATAAAACAAGCCTTCCAGATGTCATCACAAGCAGCGTTCATATGCTGACTTCACTGAGACACTATTGTTTGCTGCCAGCATAACAGAGTTGTAAAACTAAAATATTTAAACTCTGCGCTACTCAACACAACTTTGAATGTCACACAGGATCTTACTTCAGGATTAATTAATGTACTCCCCAATAAAATAATCATGTGTTAAAAAACAGAGCTAACTGGCATACACAGTATGCTGCCCTTTTTTTTCTTCTTAAAGAGGCTGTTCTGGTTCCATGAAACACAGTGGAGCTGAAGAAGTTGCCCGTAAGGGAACAAAACATATACTTCCCATATGTTTGCAGAGAAGTGGTAAACGTATCTATACGATGTGTGTGGCAACATTTTGCATATCTCAAAAATGTAAAATGTTCTCGCTTTGTGGAAAAAGGACTGTTGCTGAAAACTAACAGATTTATTTTAAAAGTATATTTTAGTCGACAGTGGCTGTCATTAAATCTTTACTGGAGCCTGTGGCAAATAATTAACATTATTGCAGAATTCATGAGTTTTCCTATACCATGTCTTGTGAACACTGCAGTATCATTAATTACTTGCAATCACAAACCTGTGAAAGATTTCTCTGGGTGACCATTTTGCTATGGAACTTCTGGTCAACTCTGTTTAGTTAAGTCAAGAAAGCATTAATTGCAAAGTTGCACTTTTAAATTGCTTCAGCCATTAGGGAAAAACAAAAAGATGTGTTCCTACCCAGATATTGCTTATCTGTGGTACTACATCTTTAAACTATTGTTTTTGTCGAATAATTTGAAATTAACCAGCAAAGACAACCATTTAGCTCTGAAATACCTATGTTTCACTTTTGGAGGCTTATAATTATATATAATTATAGGTATATAGGTATATAATTATTATAATCAAAAATTCTAAGCTCTTTCATTCATGTCTATGGCGAAAATCACTCTACTGGACAATTATATGCAGTGTTCTTACCATGCCACATTGAAAATTATCTCTACAATGACAATTTTAATCTCTAAAAGCTTTGTCAAATTTTTGAGGTATTAACTATTAGAGAAGTAGGCTAGATTTGCAGACAAGCACACAGAGGTTGTAAATTTCCCATAGCAAAAAGCTGTGGAAGAAATGTATTTTTTCCAAGTGCAACAAACATAGACTTTATGAAATGAGATTTTAGTAACTGTTGTTAAGGAAAATTTCTAATTTCAGAGAAAATCCACACAAACTAAAGCTTACTTTTACAAGGTTTTTGATAGGATTTAAAGGGATCTAAAGCAGTTAACACAAAGGTTACAATGAAAACAGGACTGTAAAGCTTGACCTAAGAAGACAGCTTCTAACAGCTTTGGTCAGATAGGACAATACTGTGTCTGCAAAACTGGCAAAGTCACAGAGGATATGTTAGCTTTCGTAAGCTCATTAACACACAATTGCAAAACATATTAAGGAACCTGCATGCTCTGTGAGTCACGTGTCATAATTTGAAATCATGGAACATGCATGTTCAGAGGATAAGATCACTGGAATTCTTAAACATTAAGGGATAAAAACAAGTCACTACTCACCTAGTTAAATTATTTTGCATGCATATGCACACCTAATCTGCTGAAGGGTAAACATAGCCACATGGCTCAAAGTTCATTGCACTTAGCACTGATTTTTCTTTTTCCTTTTTTTTTTTTTAAAAAAAAGTTCCTTTCTAGAAAACCAAGTCCTAAACTAATAGCTAATTACTCAAACAATTAGAAATCAACACTTCAGAACCCATCACTTTCTATTGAAAAAAATGCGAGGAAAGTTATGAACTCAAATTTGCTATGAAAAAATTGTGGAGAAAATTCATTCATTTCCATACCACTGTTAAAAGATTGTGGTCATAATGATGAAAGCACACACAAATCAAGACCTTTAAATGAATATCAATACAGTATTGAGGGTGAAGACATTAAGACTCCAGGTTAAAAAACGCCATGTGCATTGCAGAACCTTGCACTCCAGTTCTCTCATCCACTAACAGTGAGAAACATCTTGCTACTTGTCATCCATGTATACTTCAAAAGAACCAGAGCTTGGAGCCTTCATTCCATCATGAGCCACAGAGCTGATTCTGTTTATTGTCTTGAATATCATATGTCTACTTTATTTAACTGCTGCACAAAATTCATACCATGAGTACAGCAAACCATCAAATAGCTTCCAGGAACGTCAATAATTTCAAACTACAGAGTTTTCTAAATTGGTAGCAATGCATTTTATAGAAAGAAAATATACTTTTTTCTTGTGTATATGAATATACACATGCACATGCAGGCACATGCATGCATACAGGAGTTGGAAGAAAGGCTTGCAAATGCGCTATGAATACCTTCACCTTTTCTTGTAATAAATAGATTTTACTTGAAGTTTCTGGGTGTTGCATGTAAGATCTGTTTAGCACCATGGTTTAGCACCAGGGATTTTCAGGGAAAATCTTTATAATTTTCAAGTCACGTATTCTACATTTTCATAATCTGCACATTATGTTTGTTCACCATTTGATCCAGTAGATCAGAACCACATACTGGTGGCAGGTCATCTCCTTGCACAATTTTGTTTCCAGCATTAAACTCCACATGGTAATCTAAAGCAGCAGTAAATACAGAGATCTGATTAAGGAAAGGAGTAGCAGAAGGATTTAAGAATCTTGCAGAGAAGTCTAACCACATTAAGGTTTGTAACACCTGCTAGTTTCTCTCCCCAGCTAACAATTTTCAAATTCTACTTTTAGGGAGTAATTATGATCTTAGGAGCTACACGGGAATAGCTTAGAAGCTCAATAATTGGCTTTCTGTAAAGCTCGATTTGAATGCTGTCTTTTCTATTTTCCCTCTCCTCTCCTCTCCTCTCCTCTCCAGCAAGTTTTGCATTAGAGGCAGACAACATTTGGTCCAAAGAACATGCTCTGCCCCACTTGCAAGGATGGAGCAATTACCAGTTCACTTGGGAAACATCATTTACACATAGATGAAAAAGACAAGAGTCAGGGAGAGTTAAGTTACCTTTGTCCTAAACAGCTGCTACTGAAAGTAGAAGAGCGAGAATGAAAGCACATGCCTATCAAGAAGAAAAACACCTATTATGTCTTTTGACAAGAAACTGTCAAAAGACATAAATAAATCTAAATTTAGGACCCTTACTCTCACTAATTGAAAACAGGATGTAAACTATGAAATGGCTAAAATTCTTCTGAAAATTAAATTCAATCTCCCACTTATGCTTTTTGTTTTCTTAAAAAAAAACTATTAAATGACTTATTTGCACAGTCATAAAAAAATGCACAGTCTGGAGCTTGTGAACTCCACTTGTGGAGCAAAAAAAGTGCAAAAAAGTAAAAACTCTTCTGGCTTGACTGATGGCTTCTAAAAGAAAGGAAGAAAGAAAAGGGGAAGAGAGACACAGTCCATCTTAGAACTGTGAAGTAAAATTCATGCTCCTCCTGGCACAGGGAGCAGAAACGCTACACAAAGAGCTCTTTGTCATTTGCTCTTTACCTATACAGTGCATGTATCTTCAGGTATCATTACTAATTAAGAGCAGCGTTCACTCGCTTTGCCCTGTTCTTGGCCAGGAACAACTGTGCTGTTGACACAACCCTGCAGCAGGGAGCTCTGACACAACACCAGTACTGCCTGTCTGATGATGCATCCTCCCACCTCTGAAACTCAGTCTGCTGTCCCTCTGAAGCTTCTGACCCAAAAGCACAAGGATCCCACGATTACAGTTACACTTGGTTCATCTAGTCAGTGGCCTAACATTTTCACAGACTGTCCCACCTTACCATTTTTAATAAAGTCTTGATAACCCGTGTTCTTCTGTGAATAAGTGCCTGTAAAAATATAAAGGTGTGTTCTGTGGTTTCAGTGAAATTATTTGTAGAAGGCAAAGTCCAGTGTGGCTGAAGCCACACTGTCTTTTTCCTACACCTTCCCTTGAAACTTTCATATCTTTTCTGGAGTTGATTTCGCTTAAGCCCTTTGAAAATAAATCATTCCCAAAAGCACTCAAGATTTCCCTGAAGGGAAATCAGGCTTCCTGCTTCATAGGTTTCCACTCCTTTACTGAGAGGCTAATGCATTTTAGGGATGTTTGTTCTGATGCAAAGCTAACTTAGGAGTAAAAATAAACTAGGAGCATTCACAATGCTGTTGGAAGGCAAAGAATGCCAAGTGCTAAAGTTAAATCGCCAAAGATAGTCGTAGTTCCTTAATAACCTTCTCCTAGGACTAATTTTGCTGTCTTCATTTAGTAAGCTGAATATGCAGTCATGTAAAAATCCAACAAAATCCCCAAACTTATGATAGCCTTATGTGATGAAAAATAATAATTTTATTGGAGAAAATGATGGACTCCTCCTTCAGCTTGATGCATGGAACCCAAGGCAAATCTTTACCATAATTACTCAAGTGAGTTTCACGTTTATTACTCAGAAGCCATTCCATTTACACTTCTGTGAACACTAGGAGCTACATTTAGCTTGCTTCTGGTATGGGTATCTCCAGAAAATTCTTACTAGAGTTGATATAAACCAATATGTTTTTTAAAATCTTAATATCCAAAAGCATGATTATTTTTTCATTAGGCTATTTAACCTGCAAGACCCGCAACTTGCTGATTAAACACCACATCATTATCATAGCATATAATTACTTACTGTGAAAGAATTATTTATTTTTAAATTCTACTCAGTAGCCAGGGCATTCACATTATTGAAGTACTCTATCTCATACCGCAAATGAAGCTGCATGCAGAATTTTACTGCATATCTGTATTGGAACACAATTTCATTTTTTAAAAAATAACCCAATTTAACAATTCAGAAGTTCTCACATATGTTTTATAAAAATGTATGAGAGACCTAAAAACCATAGAGAGTCATAACTTCGAGCTGGCTCATTTGTTTCCATTTTATTACAGCACTACATGGTGGGCATCAGGCTCCTCATAGAAAGTAGAACATTAAATCTTCATTCTAATCTGTTTTAGCAGAAGGATATTAATAGTTTAATATTATTTTGTCTGACTGATAAAATACTATTTCAAACAAGACCAAAGAGAGCACTGAACCTCTGCAGAGTCCTATCCAGAAAAAAAAATAAACAAAAACCAACGTGCCCTCCTCCTCCCCCCGCCCAAAAAAGTGAATATTACTTCAAGCTATATTCAAAAATAATACTTCCTCTTTCTTGACGGGTTGGGTACTATATTCTATTTATGACCCATTCTCTAGATGAACTCCTACTTCTTACTTTGTCTGAAGGCCACTGCACAGATATAAAATGCATTGTTTATATTGATATCTTTTATTTTCTACAGGCCAGGTTTTCACTTGGAGTCCTATAATGTGGCTCTTGACAACTTCACAAAAACTCTTCCCCAACTTCGTGAGTATGTTTCAGCAGTAAGTCAAATAGCTGGGATATACTACTACAGAGGATGGAAATCATCTGAGTAAATCATTTCCTTATCCTGTAAGGTGCTGTAATAAATATTAACTCCAGGTTCTCTGTACCACCTGCCGTGGCGTGAGCCAGTCTCTTTGCGCTGCCGAGCTGTGGAAAGGATGAGGGCCAACAGTGAGCTCAGATATTGTTCAAGCCTTGGCTCCTTTTCATTGGGATATGAACTGACATTCGCTTATACGCCTCTGCTCTCTGAATAACTGGCTTTAGATATTGAAGTATCTGTCTGTTTCAAGTGGCTTAAATAAAATGGGAACCGTTAAACCATCTTCATGTCCCTGTAAACCAAAATCATGCAACAAGGAACATACATAGGAACATGCAGAATTTCTGGAGGTACT
>NW_010584739.1:827816-863157 GCF_000705375.1 Tinamus guttatus | reverse complement strand
AAGAAAGAAAGAAAGAAAGAAAGAAAGAAAGAAAGAAAGAAAGAAAGAAAGAAAGAAAGAAAGAAAGAAAGAAAGAAAGAAAGAAAGAAAGAAAAGAAAGAAAGAAAGAAAGAAAGAAAGAAAGAAAGAAAGAAAGAAAGAAAGAAAGAAAGAAAGAAAGAAAGAAAGGGACTTATAAATGTTTTCATAAGATGAACGTCATCCTGAGGGAAAGTGTTTCTGAACCATTTCCTATTTTATTGCAAAGATATACTGTCTCCATACTAACTGCTTATATAAGAAAGCTAAGAAAAAATTTCTTTTTTTTGTGGTCTTTTGGTGTAGTCAAGCTGTTAATACCACCAGGATCAGCCAACATGCTCAGACAATCAGCAAGTGCTCCAGTTACTTCCGGATTTCCATAAGGCACAGGCTGGAAATACATGCACTAAAAGTCTGACAAGAAAAAAAAAAAAAAAAGTTCAGACCTCCAGCAAAGTGAGTCAAATAATAGTTAATCTTTAAAAAAAAAGGTGGGGAGGAGGCTGTAAACTAAATTAAACTAAATGCTCAGTGCTCTAAATTTGAGGTTGGGGTTGCAGTGAGGTGTCAAGCAAGGAGTCTGCAAAATGTTGGAAAAGCAGCAAACATACAGACACACACACACACAGACACACAAACAACAGCAATAACCAAGAAGTGCAGTCCGGCTCAGCTGGGTTCCTCGGGGTGGAGGGAAATGCCCACGTTCGGGGTCGCTGACACGTCCGCTCCTTTGCCACATGCTCTCACAGAGGCTCCCAGGGACTGTGAGCCACAAAGGGCTCACACTTCAAAGAGCTTCAGAGGCTCTAAAATACAAGGACCTGAACTGACTCACCACCTTGGCTGTTTTGCAGGATTTTGTCCAGCCTTTCAGCTGAGGCTGTCCAAAACGAGCACGGCTGAAAATGAAACAAGGTGTGCGTGTAGGTATGCTGGGGGGCAAGGGGGAAGGAATGTAATATTAGCCAAATATTCATAAGTTGCTTTCTGTTCTTCACAAGTTTCAACTATTTTCCCCCTCTGTTTCAGTCTGGTTCTCACAGACAACTCACATGGACACACAAGTGTAACTCCTCAGTCTCTGAACTCTCATAGTGTGGATCAATACTTAAATACATAGGCAAAGAATGGTATGCTTTATTTTAAAATGGGCCATTAAAATATTTTTATTAAACATATGCATTCTGGAAGCTTTTTTCCCCATATAAATCAGCTGTCGGATGTAAAGGAGCGAATCATTCAAAAATCATTTTTTAAAAATTACACTGAATTAGTCCCAGCTGCAATTCCATCATTTTCCATGCCACTTAACTGCTTACACCTAACCCTTTTTTTGTCCAGTTATAAGTTTTTTACTTTGGAGTGATATCGTCATCACTACACCTCACATTGCTGCCATTTTGAAACCGAACTAAAAGCCAAATAAATATGCTGCTTCCCTCATGGCATCTGACCACAATGGCTTACGAAACCCCAAAGCTTTCAGATAAAGCAGAGAAAGAAAATGAATGGAAAAATCCACATGGACTGAAAAATGAAGATAAAACATAGTCAATAAGGCAACCCATAAGCTGCACAGCAGACACTGAAAGACAGTAGAAAATAAAACAATGGTAGATGTGGATACATAATACACAGCAATTACAGCAAGGGTTGTAACACTTGCTGAACAAATACTAACAAGTATCTGCTGAACATACAGACCCACCTACCTGTGCTGATCATTTGGAAAAAAAATTTAAAAAAAGTATGATGAGAACCACCACTCCTCTCCTCTTGATGATACGAGAACTTTTCCATATGAAAATAACTGCCATAACTGCCACTCAATATTTTTGTTCCATCTCCAGTAAGGGAGAAATGTCAACAGCTAAGGACACTCACCTTCCAAAATATTATTGACAAAATGTTTGCTTCTCTTCCCTCCTATTTTTAAATTGTTTTTGGTTAAAGGAAGGAGAGAAGGAGTAGTAGTCAAATTTTGCAAAGTTAAAACTGGAAAGCTAATTCAGTATGCTTAACTGTTAGAAAGCATGGTGAGCTTGATTTTGCTACCTCCATTTCAACTAAACAGGGTGCACTGCTTGCAAAGTAAGACACTACTAAAATAAATATCAGAGTCTGCCTTTAAATAACATTTTTTTTGCTTGTATTCATAGATGGAAACTAAAGGACAATTCCTGTAATGTCTCTTCAGGGATTAGTGTATGCATTTGGAAGAGCAGATTTTGATAGCCAAGTTTGCATGGAGACATCCGTGCATGCTGCCAACATGCTTGAAAAGCAAAACTGTAATTTACTTCTAAAAAGTGTATATATAAAAAGAACTTCAAAGATGTATCAGTCAGCTCGCTTTCAGCAAAAACAAACAAACAAACAAAAACCCACAAAAATAATTACAAAACATATGGTGCAAACCATGGCTGTGTTTATTTTGTGACAGTTAACATTATTTACAGTGTAATCTGGTCAAAATTAATACTCTGAGGACTATACACAAAGTATTTCCAACACTGTGTGCTTTTAAACTCCACACACTGAGTGAATCTATCTGCTAAAGCAGAATTCTCCTGTTTTCCTCCAAACAAAATGCAATACTATTTGTTTTTTATGGATCCATTATAAATTCTTGAGTGACACAGATGACAAGCTGCCAATAGCAATAAAAAGCCAGGATGCTAGGCAGGGAAGGTTGATTTTTCAACATGCCAAAGTTTGGTGGAAATATAAATTTTAAGGACTCTTCCATTCCCTGTGTCCGATCCTTAGCTGCAGTGTGTTCTGCACATTGACTCTGTCACTCGCAAATTAGCAGGTCTTTGAAACACGCTTCCAAATGCCCCTTACTCTCTTGTGGGGGGTCGGTTATGTCCATATATTTCAAAGGCAGCAGAAGTTCATCTCATGGTTTGTGCTTCTCACTTAATGAGCTCAGCCCAAGCAATAGGCCTGTGCTCTAGGAGGTTTACAAAACTCTCAGCTGGGGAGGAAAGAAATCCAGGACACAGGAGCTCCCATATGTCCCGTCCACAAATGCTGGGACAGCAATGAGCAAGTAGGCAGGCAACTACTGCTGCCTCTTTCCATCCACTCCATAAAGCTCTTGCTTGAAACAGGACCAAAAATAAAATAAAAAACCTCGTCACTAAAGCTGAGAAAGGATTTGCTTCATTTGAGAGTCCCAAAGTGCAAAACCTGCCACAAATGATCCCTGGCTGGTTGCCTGGCTTTGCAAGATGGAATGAATGTCAGTACACTGAGAAACAGAGTCTACCCCAGTGAAAACAATTAAGAGAAAAAAAAAATGTCCAGAAACATACAATTCTTAGTGGAAACAAACTTTCTCATACAGTTCCCACAATATACCATTCATTGCTTTTCAAGTAAATGGCAATGCTTATAGGAAAGGAACTGTTTAGTTACTTCGTCTGACTAAGCTAACATACATTCATCCAGCTCCAGTTCAGAAAAAAACCACTATTACATGCGAGCAGATCCCAGCTAAGTCAAAGGAGTTAAATGTTTAAAGTTGGGTAGATGCTTAGACACTTTGCTTTGTGCCACGACAAGCAGCTCTTTGAGCAAGGCATCTAATGAAGCCTGGTTTCCTATGGCGCTATGTCTCTGGTGCCCAGTAAGCGGAGAGCTCCAGCTGAGGCTTTTCCTTTGGTCTGCATTTCCATGACCCCTCTCCCCCTCCCTCCCCACTGCAGTTCCTTTGGTGCCATGTAAGTGATGAGAACTGCCTCTCCTGCAGTGGAGGGATGACCAGCATCCCTCCCCACTACCCAGCATCTGCAGCTCCTTCTTTCCTGACCCTTGAAATGAGCTGAAGGTGACCAATTATTGCTAAGGTTATTAGAACGGGCACACATAGACTCATACATTCATATATATCTATCTATATCTACAAACACACTCACATATAAGCTCCATCAGACTCGCACAGACACACACGTGTATTTCCACATATATATTTATATGTATGTGTGTGTGTATGTGCTGCACAAAGCTCCATCGCACAAGTCCTGTTCCTCTGGGAAAGCAGCTAGAAGAATGAGGACTCGTGTGCAGTGCGGTAGCTGCTGAGATTGCAATACAATTCTCTCACATGCACTTAGGGTAAGCACCGTGTTGGAGTGAAAGTGAGCACATCAGCGAGGGATTTATAGTCATTGAGTACCGCAGCGTAAAGCAGGCTAGCAATAGCGGGGAGCCCTTACAGGCACACATCTGATGTCTGGTGTGACTAATACTGTCACACAGAAAAGAGTGCAGCAATTCATGCTATGTTAGTGAAGCTATTATTCAGACATGGGAGTATATATATACACTCATTTCAGATTTTTCAATCTGAAGCACTTCTGAAGCACCTCAAACTGGTTTGACATTTAAATTCTCAAAAGCACTTCAAAGCCCATAAAACTTTCTATTGCGTTGACATTTTCATCCCGCTCCAAACAAATCTTTACATTGATATAGTGAGCAGTTCCATGCTAATGTGCTAAATTTTTATTGATCTATTTGATCCTGCAGATTACTACTCACCAAAAAAAAAAAAACAAAAAAGCAATAGCTTTTAAAAATATATATGTGTTTTATTATTTCTGTGACTCTAGTAAAAGCGTAAAGCCCAGGTTATTTATGTCACACTGTTTCTAAGCCTAAGAAAAATGGCTGTATTGACCCCAAGTTTGTGCTAACTCTTCAGTCCAGCTGAACTTTTCAAACTACCAAAATAAACAACTCCCCTCATTTAAATATTGCTATAAGACAGTAATAATACTATATACAATGATAGTGTACTATAACACAGCAATAAAATTAGCAAATTGGAATACATTTGAGGCTACAAGGCTGTTCAGCTCCAAACATATCAAGTACTGGGCTCCAAGAATATATACAAGTAGACATTATGAGAAATTTACTCTTTCAAGAGGCATTCTGAGACCATCATAAAGTGAGATAAAGTTGCTAGCTGTGTTTGATTTGTGGGACATAGGCTCCTCAAGCCCACTAAACAAGGCTGGAAGTGACTCCTGGAAAGCTATTTTTCCACTGTCAGCAAGATGTCTGGTCTGCAGGCAGCAAAAGATACGCACATCATAAATGTCAGTCATCCCCCCCTCTCGGCCACCCCAGCTCTGCTGGCCAATAGTCTCAAAAGAGCTCCAACATCCAGGTGCAGAGCAGCATCACCCAGGCACAATTGTGCCAGCAATCTGCTACCAACATTTCCTCCCCTGTTCTCTCTCTCTCTCTTTTTTTTTTTTTTTTTCCTACCCTGCACCCTTGGCCATAGAAATAAATCTCCACTTTTAGCTGTGGCATAAAATGGATGGCATGGATTTTACATCCACGTCCTCACAACTTTTCATGTCTACAATATTTTCCATTCTGTAGGTTGGTTGGAAATATTTGTAACAAGAGAAAATCAGGCCCAAGTAGAAAGTGATTGAATTAGTACTAGTTAAATTCTGGTTTTTACTACTTGTTTTCTTTTTTTTTAAAGAGAATTCTTTCTCTAAAAGATGGGGATCAGAAGGATGTGAGGATCGGAACATATAAGGTACTTGGCATTTTTAATTCACTTTTCATTACAACTGCAGAATAGCCAATTCTGGCAATTTTATCAAATATCTTGAGATATTAATAGGTGTTTTTCTCACTGCCACTGCTTCTTGGAGTTCTTGGATTGATTTCTGTCTCTCTCTCTCTCTTTTTTTTTTTCCTCCAAAAGGAATTTTCATTTTGCATTATTTTTAAGCCAGGTTTCAAAGCTGTAAAGAAGTAGCTTAAAAATAAAAACCTGAAATTTTCCAGTATAAAATGGAAAGTAGAAAAAAAGACCTAATACTTCTAAATCAATTCCCCAGTATTTAGAACTTGAATTTCTGACCTTAAAATGTTTGAGGTTAATACTTTACCTCAAACTGTAATACTGTAGTAATTACTGTAGTAATACTGAACTGCTTCATATTAAAAACATGCTGACCTTATTCAGTGACTGTCCTTTTCTCAAGCCATTCCCCAAGCATTCACGCTGCTATTATTGAGCTAGCTGAACATAGTAATTGCCCAGGCATTGTCCTAGCTATTCCCAAATATTCTGGGAATTATTCTGATATAATAGGAGGCCACGAGCAACACAAGCCAGCTGCAAGCCACCTGATGGCCAAACTGATTCGCTTCATTCCTAACAGTAGCAGCATATGCCAGCTCAGAACCAAGTTAAAGACATCCAATATCCACAGTGCATGGGCAAAAATCAAATACTGCCAACTCAACCATAATACTAGGAAAGCTATACATATATACACACACACGTGTATATATATATATATATATATATGTAAAAGCAAGCTGACATATACAAAGCCAGCAGTAAAATCTACTTGTCCTACAACAGATTTACTGGTCTTCAGGAGGACTCTCGTGGAATAAAACAGATCTCCATACCTATTTCCACAGAAGAAATGTAAGACTATGGGGGTGCAATTTTGGCCCTTCTAAAGACAATGCAAGATTCATCATGGATTTCAAAGGAGACAGGATATATGCAGACTTACTTTCTCCCTACTATAAATAGCAAAAGTTATCCAAAGGAGTGACTAAATTAAAATACAAAACAATTTCTTCCTATTTGCTAAAAAGATTATTTTAAAAATAAAATAGTTACTGAAACTACGATTCTAGTGTTGATGTTTCAGAATTTAACTAAAGAACAATACTAATTTCACATTCTATTTCATTAGAGGATCTCAAAGCACTTCATAAACATTAATTAACAACATCCCAGTATTAATTGGGATGATTAGATCATTTTGCAAGAGTCATGGGGGAGGAGGGAGGAGGGAAATCAAGCTGAAGCACAAAGGACTTGTGCAGCAAGTTAATATATTATAGACAATAAAATATTACACGTTTCCTGGCTCCAAGTTAAGCATTCAAAATTCTAGGACATGGTACCAAATGACAACCAAAGCACATAAGGAAAGTAAATTTCTTAATTAAAATATAAAAACTCAACTCACTAGATTCAAAATGTACACTGGTAAGTAAAAGAGGGTTGTCTGTCTACATTCAGCACTGTGCTCTTACTGCCTAGAAGGCAACAATAAGTGCTAATGACATTTACCCCTTCTAATAAGAGTCATTCACACTTCACTGTTATTCCTTGTTATTGCTCAGGACAGGCACTAGCACCTCATTGAAAGATCAGTGCTGCAAGGGAAAAAGTCCCCTTGAGATCCCTTAGAGTTCAAGAAAAGCAGTAAATCAACTGATGCTGGACAGATGACAAGTTTGATTCTCTGGGGCCCTTCCTGATACCTAAGTGTCTGAGGGCCTAAATTTCATGAGTGCCTGAAGCCAGTTCTGACATACAGACAATCAAAACCACCCCTAAACTCAAGAAATAAAAGCAAGAGGTGTCTAAATTTGGAAAAGTCTTAAATCCATTCAAGTGTCATGGTCTGGAAGGAACCAATACTGTGTACTATCTAATTGAGTTAATCTCCATTTGATGTGTGGCTGAATGGCTAATACCATGACCTTACCACCTCCCGGATCATGATTTGAATTCAGCCTGAGGTCCTCGGTAGACATGACAGTCTATAAAAAGCAGAAGTACTAACCTTTGTCCTGTGTTCTGTGAAAAGAACAATGATAATTTCTTGGATTCTTGGAACAACTCTCCCCCCCCTTTCCTTTGATCAAAAGCTTTGTGACCCTTTGCTTTCTTTATTTTATAATTGATCTCTGTGCTTATTACAAGTAACCTGAGATGCTAACCCTAAATTCCTGTCCTCAACTCAGCAGTCATTTCCTTGGCACTGTGCAGGATACCTTTGGGTGAAGGATTCACAGGGCACGGGCAGCAACGAAAGTGACTCTCCAGCTAGGAGGAAAGCCCATCCATCCCTGTCCCTTATCCACAGAGGATAAATCTGAAAAATTGAGACCTTTGTCATACACATATGAGTACGTGCGTAACACATCGGTAATATAAATAAATCCATACAATAATTATATGCTATATCATAATAAAATACACATATATAAAACACAGAAGGCATATAACATGATATATGATATATAGCATGTATATTATATGTATGCACCTATAGAAAGTTTTGTGATCATAAATGGTTAATGTAAATTCAAATGCATTCTAAAATAAGATAGCTGGGAATAGTTTCATCCTTGGTTTACCTGCCAAGTCCCAAGTTCTGGGTCCTGTTTCTCCTGAAATGCTTGCTGGCATCACTTACACCTAAAGCAACTTGAACAGTTAACCAGCCCTTTCACCCTCTTACTCCCCCACTCTGCTTTAGGTTCCTGTGATTTTATCAGTTATTACAGGAGAGACACCAGAACACAAACTCAGGCTTTGGCAGGTGAAGAGCCTTTCAGCTACATTCTAAAAAGAAAGCAAGCATGGTCCTGGCCTGTGCCTGATAGACCATGTCCTCGCTCTGCATCCCAGTAGCTGTGTCCAGCTGCATGGAACTAGCTCAGTCAGTGAGATTGCTGCCTCTGTTGAACCCAGCACTGTGAACAGTAAGCCTTCCATGTGAGAGAAACACAGATTCACGACAGTGTGTCTCTGGTTTGGGTTTTTGTTGTTGTTTTGGTCTTTGACAGCCAGAATGTTTACCATTAGAAAGGCCACCTCTACATTCCTGAATTAAGTGAAAAACTGGTTATGAAGGCTAAATTTTTCTTAGCAGAATTATGAACTAGCATTGTGTATAGTGCTGCTGATCACTAGGGGTTATACAACCCTCTGCTTCATTACCCTTGCAAGACACAAGCCACAGAGCAGTGACAGCACTGCTCTCCAGCTATACATATCCTGAAAATCCAAATGATCTTTGAATGTAACCAAGACATCTGTTGTCATGTAACTTGTCCTGGTGGCAGCTGGAAATGCCTTTGAACTCTTTGGCCTTTATTTTTCTTTCCCAGTTCAAGCACTAACAGGCACGATAAATAAAATGTCATGGTATGGTTGGCAGTGATAGGAAGGAATTGGAATAGGACGAATAAGGAGGTATTAGGAAAGAAGGCATCAAAAGCAGCCTGGAGCTGTTGGGCAAGAAAACTCTGTGCAGACATGGCGAAAACCTAAAAGATCTTCACACTGCAGTATGGTGGCACTGCTTTGTGTCCCCTGTCTCAATGCAGAGTCTCATTGCTTCCTCCCTCCCCAGTCCTTAAAAGTTTATCTCCATTTTTTTTTCTTTCTTTTTTTTTTTTTCTTTTTTTTTCTTGTCTTTCAATTTAGAGCAGAGATAGGGTAGTCACTCCTGGCTTAGTGTGGCTGAAATGCGTACAAAAGAGCAAGGGGCACAGCAGAGGATCTCCGTTTCACAGAGCGCAAGAGAGTCATGGTAAAGTGACTCACGCGGGAGAGAAGAAACCCTTCCAGATGATCACAGCCACAAATATCAGCAAACAGTGGTGCTGAGGGAGGGATGGAAAACCGGGGAGATGGACACATCATGTAACCGATCCTTTTCATCCCTTTGTGATAGAGGTAAAGTGGGGAAGGAGGGGCAGCAAAACAGAAGTGAGGCTGATGGAGGCAGGATAAGCAAGAAGAAGGGGTGACAACAGAAGCAGCAAGCTGGAGTGGAAAGAGGAGGAGGATGGCAGAGAGGGACAATGGCAATTTCTTGGATTCCTGGAAAAACTCTTCCCCCTTTCCCTTTGACCAACAGCTTTGTGACCTTTTGCTTGCTTTATTTTAAAAAGATCCCTGCGCTTCTTGCAGATCCCTGAAAGAATTAAGTAGGACACACAGTAGAGAGAGACAGATTTAAATCACATTTGCTCCGTGAGACTAAAATTCTGGATATATGTTATTCAGCCTTGAGTCTTGGTAACTCAAAGGTATCCACTGGAAAATAACACTGGAAGAGAGGGACGTATTTGAGCATTTCAGACAATAATTTCAAGGAGAAAAGAAAACACAAAAACATGTCTGAAAAAAGCCAACCAATAAAGCTGTAAAAGAAGAGCAGCTATCCCTTCATTGTCAAGTAATTAAATGTAGGTGGCATTTATTATGGGAAACATGAACTAGTTTGTGAAAGACTTTGGTTCCGCTTTGTCCTTTGGCATAGGCTTTTCCAGATAAATATTTTAATCTTTCTTTGCATCAGTTTTACTATCCATAAACACGAGGTAATCATCATAAAGACACAGAAAGACTAAATGCTCCTTAAAATGCTTGGAAATCCTCCAGTGGTCACAGCTAAATAAGTGCAAAGTATTAATTAACATAGATTGACAAAGAGACAAATGAGGAATGAGAAGAGATATCAATTAATTGAACACAGAGTCTTCACGTACAGAAGTCATTTTGGTTGTATTGAAGGTGTGTAGTTGTCATCAGAACTTTCTCTGGATTGTAACCGGAATCTTTTTTTTTATTTAGTTTTCATCATATCATAATTTGATTGTCAATTTATTTTAACTTTGTAATATTCATTATCTCAAATAACACGGCATACTATCATTGGTAGGGCTTCTGGTTATGATAGAGTGCTTGTCCTGGGAAAACAACCTGACAGAAACTTCACATGACCCATGATTATAGCTCATAAATAACATTAGATTTAAAGAATGGTACCACAGGCTACAGCACTAGTTGTCTGCCCTGAATAAGCTGATACCCTCAGATCCCCTTCTGTTTGTTTGTTTTCCTTCTAATGCTATGTATGTTTAAGCAATGCAGGCTGTTTGACAAGCTGTTTAATTAAACCCAAGCCCTTGCACTTGGACTCAGTTCAGCAAAAGTTCAAAGATCTTAGAGGGGGCGAAAGAGTGCACACAGAAAGGCTTCATCAAGGCCTCTAAGGCCACATAGCAGCAGCACCCATGACTTTCTGACATTGTCCATGGACAGGCCTGTGGTGGGCAATATTCAGTTTTCAATTATTTTAGAATTTTAAATAATTTCCATCTGTGCCCATGCTAAGGGGAGATGAGGTGCTAACAGGTTACTCAGGAAAAGAACAGAAAATAAATAAAGAACAGTATTGTTAGAAAAGATTGAATTCAGTCCTATGGTCTCTCCCTAAATCTCTTGACCTAATCTGGAAGTAATAGTGGGATGCATGAACTATCAATTTCCTGTAGTTTTCTGAGAAAATGTCATTCAAATGCAACACTAATATATGGGAGTATTTAATTTGGTTGTGAATATATTTTTATTTACAAATCTCAGAACTGGATAATTTAAGCTATGCTACTTATTTTACAGTTTGCATAAGCTCGTTTTAGTTGATAGGATGTTCCTTTTTGAAAAACGTCTATTTTTTTTTTTTCCCCCCTAAGATACTCCTTGTTCTGTCAGCCAGCTTCAGCAACTGAAACAGTTCTCCTGGCAGGACATCCTGCAGAGCCATCAGAGCAATGGCAGAATGAGCCAGCGTCTACCCTGAGTGTTTTGTTACCACCGGAAGAGTTAACTAAACTCTGTAAGTATGAACTGATCTGATGATCTGTATGCAAGGAAATACACAAGCATAAATCAGCAGTGGCAGAAAAAGTCATTAACTGTAAGTTTTTCCTTTTCGTTTTAAAATGAGCAAATTTGACAATGAAGCCACAAAGATAAGCAGTCCGCTCTAGTCCAATTTCCAGCTTTTCTGAAGTAGAGAACAATACACAGTCACTTAGAATTTCCTCAGTTGTTAGTACTGACATTGCCACTGAGAAGATCTTCATCTAGAATTAGAAATCCCATGCACTGGACAGTGCATGGACTATTGTAAGCAACACACCTTTTGTGGCCAATATCATACAGTACTTTTCCAGATTTCTTTTTTCTTTTTTTTATTTCTCACAGCTGTGAGCAGCACCAGGGAGCCCGACAGCCAAAATTTCACCTGTAAGCTACTGACTAGAATCCACCTTTTTTCATAGGCTTGTCAGAAAGAATGGGATTCTGAAGTCTAGCTTCTTTT
This sequence comes from Tinamus guttatus, assembly GCF_000705375.1. The sequence continues at coordinate 851,155 of NW_010584739.1, read as the reverse complement.
CCTAACTCTGATACAAACTGGTCACTTAGACCTTCTGTACCTCTGCTTCCCTCTTTGCACCATAAAGATAATATTTATTTTACTCTTTTACACTATGGGAATACAACTATTTGATCATGGAACACTTGGGAAAGTGTTGAGTTGTTACTTAAAATACAACATTAAATCATTATTTGCAAAGAGTCAGTTTCTGGCTTCTCAGTTGCGATCACATGCTCGGTGGTGTGCAGCTGGACCGGTGTGAAAGCTGCATGCCCCAGCTGCTTGCCACCAGTGGCTTAACTGCTCTCCAGCCCTTTCTTCCCCAGATGAGCAGAGCTAACTTGCACACGCCTAACGGGAGCATTTTCCTAACCTGGCCTGTTTGGAAAGCGCCTGGCTAGGGAGCAATTAAGCTCACAGCTACACTGGTGAAGACGGGTAAAGTATTCTGCTGTGGGGAATGGAGGAGGATGTCTGGCAAAGTAACGCCCTTGCTCAGCTCTGCTGGAACCCAAACAGAGCTGGAGGCTTAATCACATGGAGGCGAAAGAAACCGCATCAAAATCATAAGAGTAACAAAGCACGTTTCTTTCCGAGGAGCAGGTGCAGAACGTGACCCAAACCAGCCTACTGTTGTTGACAAAATAACTCCCTGCTGTGTAAAGAAAGTTGTATCTGGGTCCTCCCAAAGAGAACAGCCTATGGTTTCATCAACAGTTCTGCGCTAAGTATATCAAATTGGGTCCTCACGATAGGTACCAGATAAGCAAGGCTAGTAAGTGCTCTACGTGGCCACAGAAGAGACACAGTCTGGAAAGTGTTTCCCTTTGCAGAAAGTTTCTTTGGGATTACACTCACAAATGAGGAAACATGTCCTCCTCTAAAACATTCAGCCCGTAAGCTCTCTGATGAGACTGCTGAGCTAAAGTCACTCACTGCTACTTCAGAGACAGGTAACTATTCACCAGAATATTGATTTATCGCACGCAGGCCACTTGCTAGGACTAATTATCTTTTGGCGATTGCTAGCCAGGCTCTGACTGCCCCACTGTGAAAGTCAGTATAGCACATTACCCTGCCCTCAGCCACTCCATGGGCTTATAGGTTCCTTTGCTTCCTGTTCTCCATTAATGCACCCACTGAAAGATAATCTTGATACTGTGTTTTTCTCTGTCCAAGTTGCTTTTCAGTTTGCTTTTTAGAAGCACTGTTGGTGAAAACAGGAGTATTACAAATAATCTGAGCCATCTTGTAGACTAGTACCCAACTAAACGGTTCTTGGCTGTGTCTCATTTCCCCTTGAATTATTCTTAAGGGGAGAAAACTGGGAGGCTCTTCTCAAAAGAAAGGTCCTATTACGGCTTTTTAAAAAAATAAGATGTAGAAATATTGCAAAATAAAATATTTTGATGGACATATCTACCCTAAGATTATTTTTACAGAACTATTCTATTCAAGGAAATTGGTAAAATATTTTAAAATGTTGAATATGATTCAGGGCAAATTCAGCACTGATTAATCTGTCACAGCTTCCCATGGTGTGATTTTTTTTTAATGAAATTCTCTTTCTTTTATTAGTTTTGTAAATCTTTGTTGCTATGGATAATTGCTGATCTCTAATCAGAACTAAATATTCTGGAAATCTGTGATGACCATTATGTTAGAGATAAACAAGCTAGTTTACTGGCATATACCTAATGACAACATTACAGCATATTTGTATGTTTGATAAACAATTTGTATGTATGAATGCATGGTAAATTTAGCAGCACTTGAATAAACCAGATTATAACTTACACAGGTCTGCACAGATAAGGAAGAGTAACTCTGCTTCCAGGCTTGAGAGTGACACATCCCTGAATGTACTATATGACAGCAACAGTCTAGTGATATTTTGGGTAACCTTTGATACTTCACATATTTGGTTCTTTCACAGTAAGACAATACGATTTCCTCTGAACCTTTATGTGTAGGAGAAGCTAAATTCAAAAATCCCAAATAAATCTGTGAAGTGTGCCGGTTTCATAAGGATCAATTTCATGAAAGAGCTTGTGCTTGAAGGTTACAGTAGCTATAGTTTTCAGTAGTGTGCACTCTTACTGTATTAGGGTCTATTATAATACTATCTAATTCAAATTTTCCCTGCATGCTGTTTGTTTCATTTTTTTTTTTTTAAAAAAAAAGAAGGGTTGTAGTATAAGATTTCTCCAAATACATGCCTTATTGATAGTTTTCTAATTTTTTAATAAACCAAGTTTCCTAGTTTTAATGCAAAAAAAAGCATAGAGCTAAACTAACAGATAGGTTTTCCTACTATGTTAGATGTCTTCATTTACCCACTAACACAATCCACAGCCAAGCACTAACCAAGTCAATATGTGGTAAGACTTTAACAGCTGCCCTTAACTTTCCTTGATAATTATTTTCCTTTAACTGACATAATATTCAATATATTGTTGTTGAATGCAATAATAGTAAAAATCATGCCTTGAGGGCTATACTGTGATTGAGTTTAGCCAGATAATCTAAACTCCAGCCTAATGGTGTAGTATAGGGCTTTACACCATTCAGATGCGTGCATAAACCTCTATGTAATTATATGACAAACCATTCTTGCATATATTAATATAATTCCATAAGATAATGAAAACAAAATCAATATGGGCCTGATTTGACAATCTGTGTACAAGGAAACTACTGATTTCAGTCAGTCTGCTTGTCCATAAGGGATACTGAATTGCATTCTAGGCATGTAATAGTTATCTCTAATTATTCATGGCATTTAACAAATGTCATTATATCTTGGAAAAGATGCATTTTACAGGGTATCTTTTATGAATCATATTCTTCCAGCCCTGACAGTCAGTGGCATTTAGAATCCAGGAATATAAAATATGGTGCAATAAGTACATACTGCCATTAAAAATATGTATCTCTGTAAATATCCATCTTATTCATCTATAGATATACATCTATTGATATATATCTATGCATGTAGATCAAGTACTATGTATAAATATCTATATATATCTACGAGTTGTAGATTGGTAATAGAAAAGATTGATTCTTTTATATGTGAACACATGTATCATTTTCCTTTTACAAAACAGATGCTAATTCTTTCTTTTAGAAAGAATTCTAAAATACTCTAAGCATTACATTTGTACCCATCATTTGTACACAAGAATAATGGTCTCATCATAAGAGTAATAACTTGCTTATTACCCTTCCTCTAAGAGTGTTTGACAATTCAGGGAATCTTCTGGGAAGATCTGGATATCCAGAATATTTGTAAATGTTTAAGAATATGGAATGTAAAGTTACATATGTAAAACTAATTTACTGCTTTCATGTTAAGGATGGAGAATTGAAGGGTAATTCAAGAATAGTATTCAGAATTGCCCGTGTCAGGAATAAATACTCCTGTATTTTCTGTGCAATGTTAAGTAAGTTGTTTTTGCCTTAGAAAATAACAAAATAAATTTTAAAAACTTTCTCTTAAATTTGGAAATTCCACTTCCTGGCATGTCCACCTGAATAACTGAATGACTTCTGAAAGGTGCTGAGCTCGCACAAAGTAAGTGGCAATTTACAGCACTCACAATCATGTAGTATTAGATTCTCAATCAGAAGGAGCCTGGTGAACATGAAATGGAATAAATAACTTCAGACCCTAACAGATGATGTATTTTTTTGCAGATAAGCAGCTATAAATATGCATGGCAATATTAATGATTAAAGCAAGCCTATTTGTTTTCTCTGTTTAATTATTTTAGGTTTTGTTAGCTTACTTTAACTAAGCCACATGCTAAGCTTTATTTATAGCTACCTTTTTAAAATGACCTTTTAAAAAGATTTTTGATATTTTACATTATCAGGATGCTTCCAAATACAACCACTACCACAACTTTCTGATATCTATCCCGTGTTAGGTGTCAGTTTAAAGAAGAAAAGAAAGCTGAAGGAGCTGCTGACTCAAATCCTAGTTTATGAAGTCAGAGAGTAGTCATTGAAAACATGCCAGCTGCCTTCATGACTAAGGCAGGGTTGCAGCTAGCTAACCTAAGTATTTGCAGTATTTGTGGTATTTCCTACAATAAGGGTAAGCAAGTACAAAGGAACACTATGGTACTGAGGAACCTGCGTTTTTTGGCTTAGGTAAAAATGGCACATTTTGCCAACACCATCACTGGCCTTCTATATGACACACTCAATTTACCTCACAGCCTTCTATCTGTGTGGGGGCCCAGTAACTAGCTGTGCAGGAAAAAAGAAAAATATGTCAGTTAACGGCTTGGCAACATGCTTCGCTGTACTTCCTACCTGAAGGATGTAGCCCCGGACATAGTCCCGCAGAGTCCAGCCTAAGCCATGTAGAATATGCAACACCTCCTCCTGCTTCAGCACACTGAAAAGTCGGTCAAGTAGTATCTTCAGTCTCACAGGCACGGCCTGGGTACCGTAGAGCATCAGGCTGCTGATGTCAAACACGACGTTGGACTGCACAATCTCCACTTGGGTTGGGTGGTAGAGGTGCTGAGTACTAAGCTTGTCCAAGGCTGAAAAGAGAAAGGGCTAAGAGTAAGATAAGTGCTAAAGGAAAGGCAAGAGAAAAGCATAGAATTATCTAAGCACATCCAGTTTGGGGTACACTGTTTTCTGTAGAAGTATCTGTAGACCGATCCAATTCTTTATCACATAGGCACTCCAACCCAGGCCTAGTTTGCAAAGGTTATGATTGACTTCAACTCCTAGGGTATAGTGGCACCCACTTGAACACAAATGATGACATTCATAACTCGAAAGAAATTCTCGAAAATTTATGAATGAATTCTTCATGATCATAACTGCAGTCATGCAAAATTAACTGAAACTGTTGAAAGTTTGAGAGTTAACCTCTAAGGGAGAAAACAAACAAACAAACAAAAATCCCAAAACCCAACTTTTGAAACATCCTAAAAACTAGTTCTGTAAGATAGCATAAAGCCAATCATGCTGCTACTTGAACTGCTTGGTAAGTAATACACTTTGGTTCAGTTTACCCTTCTGTGTGAATTTTACATTATTCACTGTGACATGAATAACCTAAAGAGATGAAGGGAGGGAAGGTTCACTGAATGCTGGTAATTCTTATCCCCCTGTGAAGTTAAATATGATGGAATTATATATGGCATCACACACTTTACTGAATATCAATGTTTACATTTAATTTCCTCTCCATTTTATGGAGCATGTTGCAGTACCTACACTTCTGCCTTTTTTTTTTTTTTTAAACAGAACTTTCTGAACACTTAAAATAATCTTATAGGGACTTCTCCTCCTCTGCTTTGGTTTCTTCTTGGCTTATGGTCACTGGAGAGTTCATGTAGTCTTGATAAATTGCTTTCTTACATCCAGAGCGCAAAGGCCCTTATCATTTACTCGCTGGCTTCATTCAACACATTTACTCCAAGGAATACTTTGTCAAAGAGTTCTGGTTTCCTCATACTTCATTTCTTGCAACTGATTTGTCTGATCTTTCCTATTCTAGTGGTTAAGTCAACTTTGAATAAATAGCTTTAAATATTAATTTAACATTCACAAAAGATAAGGGATTGGCAAGCCTGGGGACTGCAGTCCTATGTCTCTCCACAAGACATTTATACTGAAGAATGTGAAGGGTGGGATTTTTCTTCCAAAAGCTCTTCCAAAGCATTTCAACTGCACAGGCTTTATGATGTGGGACTGATTTATTTACAAGATTTAATGAATGGGATTTGATTGAAGCCTACATAGTTCAAATACTTCCCTACAGTTTTTCCTCCCCCCCCCTCCTTTTATTTGCATGACATTGTTTGTTGCACGGTTATTTTGCTACTACTGTAGCAGATCTGTCTTAAAAGTGATCGGTTAGAAAAACTTAGAAAATCGATTCTGTAACTGTAGGTTTTGCTGGATGTGTCCTGAGATTATATGATTTTATATATGTGTGTGTGTATGTATTTATATCAGTGTATATATATGTGTGTGCATTTAAATATACATACACGAGGGTAGAGCAACTATTTGGAAAGAGTAAAATATTAGTACTTATACTACTACGACTACCAATAGAGAGAACACTGCTAATAATATAAATGTTAATAGCTGTAACATCTTCTACTCAAGCCTCTCAAAATAATTAAGCAGTGATTCTAATTTTATAATACCTTCTGGAGGGTGGCCTGGATCACGTCTAGCTTTACACTCTCCATTTTACAGAACAGAACTATGGCCAAAACAGGTTAACTGCCTTGGCAAAGATTACACAAATCCAGACCGCAGTAAAGACCTGAATGTATGTTTCCCATAACTCCATCTTGCTGTCTAACCACTGCATCATACTTTTAATATATTTAATATTCGTTACTCTTCACTTAACAGAAAATCCTATCTCCACATTATGGAGAAGCAAGATCTTTCAGCTAAGGAAGGTAACGTTGATTCCAATTTTTCCTGAGTCAAAGTGACTGAAAGATGCCCATATCAAAAGACGGGCTGAAAGGCCAAAGTGGAATAGAAAACAAAAAAGGTCCTTCTGAATGACTAAGCATACTTGTTGAACAGTAGACAAAATATTTTACAAGATGCCCTGTACATATCTTATTGATTTAACACATTTGTTTTCATCCCTGGGTTTCTCAGAACACAAGAACAATGAAGGAGGAGTCATTTACTGCATTAACACTGCCAGTGAAATTATCTCCAGTTTGGAGTTGAGGCATTAATCTGCAGATTAAATAATACACAAACAAAGGTAGTGAATTTTATTCCGTTAAAGTACAAGTCAGGATATGTCCTGAAATGTGTAATTTTCAATACAACAAAGCATGCATTTTTGCATGGGCTTGTACTAGAAAGTTTGCAAAATAAAAGACAGACCTCATGCTACAGGCAAAAATGAAAGGTACATGAAGAGGAAGGAGATGCATGTATGCCAATATGAGGAATGGTGGTATGCTAAATTTTCATGGATCATTGATTTTTTAAACCACTTGCACTTTCTGAACTGAACTTTTCACAATATTTCACAGTTTATAAAATATGATCTCGTTTCTTTAAAAAATTAGTCAATGGAGAAAAGTTGTTTTTGTAGTACTCCCAGCTGGTTTCTCCCCCTGCAATGAAGTAATGCCTATTCGTCTAACCTTCTGTTCTGGAGGTAGACACATGCTCCTTCAGATAAGAGACACTGAAAGGACCTTAGTCTCACTGGTCTTTCTGTAAGAAAAACAGCAAACCCTAAAGTCAACAATTATATTCTGTTGCCTTGAATTTCCTGCGTAATTTCATGTGGACTTGGCATTATTCACCATTTCCTGCCCTTACTGTTGCTTCAATTTCTGTACTTTGATGAACATTAGTGTATTTCACAGGTGAGTATGTTTCACATTTTCTGCAGTAGTTTATGATTTCATAAGTGCTTTGGAGACTTCAAGATGAAACTTGCTATATATAAGAATAAGCTTTATCATACCTGAAAAATGACATAAACAGATGTGTCCTTATTAAGAAGAAGCACTGATTGATCATTATTAACTACTTTTAAATCTGTTCCTAATGCAGTATGAGGTGTCTAACTCACAAGCCTTACAGTTTCAGAGGGCTCAAAACTTCACCCAGAAAAGTCTTAACATATGTGTGACTTTTTGGTTATAACCTGCACAGTCCTTTCAGAGAAATAACTGTGTTGGGTTCAGGTAGGTGCTCAGACTAGAAAAGCTTTCTCCCAACACCTCGAATCAATTCTTAGCTCTGCCCCCACAGTCTGGTACTCTTTACCTCAATTTGAGTTGAAAGCAGAGAGCGGACAAGAGGTCTCATGAATCATATCCTTTACACAGCATGGTAATCAAACGTATGTGGACTGGCCTTAAAAGGCCCTTCAGTTTTGCTATAGCAACATTATTTCTATAGTAAATTCTAAATTTCAATTACTAAATCTTGGCTTCAGGAATTTTAACAATAAAAAAGGGGGTGGAGGGAAAGAACAAAATGAAGAAGAAGAAGAAGAAGAGGAAGAAAAAGAGGAGTTGCAGAAATTTGTCTTCAACTCCTGGAAATAGGTAGGTAGACAATTCGCATAAGGATTAGGAACCTTTATCCTTGTTTTCTCCCATAACATTGAGATATCAAGCACACACTATAATTCCTGTATGGTCTGTATTCATCACAGATTTAATCAATGTTTTTGAGATTTCACTGGAATTATCTTAAGCCTTTTGTAATTTCAGGATGAAAACCTTTCTTTCTGCACTGAAATAATCAACTCCTTTTATTTTGTTGTTGCGGATGACAAAAGAGAGACACAAAAAAACCCACAATAACATTGGTTTTCATTGAGCTAACTCCTTTTGCAGCATCACATTTACATATTTTATGCCTGTATACACAATATAAAGGCTTACTCTCTATTCTTGAAGTTAAAGAACTGGACAGCAGTTGTTTACATATTGATCTCGACACACTGCTATGAACAGTTACATTTTGTCAAAAATTGTAATTAGAGAGATAGCTATCTAATTAAGGGTAAAAAAAAAAAAGGAAAAAGAACCTCACTTGGGGTTCTTGCACTTGGGCAAACATGCTTTCTTATCAATTGTGTGAACATGTACGGGTGAAGAAAAAGACTTCATAAGAAGTTCTGCAAGCCATGTACCTGCAAATGAGGGCTAGTTAAAGATCTTGCTAGTGTTTGGCATATTTTACCAACATGAATGGCAATCAAGGTACTCCAGATTTTATTGAGACTTTGCTCAGTATGATTTGAATTGTAAAGGGGCCACTTAATTGTTATCTAGCTTCACATTACAATATATCTCTTCACATTATACCGGTAGCAGAATGCAAAATTCTAGGCAAAGGTTTGTATTTATTTATAATAGATGAAATAAACAAATTTAATATTCCATTTGTTAAGTTTTTGAAGTGTAATAAAACAGGGAAGAGGGAAATTGGCTATGCTGTTTCCTTTTTACTCAGTTTTGGATCCCCTGCATTTTAAAGGAAATTGAGTACAAAAGGCCCACTAAAATGAGGCCAAATTATTTGTTCAGTCTCTTAAAAACAAAAACTAAAAAACAGAAAATGAAGAGAAAATTTCTTTTTATGCACAGTGTGCCCAGTTCATATGCTTAGCTATGCAAATGTCTTGAAACCCCTTCCTTTCTAATGTGCAGTGGCCAGTATCAGCCAAATCAAAAGCTTTGTTTTGGGAGTGGAGTTTTGTCTTTAATATTTCTGTTCATAAACAGACACTAATTGTCAGAAATATAAGTATTCAGTAATTAGTTTTACATTCTAAAGCATTCATAGTGTTATTTAAATAGGCAAAATATTTTTTTGCCTATTACATATAAAAGTGTCTTACATACGCTACTTTTAGTGCAACCAGAGTTGTAATTAAACATATTAGTTACTAATTTCCTGATCTTTTATAATATTTAGTATTCCAGAGACAGAAAAAAAACAGGTCTAGTGAAAATCATTATTCTCAGTTGATCTGCTTGGCTGCATATCTGAGAACAGCACAGAAGAGAGACAGTAGGTTGCAATGTCAGATTACTGATTATCAGGGATCTGCTTCCATTTCAGTTCTCAATCTTGGCCTCCCTACATTCTGCTTTTCTTGACAGCTCTCTAACCTATTTTCTAGCAGAAAAGCACATAGCCTGAGTGCATGCACATACGCAAACACCAAAACATAATTTTGAAAACATTGTTCTCCTTACAGATTACCAGATTTGATAGGGACCAATATGAAAACCAAAAATAATTTTTCAGTATTCTGTAACCAGAAATGAAATGTAACACTAATTCAGTAACTTTTCAGATATCCTTTATATAAATATATGGGACACTGTCAGAAGCAAGAGAACAGATTAAGAGAAAGATTAAATATACAAAAAGAACATAAAAGATTCTATAATACTGTTGCAATGACAACATGCACAGCACGGTAAAACAGATATATTATCATTAATGGCAATATGGGGCACTGTAGCTCACTGTTCATTAACAGTGAACAAGAACAGCTTCATATTTTTCAGTGTTCACGCTTTTTCTTCTACTTTTTCTACTTCACAGAAAAAGAACTAACAAACCCTTTCAAGAACAGAAGGTAGCCTACGAATGACTAATTTGCTGGAGGGATAGGCAAACTACTGCAGTTGTAAGAGGTGGTCTGAGCTATCCTCTCTTGGGATGCATTTTTAATACCACCTGCCACATGGTGTAATGTGGTGCACTTTATAGGTGAAAAGAAATTACTCTTGAAAAACATCATGCTTTATAGGTGACCATGGACAAGAAAGCTTGCCACTGTCTATGGAATGGCTTGACTATTTTAATGATCTGGGAAACTATCCCACTCAACCCCTTGCTTGGGCATAGAGAGGGAAAGACTTCAACATTTATATGCGTGGGTGAACATCCTGAATGAGTCTGGGCATAAATACCACCTACAATACGGCATCCTTTGGCTATCTGCATTTCACTCCTGTCTTCCTACTTGTCACAATTTAATCGAGATTGAGGAGAAATGCTCACTAAGACCATGCAGATTCTAAAAGGTCATGGAAGGAGAGGAAGTGTATTCTGATTCATAAGTAAAAACAACTTTTCCATCCTACTTTTACAGTATTTAAAAGCTAATAATGGAAACCATTTGCCAAATGTATTTAGTCCCTGACAGAGGGACACATATGTGATCTCCTAATTTGCAGCTTGCATATACAGATGTTCACACTTAGTAAAAGGTTTCTTAATAGCATTTTAAAATTAAAAGTGTGTTGATAATAGGTGTTTCAAACCCAAACAACACACAAACTAAACTGATAAATGTCTTCATGCCTCACCATGCCTCATGCTCTAACAACATTTTTATAACAGATCAAAAAAAAAAAAAGCACTTCAGTTGCATGTACACAAAATAAATGTTATTAAAAAATGTCTGAATTAAATCTTTCATTAATTTTCTCTCTATGATCTGATTCCAAGTTGAAACATTTAGATTGCTACTAGGTTTATGTAGCCGAAAGCAGAACCACAGTTTGTTCACAGACGTTGCTTGCTGTCTGCAATTTTTTTTTATCCCTTTGCAAAACTTTGAACCCCATCCAGCTTTGACACACTGCCTCTTCAGTTAATAACTATCAAGTTTCCCCTTGTCTCCTGTCTACTTTTCTTTGAGGCAATTGCGCACTCAGCACCCCGAGATAATAACACACATCTATAAGATAAAAGCAATGGCATTAATGTAATTGTCTGCCTTTCTCTCTTTAGCCTAATCTTTTTTTTCCTTCAGTTTTGACTGCCTCTGTGACACCTGTTTTTGTCTCCTCTGATCCTACGACAGGTTTTCCGCTGACAAGGTTTTTGCCTGACAGAGATTCTGCCAGACAAGAACATAATAAAATATGAAGAACTGCTTGTCAGAGTTTCTGCCAATGCTCACATGAAATAGGGGGAAAAAAAAATCCTGACTCTTTTTTTAAAGGGGCCCTGTGCTGGTCGCTTTTGGCCTGTCAGGAAAGGCAGTCTCTCTGGCCAATTCCTGCAAGCCAAACAGGTGTTTTCTTTTATGTTTTTCTTTTTTTCTTTCTTTTTAATATACAAAACTTTTCTTCAATAGTGGAGAATGTGAATAAACGGGGGGCCTTTCCCTAATTTATTGCCTATGAAATGAAGCTCAGAACTAACCTTGACTATGCAGTGTGTTTAAAACATGTAATTGCACTTTAAATAAATAAATAAATAAAGCATTTTTCCCTCTTTTTTCTTGATTTCTAATGTGTTCAAAGGAACAAGCAGTAAGGGACCCTCATTCTGAGGTCTCAGAAAAACATTTCGGAGAGACACTTGGTGCTTGGGCCCAATGCTTAAATAAAAAGGAGGAGTGCCCTTACTATAGGGACTGTGACAGTAAGAGAGGGAACCTCTGGTCTGCTGCAGGATTTCAGCCCTATCACCTTGTAGTGTGTGGACCTGTGGCTGCCTAAAGGAAGACTTCAGCCATGGTGATGACCCTGATGGAGAAGCACATGCAGCTGAATGAAACAAGAACCCAGGGTACAGCTGTGTGTTAATATAACTTGTCACTTGTGATAGAGACAGCAATTGCTGATCAGCCCATGGTCTCCCAGCCGGGTGCACCAACAGGCCTTAACTATCCTACCCACTTCCCTGGAGATACCACCTTGCATCCTCAGACCACAGATCCAGGAAGTGACCACCTTATGCCCCCAAACTATGGATCCAGGTCCCCTATTGAAGCTCAGACTGTGGCCTTCAGTCCCTGTGAGTGCCCAGAGAGTCATGTCTCCTGGATGTCCCTTAGACCCACAGCATGATCTTGTCTTCTCTCCTGCCTCTGGACGTGTCTCTTTTTGTTGCTAGCTGGAGCCCCTCGGTGGACCCTGGACTTGATCCACTGTTTGCTGTGTCTGGAGCAACTGATGTATCCTGTTACAAGCCCCCATTTCTGCTACCTTGTTCTGTCCTTGGAGGACTCTGGCCTGTCATTGTGCTGGGGCCACCCTTATCTCCTGGCTCAGTTCCCCTCACAGAGCAGCCCTGAGCTTGCTGCTCTGTAGCTCATGGAATGACGCTGTCACTGTTGAAACCTACCGTTTATAATGGAAGACACTAAATTAATATAACACACCCTATTAGCTAGTCATCCACCTTCCAGCTTTCCTATCTCCTTGTTTTCAAAAGTCTACAACCTCCTTCTATCAGCCACTGACCCATTCTTAAAGCTATTCTCTCCCCTTATTAGTGGTGAAATTGGAGCCCATACGTATTGCAATGTGATTAATACCATCTGGTTGACATACTACAAAAAGCAAGACAGAAGCACATTCATGAGCCCTGGATTGGTGGTCTGAATTTGGATGACCTCCATCTTAATCCTAATGTACTCAAATTCAGTTAAGTGGTTCCCATAGACTCACAGAAAAGTTGAGGTTGGCAGGGCCAGTGCAGATCATCTTGTCAAGCCTTCTGTTGAGAGCAGAGCCTTAGATTAGGTAATCTAGAGCCCTGTTAAAATGACTCTCAAATATTTTCAGCGGGGAAGTTTCTATCACTTCTCTAGGTAACCTATACCATCTTTTAGGTAGCCTTGAAAATTGTAATGAAAATGAAATAGGCATTGCCCACCTAATAAGATTGCTCTGTTTGAATGAAGAAGAAAAATGCTGCTTTGTGAAGGCATTTCGTAAGGGCAAGCTGATACCATGATGGTGTATAAATCTCAGCGTAGCTCTGGCACAAGCCTATGAAATGCTTTTCCACATGTGCTAAACCACCTCAGTTTTCCCAGGAAAACTTTCTGCCCTAACAGTGCTGACATCTGAAGAAGTTCAGACCATTGGAATATTGGGCCAAACAGCTAGATCTACCCTTCACCACATCAATCTTTTCCACCCCTCAGCAACTAAACAAGACGCTTATTAGAGATTGCCATAAAGTTCATGTACTGTGACCATTTGACACAGCTCCTGTTAAATATACTTCAGCAAATTTGACTGTAATCAATTATAATTAGAGAAATCTTTGAGACTCATGTTATATGTTTCTTGTATTATCTTTTATATTTCTAAAATCCAGATGGAAATGGGATAATAAAGTAGTGCTGTTGTCTGCTAAATTAATCTGGAGAAGGTTTCCTCATATTGCTACAACTCAAGTCAAAGTTCTTCCTAGTATGTGAAAAAAAAAAAGTTATGGTTTTCCCATCCAGTGAGTTTCACATTTGCAAAATAGAAAGGAGAAGTCAAGTTATCCATGGTATTATCATTGCTCTGTAACATCTGATAGCAATATGGAATTTTTATTCTTGCAATCAAATCCCATTTTAACCTTCCGAAGCTATACTGAATGGAGTAGTAGGGTTTGTTTCATATATAACTCTTTCAATTTGTGTCCTGCTTAACCTAGTGAACTCTACTTAATTAAGATGTTCCTATAAACAATTAAGCTTCTTGTAGGATCGTTAAGAAGATATAAAAATTTATGATGTAATAAAGTGTAATAAAATGATAAAGTGGTTAGCACATCACAGCAATTCATGTGCAGCAGCATAGGTGTTAAAAGGAGACAAAGTAAGCAGGTACCATCACCTAGTCATCCTGGGGAGCTATGAGTCCACGTTAGATAAGCCCGCAATTGCTGCCATAGAAATCTGCTAGTGATTTGTGTTTGCAGGTCCCATAGAATTTACTCTATTGATTTAGGAATCTAGCAGGAAGCTCCAGACACTCTGCTGCTCAAGCTTTGCCATGTAATAAACTTCCTAACAGCACATGTAAGGGGACAAGTTAAACGAATTCATTGCCTGCCTTTCCAAAACGGACCCTCATTCTATCTGAAAAGAGTAATGCTAGTATAAGCATAATTCCTCTCAGTGCCTTTTTTTTTTTTTTGGCCTTTGCTCCACTTTGTACATAGTAAAGCAATTCTTTTCCATAATGGGTTCTCTCCTTAAAAAGAAGGATTGGTTGTCCCAGAGCTTGATCTCATGTTACTGGGTATGTTAAATGGGATGAAGTCTTCTTTGTAAAATGGAACTTAAACAATGATGGATACCACATAACAATACCTTGCACTTCTGTAATACCCTGAGTCTAAACCTTTCTGGACATTTTATATCTAGTCAAGGTAGGCCATACCTATAAAAGTTACTATTATATCACTGGAAAATCAAGGCACTCGAGAACAATATCACAAAAAGTAAGTCAGCAACAGAAATGTACAATTAAGTTTTGGACCATGGTACTGTATCAGTTTATATTACCAGGAACTGAGTGAGAAAAGGCAGATATTTTTTTCCTGTAGTCATTAAATTTGTGTTTTGTTCGCAAAATGAGGTTCCATTGTGGGAAGCAAGTTGCCCCTACCTTTTTATCTACCAGGTCAGCCTAACATATACACAGAATTTAACATATCAACATTATAAAAACTGCTCAAAAAACAGGGTACTGAAGTAGAAACAGTGGCAAATCTTTTTTAATAGTACTGCTTATTTTTAGAGCCACTTTCTTGTAACATACATCAACAGCAAGGTAGTGAACACAGGTATACGCAGCAAGAGGACATGATGCCCTCCAGTCATGCAGACAGGCATTGGGATTCACAGCAGGAGAAGGAATTCTGCTTTGGTACAAAGAGCCTTTCTGCAAGTATAAATAAATGACAGTGTATTCTTCCAAGGCAGGGTTGAGAAGAGTCACCTGCAAATTTGTTACCCATACAAAGCAATTTGACTGCAAGGATGCCTGTTTTCAAATGAGAATTGCTAATGAGCTGATGGTATTACTCTGTGTGACTTGTGCAGAGTTTTTTTGTACAGTAAAGTGCTTATAATGAGAAAAGATTTTACTTTGGGATATAAACATAGTGCAAACCAGCAGAAAAGGATATTATATTTCACCACCAGGTAATGAACAGTTGTAGGCTCAGCCCTCACTGGAGCGGTTTTTAAGCTGACTTTACTTACTCTCTGGTCAAGGATAATCTCACCTGACCAAGGTATACTAGCTCTTTCACAACTAGGACTATGAGCTAACGGTGCCATGGGAGGAAGGTCTAACCTCTTCCTCCTGGCTGAGATAAGCATGAAGATGTCCTGTTGGTAACAGGGAAGAAGAGAGAAAAGATTTGAATCCGAATGGATTGAAGGACACCCCCAAGGAAATCCAGGGAATACCAGAGGTATGAGGGCATCCAGGGAAGACAGGAGGGCCAACCCACAAATGTTACCGCCTGCAGATCTCTTACAGGAGGTAACCTAAGGATGACAGCCTACATGAGAGCTACACTCTTGACTGAATACGAGGATGGAGAGGGAAGTCCTTTAAATTTGATCTTGGGACAATCAAGTATTGTTTTATTTCTTGTCACTTCCCTCTTTTAAACCTCTGTAGCAAAGTTACTTATCTAAGATGTACCTGCAAGATAGCAGCATACACCTTGTCTGTGCTGTGCTGGACACTGTGGGAGCTACTGGTGAAGGGAAGGGAAAAGAGGAGCAGAAAGGGGACTTTAATGAAGAGAAGTTTTACCAGTAATAAACGTTAATCAGGTAAGGTTCCTGCAAGCAACTGAATATTGAAAAATATGCCTCAATCTTCAGGGTCATAAGGAAGTTATAATGAATTAAAATGATTTTGTCAGTACAGTACAGGAAAAGCCACACTAGATCTAAAATAATTTTATGTTAGGAGTCAAGAAGAGCTAACTTTTGTTATCAATAAATTAGAGGGATTTCTTTGCTGAAAATCTCTGTGTGACTAGAAAATATGAGATCTATGGCATTCTCAAGTCATTTTAAAGTATTTTAAAGATCTGACTCTAAATGGCATAGAAGGAAACATGCTAAGGTCGTGATTTGCTTTTAAATCCTATGGAACAATATAATATATATAATATGACCCATTTATTCTACCACAAAATTGTAATAATAGGATTACATTTCCCTTTTCCCTGTTAATATTTTTCCTATATTATCTTCATTTCTAAGGAAAGAAAAACATGGCAGTTCTGCCTGTTTTTAAAGAGATTCTAAGATATATAACAATGGAGGGCTCTTTTTTTTTTTCTTTTAAATTGGAGTTGACCTTTGACTTTGCAAACCCAGATCTTGTTCACTTAATAGCTTTGGACTGAGACAAATTTTAGTTGACTTTTAATTCAACATAGCACTTCTCTCGCTTCTCCTCTCAGCTCCATGCAGCTCACATTAAAAGCCTAAATCTTCCTCCTAAACCAAGTCCTCCAAGCAGCTTCAGGGTAAGGAAAGATGCCGTTTCCGAATTTTCCACAGCGCTTCTTTTGGCTTTATCTATTTATTTAATGTCTTTCCTTTATTCTGCTCTGTCTTCACCACTGTCTCAGCTGACAACTCTACAAATTACCATATAGAAACAGCCGCTCATTCACTTGGAATGAACAAGAAGTAGCCGTCATGCCATGTGTGTGAATTTGTGATAGCACCTTCTCCCCCGGGTGCCATGGCCGATGCTTTGAGTGTTGGTCTCATTCACAACAAGCCAATGCCTGCACTGTTCAAACACTGACAAGAGGAAACGTTCTTCCAGGATGGAAGTGTAAACCCACAGAGTGAGTTTCCGAGCATGAGTGCTCACTGGATGGCAACCTCCCAACCAAGAGGGACTAATGGATTTGCACTATGAGCTGCAACCTACGAGTCAGTGCCTATCGTATTGAAACCTAAAGGCCTAGTAACTTGAAGTTACTAGAGAAAAGGCCTGGCCAATCCTCAGCCAAAGAAGAGCCCATACACGGAGATGCACCTGACAGAGGCCCTAAAGCATACTAGTATGGAGAGCCCAGCTCAGAGATGTCCTGATTGGAATGATGATTGGCCTGCTCTGATGAAGAAAAAAAAAAAGGCACAAGGAAGACAGCAAAATATTCACAGTCTACCTCATTTCACTGAGTAGACGGAATAGTGTGGAATTCAGGTGGTTTGAGAATGCACTATATACCAAAAATATCTAAAAAGGAGGTTCTAGTCTTTGATGTCTAATTAAGCTTTACCAGTGACCACTCTGAGGATAAGATATGAAACTAATGCTTTTACTATTCTGACTCTCTTTGAAACAATGCAACAATGTTTTTGGAAAAAAATAATACAATTGTTATACTGTGGTCTTTTAATAATTATAAAGACTAAAATAACTGCAATTCAGCTTACTAAAGAAAAATGAGAGTCCAACAGTTTTAGCACACTATGCTGTATTTCATCCTAACATACTTTTTTTTTTTTTTTTAAGGGCTAAATGGTTATAAACGAGGGTAGACTGTATCTCTTATTGATACTGCATTGGGTCTCTTGATCTGTTGAACCACATACAATAAAAGTATTTCTGCTAGTAGCACAGTAATCCTTATTCTTGCATCAATGACAAGCATACAAGGCAGAATGTAAAGCCAGTGAAATCAACTGTCTGCTTTACTGATGAATTTCATAATTTCTCATAGGCTAAGATATTTTGGCTAGGGAAAGCGGATCACAGGTTTTCTTTTTTTCATTATTTCCTATGACCTTTGAGTAAGTGAATTTCTGTGCCAAAGCTAGTAAAAGGTCATGACTATCTCCTTAAAGTCTATTACTTGTAATATAATAATATCAGGTAAAGAAACCAAGAAAGTCTTGACTTTTTTTTTTCAGTCATCTTGCTTTTACATTCTTTAAAAACACAAAATAGCAGTTTCCTATATTTTCCCACACAATTCCACTATTAAGGTTTTACTAGATTTATTTTTCATGCTATATAAAGTATCTTAACCATAAGAAAGGGAAAGAAAAATGGGTAACTATTGTCTGTGTGTCTGCTTGAGGCTTAGAAAATGGCTTATCCAATTTAAAAAAAAAAAAAAGATTGTTTTAGTAAATAAATCTCCATCCAAACTAACAATATGAAAACTAGATTTCAGCTGGAAAAAAGAAGAATTAATATTCCAATTCTCCAAATCCCTTTAGAAATCCAGATATTCTCACTAGAAATACCCAATTCCTCTCTAAGCATAGCTGTACTAGAGAAAGCCACTATATTCTGTACAGCTTTTGGCTTCTGTCTTAAAAACCCTGATGGTAGGATTACCACTATAGCATAAGGTACAGGGTCAAAACTCAATAAACTGAGCTTCTGCCAACATAAACATTTATCTTGCCACAGAAGAACTCCTTTGATGAATCTGTTCATATATTGACATCCTACTTTTGGCACCTCAAAATAGAAAAAAAAATGAACTGGTAGGAAACCTTCCCTTTCAAGACGTGTGCAGCTCGTTTTAGGTGAAGGAAGGAAAACATGAGAAAGACAATGGAAACAAGGAAAAACGAAAATAGTCTAATAGTTGCTAAGTTTAATAATGCCACGGTGGCTGCATGCCCTTTCCTTCTCACTCAGGAACTCCAACATTTTAAACAGGCAACTATTAACATGCATTAACTCTACACAGATCAGTCAAGCAAGGCATGAGAAGACTGCAGTTCTAAGCTATTTTTGAACTATTCAGTTAATTATGATTCTAGGTTATCAAAACTGAATAAGCATGGTACTTCCTTTTGGAAACACCTATTCTTTGATAATTGCATTCAACAAAGCACTACCTCATGTGTCAAGGATCTGAGCTGAAATTCATTAATAAAAATCAGAAGAAAATCCTTCAATTAAAGCAGCAGGAAATACTATTTGCATTCAAGGAACAACTTCTAGAAGTACACTGTTAATGGTTTAAAGGAAATCACTTCTGAGTAGCAGCTCAATCCTGTGATTTTCAAATCCAGGTGCTATGCTACAGTGAATTAATCAGTCTCCTGAACATTGCTCTCAAAATTCTGGAAAACAGTTAAGGGCAGCAACTGAAACAGATGCATCACAATCTTTAGGAACTAATTTATAAGCCTAGAATGTCTTATGTGTATGAAATGTCCATCTGACTGGCCTTGCTCTGCCAGAAAATGTAAATGAATTAAATGAAGCAATACCAAGAACTAAAAAGATCTTAAAAAAAATGTGGGGAGGGGCTAAAAGTAAGCAGAACACTAAAAAAAAATCCCAATCCAGAAAAACAAACCTAGAGCATTCTCTTCTGGGTGCTGTAGTAAAACAAATACTCCACATTAATATGCAGCAGTACTTAGTTTTCCTACTGTGAATGTGAAGTGCTCAGGTTTGGGCGCAGATGGTGCACCCCAGTTATCACATTCTCATTCCAGCTTTTTGGACTTGGCCATTTCTGTCAAGCACGCTGCAGTGATCTCAGATTACTTTCACATATTCCGATTTTGAATCCAACCGCCTCGCAGGAAGAATTTACCAGAAAAATCTGACCACACATTACTTCTAAGGAGTAACGGCTGAAAACAAAAAGTGGGAAGCTTGTGTGCCAGAATCCAAATGTCAAGACTGCTGATTGCTGCTGCTCAGTGGGAAGAGTCACCCTGGAAAATAGCTGGACAAGCCGGCACTATCTGTGGATCAGACAAGCGGATCCTGCGGATGCTGGCTCTATGCAATGCCTACATCGAGCCCCAACTCCTGAAATTCCGCGAGGAGCGAGTGTGGCCACACCATCTCTGAAGATACATTGCCGGGAATTAAGTGGAACAAAAACAATCCGTGTCCCCAGAGATTCTAGTATATTATAAACTTGCAACCAAGTGCCAGCTCGCTGCTGCGGGGGATGGCTGGGGAGGTTGTGTACATCACTGTGAAGGGACACAGGACTGCTCTGAACCTCGTGCCTTCCTCTCCAGGTATGTGAGTGTTTTAAAAGCTCCTGTCCCGCTCGCTGTTGTCTGGTCTGGTTGAGTGCTCGCACTTGTCAGCCCGCTCGGGCACAACCGCACACAGACGTGCACTAAGCCAACAGAAATCACGAGCATGTTAGGAGGGAGGAACTGAACTCCCACCCCAGATCGCATCAAAGTAAAATGAAATTTATAAAATACAACCCACTGAATGCTTGGCAGAAGTGGGGAATGAAGAGTATGCTTGCTTAGGTGCCAATAGCCTGAACTGTGAGAAGAAACCTCAGGCACTAATTTCTTCACCAAACACAGCAGTCTTTCTTTCTTTTTCCTCTCTTTCTCATTTAATCATTTTAGAATGTAGGTGTCTTCCTTATTTGCCTTCTAATTTTGTCTGTGGAGGCTCTGCTGAACATGATCCCTCTCTCCCTCAGTTCTCAGTGACTTTGTAGAAAAAAATAAGCCAAATGCACAATATAGCAAAAGATAGATAAAAAGAGAACTCTAAGCAATTAGTATATATTTCTGTCTTTAGGTCAGAGCTAGAGATACTCTGATCTCTCTCCGCTTTCTTCATCTACTTACACATGGGGAAGAGAGGTTCACCTTGCAAATCATACGTGCACACTTTTGATGAGCCAAGTAAGATACCCTGGCTTCATTCTGACACCCCAGCTACGAAAGGCTGACGTGAGGATGTTTGAATTTCCATCAGGCTCAGCAACTTGCTAGCTGATGCCGATCTGCAACATGAACTCTGCTGTGCAACATCCTATAAACTTTTTGCCTTTCTGCTGAGACCTGTTAGCACAGCATTATTTCCTGCAGGCAGAATACACTCTTTGAGCTGTGCACAAGCTGTTAAACTCCACCAGCACTTGTAGCCATGGCCAGGGTAACTGGCGTTTTCTTTTCCATCCTAGACATTGCTATAGTAAAAAAGCAGGTACATGCATGTGCACACACATGCATACTGCACACAGATGCATATACTGATAGACAGGACTGTTGCACGTTCTCCAGCTTTGTTAGTTAAAGGTTTTTAGAAAGACAGAATCATGACAGCAAGACCAGAACAGAGGTTTCTTACCATGTGCCACCCAGCCATGTTTACACTGATCACAGGTTCTCAGGTTAATCTTCCCCGGTTGAAAACATTCACACGTGCAATTTACCAGTGTACAGCGGATGGCCTGGAAAGAGAAAAAGAGAACACATATTAATGTTTTTCTCCCCTCCCTGTTCAGGTTTGTCATATAGGATAGAAAGGAACTAACTGCACAGCAAAAAAAAAAACATCCTAACATTTGCAGCCTCCTTCATTCTTCTAAGCGAAGATTCATTTGCTTTCAAAAAGACACATCAGTTTGCCTGGGCAATGACAACAAAAATGCATAGTCAATAATAACATATTCAGTTATTCCATGAAGATGAACACATTCCTAAATTCTTTGAAAGAACGTCTCTGTTTCCTTTATGAGAGAAAAAGGAGGATTATGTAGGTGTTCAGCAAATTTCCGGATTTAGAATCAAATGCCTGAAGGACAATGTTACTAGGGATGTCTTCCCATAGCAGCGTATTGGCTTGCTGAAAAACAGGAGTGAAGCAAGGAGGCAAAAATACACAAGAAGGAGGAGTACAGGTCTCTCTTCCCTCCCCCCCCACAAGACCCAAAGGTTATTCTCAAGCTTCCCTGTTGACATTCACCCAAGATGTAACTCAGTTAAATCAGAAAGGAGTCATGGTTTGACGTGTTCCCAAAACAGGATGAAAGGACAGAGATACAACAGTGGGACTACGTCATGAAACATACTGTAACTTACTTCTGCATCTATCAATTACCCCAGTATCTAGTCATAATCCTTTGCCTTTCAGCCCATTATATTTGTCAAACTCACATGTATTTCCCTATTTCACAGCAAAAGAAAGAAGTGATTTCAAAGCAATGATGCTAAAACTATAGTCCCATACTGAGATTAAAATTTTGCCTCAATAATATATCTTATTAACACCCCACCTCTCTTTAAAATGATTTTGAAACTACGCAGGTTTACTTTAAGAAGGGACAGCCAGGCCCAGAGAAAAGCAAATATAAATGAAGTAAGATTTCTTTTTTTTTTTTCTCCAAGTGCAACAGATGTATGTTTTTAAATAGTGTAGAAGATGACCTGTGCACTTCAAACTGCTACTTACAAATTTATGGCATGCATTTAGCTGTAATTTGCATGGAGATTTCTGAGACAAGAGAGGCTTATTCTGATCATTCACAGATTAACAATCTACTGTAACTACCAGAGCTGCCAGGAAAAGATATCTCTATAGATTTAGATGCAATCAATGATTACTTGGGGGCGAAGGTGGGGGAAGGGTGCCTGGTACCTATAGCCACAGAGATACTGGAGCTTTATGAATGCCCCTGCTGCTGCCAAGGGCAAACACCTGCTCCCTTTCCCCCATCACTATATCTGCATGTGAATAGAATTGCCTCAACTATACTAACTTAAAGAAAATCAGCATCAGTTTGGCTAGGCTGAATTCTTTGTTTGTTGTCAGTTAAAGGAGTTCATGGTTACTTTCAATGTGTTGGGTTTATTTATTTATTTATTTATTTGCATCAGGTAGCAATCTAAAGCCATTTGTATATCAGCTATTCACTTAAGCCTGTATTTCTCTGATAAATTTCAGACACAGAAGTCCTTCCTCTCTCCCTCCTATCTCATCTGCTCTTCTACTACCTCTTACTCACAAAAAACTTGCGAAGGGAAAAAAAAAAAAAAGCTGCTGTATTACGCCTGACACTTCAGGGTCTCAGTCCCAATGTCACCTGTCTGATTACTCATTAACTAGGTTATAAAACACTGCAGTATGTATGCATGATTAAAAGAATTAGTAATATGAAATATAAGGGCACCAAAGAAGTGCTGACTGTGCAAGAATAATATATGTGTTTGTGGGTTATGAGGAAAAAATTCTCCTGAAAGGTCCTGTTTCATGTTCAATAGTTTATTGACTCAGTAATATATCAGGTCTCCGCCGGTCAGTAATGGTGTCTTT
>NW_010584739.1:757877-827790 GCF_000705375.1 Tinamus guttatus | reverse complement strand
TAATTAATTGTACTGCAAAAAGAAAGAAGGGCTTACAAAATGGTATTCCTATTATACTGTAAAAGGTTTGCTCACATTCACCACCTTGTTTCATATTTTAAATCTTTGCACCACTGTTACGTATATTTGTTGCACTTGATGTTATATTGTTTTGTTCTCGTATCATTCACAGTATACAGTACGGGAGTAATACAGTTATAATGCATGTACACATACTAGATGAAACTGTGTCATTTGGTAGAGTTGCTTTATTAAGGCTGATCAGCATTTCCATTATAAACCTACCCATTTTTTTCCAAGAGGTTAGCAGGTTGCCTGTAAAAATTGGATTCAGTATGAACCTGAAATACAGTGTCTCAGCCTAAGAGTGAGTTTTATTACACATACTCAAAAATGATCCATTTAGCCATTTTAAATTATGAGCAGGGGAAAAAAGTTTAGGGGTTTAATGTTTCTTTTCCTCTTCTATGAGTTAAAGAGTCTTTAAGGTATAAAGTGTTGAAGGGCATTAAATAATTAACAAGTGTTCCATTTTTTAAATATAGCCCTTTCCCAAATTCACATAAACTTTTCAGAAACATAAAAATGTCTGCTTTTTCCTCAAATAACTCAATTTGTAAAGTCCTAAGAAATGGATATGTATTTTTATAAAATAACTATGGATTAGTGTGAGAGGTTCCAAAAATAAGTAGTATGGCCCAAAGATTCAACCTGGCCTTAACTGGATCTTCTTTCGGCAAAAAAAAAAAAATGCTGATGTTGTAGTTTGGCTTCAGGAGCTTCCCACCTTGGGAAGCAGGTATCTGCACCTGCACCATGAGGAAGAGGGCTCACTCTGCTCATGTGGGACTGGAGAAAACCATAGGCTTTTTTTATGCTCTTGTATGACCCAAGGCAAATCAGTTGGTAAGTTGGATACCTGCATTCCCTAAACAAAAACCAGATGCAATGGTAATGAATTGGTGCTCTCAGGGTAAATGCAACATAAATTGTGAGACACATTTTATTGATGGAGGCTGTGCAAAATTTCAGGATGAGAACGCAGTCCTTCCTTCAAATATATATATACATTTATTTATTTTACACAGTTAATCCAGAATCAATGTAGCTTGCATTGCCATTTATTTCTCATCTCTACAGCATCCAACAAAAAAACCAGGACAACTCATCAAGGCGATGCTTCAATAGGCCAGAAATAGTGTGTTGCAACATTAGCATGAAAGACCTTCATAACACAACCAACATCATACAGTAAAAATATGTATCTGAATTATTAACAACACCCGTCTATAGTTTTCCAATAGCATTTAATTTAGGTATATGAATCAGTGACAGTCAGGCTCAGGAATGACCCTGACCAGCAGTGGGTGAATCTGGCATAGACTCATTTGCTCATGCAAAGCTTTAACATGGTCCCTCCATTCCTCAGTGAAGGGATGTTAACGTAGAGAGAGGATTAAGAGTAGAGTGGTTGGTGCACTTGTAGGTAGTAGAGTGGGTTGGCATAACTATGGTTGGACATCTGTTACTCCTTAATCTTAAAAGGATGGGGGATGGATAATAAAAAGATCCTGGAGTGAGTCTGCAGCTGCTGAACATTGCAACCATTGTTCAAGTTCATTAAAAGGTAGGCATAAAAATGCAAGGGCAGAACAATGCTAAACTTTTGCTAGAAAATACTTTTGAGAGAGTACTGCCAGGCATTCCAGAAACTATTCAATGTAATTCTACCTTTCCAATGTAGTTTTTTAAAGGTTTACAAAACCAGACACTATGTATAGTACACTATTTTTAGAGAGAGCTACAGAAAGTTTTCCTGGTAAAGCTTTTCTTTAGAAACCCCTGCAAGAAAGATGGAAAAAACAGAAGAAAAAGAAAAGAAACCAAAGGTCTTACACAATGAAAGAAATAGTGAGAGTCGTGTCCCATGAATATGCTGATATGGAAGCATGTGTCTTAAGTTTGTATGGTTAACACTAAGAGACGTTAGATCTCACTTCTGCAGGCTTCACCCAGCCCATTTAACATAGTTTGGGACATTTAATTATATTTAAAAAATACATATTATCCACATATTAATAAGAACAGGCCATATTGGTAAAGGGAAATCAATCTATCTGGCTATTTTGTGGAGCTTCCAAGAGATAGGAAGCCATAAGCCACAGTGAAGAGGAATGCAGTAGGGGAGGAGGAGAACACATAAAGAAGAGATCTGCTCCTTCTTTATCCTCTCTCTGGAGGTCATACAGGTGACCACAAAAAATGGAGGTATTTTAAAATGGCACAAGATGTTAAGGAGGGAGAGAGGTTCAGCAATAATTTCAGTGGTGGGACTGACAAAAATTCTTATTTTAACTCGTGATGATGTTCCTACAATGCTGTGAAGCTAAAAAGAATCTTACTCAACCAGCAGATCTACTGAAATCTCAAATTCTTACATACAGCGGGAAGTGTAAAATAATATAATTCTTATATGCTTTTTTCATATTATATGCCCTGTACATAGCCTTTCAAATATCTACCACTTACTTCCCCTTCTTTACTACTTCAGAGAACCTAATAAAGATTTTTCTCTCTTCTTTTGTCAATTAAGTATTTCCTTCAAAGACCACAGCACAAATTCTGCTGTGTAAATGATGAGAATCCCAATGAAATCATGCCATTTTTAACAGCTGGAAAATCAAGAACACAACAGTTTTAAATTAACACGAGAAGTAGTAACATGTGCCTACTCTCATTTGGAAAGTGAACAAGATGACCTGCATATAGTAAGCTTGGAAATACAGGAAATCTTATAATTTATAGCTGGCCACAGTACCTAAGTGGGAATATCACACTGCAACTGGGACACTGGGCAATAAAAACATGCAGCGATTCCATTCAGAGCTAGACCTTAGGACTGATTTTTATGTCTCAGACCACAGACTTGTGTCCTACTCAAATTGCTGGCACATTTGACAACAGGAAAATAACTACAGATGTTGTGGGCCACCAAATATATTCATAATTCATTGTTGGTAGACAGTTGTAGCTACAATGTTAGGAAGGAAATGCTAAAAGCAAGACTATAGCTACATTTGACTAATCATTTAAGACCGTGGTCATAAAAAGTGGAAATACTGTTTTTCAAGAACAGGAAGGCTTCTTTTATGCTTGCCTCTCTTTGTGCTTTGAAGAACCTCAGAATATCTAGTATTCTAAACCTTTATTGCTCTAAAGGCAAGAAAATCATAGCATATTGGATTATGAATGTAATTTCAAGACAATATATTCCTTCCCAAGGATACCACAAAAAGAAAGTTCCCATAAAACTAAAAGGCCACATAGCTAGGAATCACTACACCTTGCCTAAGTTAATCTTTGAGCTATATATTCACCTCTGTCTGAAGGAAAAAAAGAAGGAAAATCAGATGGAAAGTCTTGCCATGAATTCTACAGAAGGAAGGTTATACATGCAGAGGTACTTCTCTCTCTGCAGAGAGATGTAACATCTCCACCATGTAATTCCGGTGCTAATGACAGTTTTCAAGTCACTTACAGTTTTTATATGGATAACTGTGTGTGGAAAACACTGGTCAGAGAAAGGCAGAACAGCAGAATTGTGCTGCTCCCACAGATCTGCTGTCTGGCCCTGGGCAACGCAGCCGCTCCCTTCTAACTTGCCCAGTTTGTAAAAACAGGGTAATGATTTTGTGTAGTATTTTCAGAGGCAAGATTAATCAGTTGCTTATACAACACAGTGAAATATGAGGATAGCAGGTAAGGTGGAAGAACTACTATTTCTTTTGTTAGCAATAGTGTTTTTTTTTTTTTTTAGTTATATAACTTAAGAAAGTTTTGCCCCTAGTAAAGGAATAATTTTAAACAATGGGATCTCCTTATAGGTCTTGGATAAAATAGCCTTTTTATAGATGGCCATTTTTAACAAAAAGAACTCTAATCCCAAGAATGCATTGCTTAAAACAAAAAACAGTAAATGGGAATAGACTTTACATTCCAGTGATCCTAAAATTCATGCAATACGGTAGAGTTTATCATCTTCCTTCCATTCAGCCACCCAAATTTCTTCTGAGTTGATCTCTGCACTGCAGTGCTTTATTAGCAATTTTACGTCATGCTATATTAGCATTAGCATTCGTACTTGTATTTATTTTCACTAACACAATTTGAAAGGTGCTAATATTGTTATATTTCTCTGTGGCATTCACGAAAAAAGTTGCTAATACAGTATGAAGGGAAGGATGCTAATAAGATAGAAAGCTGTAACAGTTTTTCTTTCCTGGAATAAGGACAATGTAGCCTTTAAGAATTTGAGAAAAAAAAATCAACTGCTCTTGACGGATAGATGGTAAATGAAATGGGGAATGAGAAAAAAAAGAGAAGGAAAAAAAATGTCCTTTAGAATCTAAGTTGCATGTAAGCTGGGAATCACTCTTCAATTCTATTTTAGATATTTCTATGAGTGGAAACCTGGAAACTTTGCACAGACTTTTCTAGAGAAAACATAACACAGCTCTTTTTTTTTTTTTTTCCTTTTTCTTTTTCCAGAAACTTTCTGTAGGCCCTCTTCTACCCTGACTCTCCATGCTCCCCTCTCAATACCGCCAATGGGATAGTCTACAAAGGCTGCAGGAACAAATATCACCTTATGTTTCTGTAGTACGTGAAACTAGCCTAAGGTTGCCAGACATCAAAGACATCTTTGCTCTGAAAAAATTAAGACAGACAAGTGCTTCTTTGCTTAAAATTTGAAGAAAAACATACGGTTGGTTTTTGGATGAGGCTCCCTGTGCCTGAGAGAATGTTATCAAATGCAGTCGTTTGTTCTGAAAGATGAAAAGCAGATTTGTCTCATGAAGCCAGTGCTCTCAGCCACACATCGGCAAGGCCATGGCCAGTATGACCGATGGGGCTCTCGCTCATCTTGGGGGTGGACTTGTTCGCAAGAAGCCCTAGGCACCCTCCTCCGTCCATGGCTCTTCCAGAAGGGCTAGCACTTTGCACTTAAGGTGGGGGTCCTCACCCCAAGGAAGTGCAAGGACCATTATCTCCTCTGCAAGTGCTCACGGGGAAACCTCCTTGCATTGGTTTTGTGATCTTGCCCTCCTCAAAGTAGTTGCTAACTGCTACTGTTGCACTGCCTGAAATGGACAACCAAATGGTTCAATATTTCTAGGCTATCCACCCATGCAAATTTATTGTTTTTACAGGAAAAATAAAAATGATCTTGAAGATGAAAAACTCCAGTTAGACATTGGTATTAGAAGAATAATCAAGTTTATTTTGTTTGTTTGTTTTTGGTTTTTCATGGGGGTGGGGGTGTTTTTTTCCCCTATAAATCTTACTGCCATCTCTGCAGGAAAAAAAAAAAAAAAAAGGCAATAGCAACTGTATGAGTAGAGTATTCAGCAGAGTATACTGAAATCACAAGTTGTGACATCGGCCCTGCTGTTCGCCACAAACTCCTACTCCCTTACAGCCATTTTTAGAAGAAGATAGGTGAACCAATAAGATGCTGATGGAAAACTTAAAACTAAGTAAATCATCCAAAATGAAAGGGGGTGGGGAGGCCCTGCAATATGTTGAAAAAAAAATACAGTAACCCTGTGGATATAGCATTCATGTGAAGGAATGGATCAAAAGTTTTCTTTTTCCACATTATATGGACTAGCTCAATAATCCATGAAAAAAAAAGATTTTACTCAGTAGTCCATAAATGGTTCATAAGAGTTGGAAGTCTGTCCAGTTAAAAAAAATACAATTGAAAACATGCAAATATGCAAAAATATTACCTTAAACAAATGCATATGAAACCTTAAAAAACCCCACAAATGTCAGCAAAAATGATCCTAGCAAAATCAGTAGATTTTTTTTCTGCCTTTTTTTTGTATAAGTGCTAAAAGAACAAGCAAAATTTAATTATAACAGTGTAAAATGTATCCCAATTCCTTGAACAGCACTTCTGTTCCATCTATTTATTTGGACAGACATTCCCTTTAAGAAATATCACAAACATGCTGGTTATTGCCTATTCTGCTCTTCCAGGCAGACTTCGCTTTTCAGGCTTTTTTTAGTATCTCAGATGTTTCTGCTTTCTGGATTCTAAATGATGGGCTTTTGATTTGGACAGAAAAAGACATGGATTTAGACTGCATTGTACTGCATTCCAGCCCATGATGATAAATAACAGGTTTTCAGAAGTTACATGAAAAAGTTATTATGAAAGGTTCTATTGTTTTGAAAATAAGTGCAATAGATGTACAGTTTGAATATATTTATGTGTATAGATAACATATATCTTTTTTTATATCCCACTAAAATTAACACTGTATCATATACCATATTTTAAAATTATAACATAAAACAGTATTTTGTTTGTTAAATTAACCAGAGACTCAATTCTCAGTGTTCCTACAGGCCAGTGCTCTGTTTACCACAGAACTTATATTGTAAACAAATATGAACCAGGGACCAACTGGTCCCTTTTTATTTCCTTCAAATTGCTTGATTAACAGGTGAATATTTTTCTTTTCATACCACATCCTCAGAATTGCATTTGCTCTTTTATTTATGGGATTTCTTTTTTATTTATATATCTATCTAAAAAATTGCTTCTCCAACATTTTCAGAAAACAAAAAAAATGAGATTTTTGCAAAATGTTCTGCAAATGTATACACTTAATTCCAGTTTAGTATGAAATAGATAAATTTCTTCCGTTGCCAGAAAGGAGAATGATTATATATAGCCACTTATTAAAAAAAGAGAAACAGAGAAAGGAGAAAGAAAAGAAAAAAAAAAGAAAAAAATGTTATTGGTTTTCTCAGAAGGATTTTCTTTTATACATAGCTTTATCCTATAATTTTGTCCCTGTTGGGCACACTGCCTAAATTTAAACACAAACAGTCAAGCAATGAAGAAACATTAACACATTTACTGTGAACAAAAACTCCCAGTTGTACAGTGAAATTTTAATACATTTCAACTTATCTCTTTTACTAATGGGGAGAGTACAAACCCTGCAGGAATTCGCTCTGCAAACTGGTAATTACAGTAGACTCACTTTTTTATAATGCATATGTATAGTCAGACACAAGAACCATAGCTGCCCTTTTGATGTAGGTTACAATAGAAATGTTTTTAAAAAAAATATGAAAATCTACAGCAATTCTAAAGGAATGCATTATTTCATGGGAAGCAGTCCTTTAGCTATACTCAAGAAGTCAAATACACAAAATACAATATAAAATAATATAATAACATATATTTATTTGCTTTTATAAACTAAAGCACAAGCTTTATCAGCCTCTTCTTTTTATTCCTTTTTTTTTCCAATGTACAGAATAAATCTGCCCCTACTGGTACATAGATGGAGTTTCCATCCCACAATAGCATGTATGAGTTCAGATTTTTTTTTTCCCCAGACCTCTTCCTCTGCACAACCTTCAAATTTAAATAGGTTTGATCTTCAAATTTATGTCTCATTAAATCATTATTACACATATTTAAGAGCACCATTATTTCAGTTGCATAGATTTATAACATACAATGTCCAACTCAGCTCAGATGATAGAACATGCGGCGTCTGGCAGAGGATGTTTGAAGTGTGCTCGGAGATGTATTTAATCTGAGAGGGAGTGAAATCAAAGTGTAATCTACTGTCAGTGTCACATGTAGGGACAATATTTGTCCTTAATATAATAACTATAAGGCAGAGGTATATGTTAATTGAAAAAAAAAGGAAGAAAGAACAAAGTATTAGACAAGTGAGGGCCTGTAAAAAATATTTTCAAGCCTTTTATGTTCTACTCCAGTTTTTTAGAATGCGTATCACCGTACCACTTGATTCTGCAAGTATTTGTAACCTCATTGTTTACATAAACTCACATAGATGCTCTTCTTTGTAAAGATGGAGAAGAATTCTCACACAACTCAATATATAATTAAATCACTATATTTCATAAATGCAACACAGAAAATTAATAGCAAGTTTCAATACTTCTGGTTCCTGAAAAGTTTTTTTATTCTAGTAGGTCTACTAATATGCACATCAGCAAGATTGTCAGAAGAGCTAGTCACATATTTAGCAGATAGTTTTAAAACTGATTTGTCAATACAGTTTATATTTACCTAGTATATCACCTTGCCAAATGCTGCATATTCATCTATTTGCACCCCTAGCTTCATAGCAATTCATACTGTCTGCCTCCGGTAAGATGGTCTCCTGTTGATTAGACAGTGATGCAAAAGCTCTGCCAGTTTTACTATAGGATTTCATGCTCACAGTTCAAAGGAGTCACAAGCAAAATCACTAGGTTCGCGCGCTTCAAGCCTAAATGCAAAAAGTTGACAGTAGAGAGAAATAGTGGAAATTAATGTCATTGATTCCTACCAGAGAGTCACCATTGAGCAGTCAACCGCATGATAAAGACTGTGCAAGAGCAGTGATGGCAAGACCTTTCTTAGGAGACCTTGAAACATGCTTTCCATGGGGACATTATTACAACTCTTGAAATTTTACGTGAGATTAAAATTTTCGTTTCCCTCATTCCTGGGCACTAGCTTGCTCAGAGATGTCATCATCTTCTCTGGAGATGGTTGCCTCTTAGCAATGAAATTACTCTTTTATATATGAGTTGCTAATAATTTCAGTGTGACTGAAGTAATTTCTTCACAATTTTTCTCATTGGAGGAAAATAAATAAGCTGTGTTTGACTAAACTTGAAAAGACTGCTTCCCATTTAAATCAGGGATTTTGGTACAAGATGAAAATGGCATTGAGGAAGAGGGCTACATCAGTATCGCTAGCAAAGGGCTCTGCACTTAATGTGCATGTGCATGAGTAGAAGTATTTTACTCATTCCTATGAGAAAATTAATTCTACAAAATGCTAGAAGGGGAGAGGGTGAGAAATATATCCGCCAGCAGCTCTAAAAGCATAAACATTCCTCACTGTAAGAAAAATACATTTCCACAGAATAGAAGATAAATGCTGTATCACTTATGGCTCTGGCTGATGCAATAAGTATGTGCTTAGTCAGCAAGTCTCTATTGAAAGCATATGGGAGGTAACACAAGCTCATCCTCTGAAATTACCTTCATTACTTTGCATCCTAATTAAGGCAACAACCTTGTCACAGTGGTTTCTGTCTGTCTCGGGGTGGGCAGAAACTGGGTCTGCTTTTCCCAATGTGTATGCCTCCTACAATTTACTGATTTTCCAGGTTTCAGAAACGTTATGGGGAGAAAAGAAGAGAAAATGTATCCAAGACTAATGCTCTTCCTGGGTACAAGGCATGAGATCTAGTCACATCTCTGAAGGACAGAAGCAATCACTCTGCAATGAAAATACAGCAACCAAGCTGCTATATTCCTCCCCAATTACTACTTCTTTTTTTAATTCGCAAGGATTCACAGAAACTCTTACCTGCCCCAGAAAAGCTACTGCTCCAGTTTGTGGCACATTTAGAAAGTAAATAATGCTTATTTCTTTTTAAAAATTTTAACCAAAAATTAAGGTACTCCAATCAGTTACACTAAATGAATGTAAAACTAATATATGTAAGGCAATTGGGTTTAATTGTTTTATGCAATAAAAGCATTCCAGATGACCCATGATGGTCCTCGTTTTCTGTTTATTGAACCCTTCCAAGCTTTTTGTGCTCATTTTCATTCAGGACTTCATTTGGGAAAGACTCCTCCTAATGACTGCTAACAGCACTCTGCATATATGACTTTGCTATATGCATGTGTTGCTTTGGAACCTGGTGTTGAGTAACCTTCTTTGCTACTCCTTACACTTACAGCGTTATGTGCAATATTTGGTGGGGCATAGACAGAAAACAAATGAAGAAGCTCAGATCCCAGATGCCTGGAATTTGAGGACACGTTCTTCCAGGTGTCATGAGTTCTCCACATTTGTGCCAATGCAATACAATGCAAAGCGCTGACAGTGATGCTAGAGTTGGTTTTGTTGGCTTTTTGTTACTGTTAAAAAAAATGCTAACACAAAACCCCAAACTAAAGGAATCTAGTGGCACAAATCGTAAATGTCAAACTCTGTTTGGGAGGCTGACTTACGAAGCCATTTCTGCTCAAGGGATATTGGATACCCCCTTAGCTGAGGGACCAAGGAGCACCTTGGCATAGTTGGCATCTCAGGGTGCCCTGCGCCTGAGGGGTGAGACTTGGGTCCCCACTGTCACCCCTTGAGACACCAAACCCTACTCTGTAGTGAGCTATATGGGCAGGGGAGAGA
Organism: Tinamus guttatus; assembly: GCF_000705375.1. The sequence goes on along the minus strand of NW_010584739.1, from coordinate 817,534 downwards.
GGCAGAGAGGAGGGAAAATGCAAAACAATCCTTTAGAGACCATTTCTTTCCTTGCTGTTTGTTTACTAACTGACGGCTGTCTGAACACTCTTTATCTAGTTAGAATATAAGATGCAGTCCCTGTGGAGCAAGGCATTTCAAGCACAGCACTGGGGAGAAGACCAACAAAATGTGTGAAGCTTACTACACGATGGCACTGATTTTTACATGTGTTGCGGTCCTTAAAATATCATTGCTTCTCATGTTACACCTACATATTTGCTGATTGCTACGTTAGGAGAGAAAGCTCCAAGTGCAGGAATCATTTCTATAGGTGAATACAGTGTGCATTCATTCGTACAATACCCCGAGATTAAAAATTCAGTGTAATCAAATGGCTAGTTGTTCAGACATTTGTAGCCAGCCAATTAACACAGCTTTTGTCGTAGTCATTTCTCTCTAAGCAGCATCTTTAGCTGGGGATTCAAGAGCCTTTACATCCCTCAGTCCTGACCTTGTAAATTTAAAAGTGGTCTTTTGCATAGTTCACCGTAATTGTAGCTGAATGAGGCCAAATGACTGCCAAATTGCTTTCGAAAGACCAATATGCCCTCTTCTGGTTTTGCATTTAAGGGGGGGAAAAGACAACAGGTGACTCACTGGAGAAGTATTTTCATGTAGACAAACAGGAACATTAGTGTTTAAACACCGAATTATTTTTCCCCTAATCTTTTATAATAGCTTAGTTTCACAAACATTTATTTAGAATCAGTCAAGGAGAACTCAGAATGCCAGAATATGCCTAAGAGAAAACCAGAGGTCTAAAAACATGGTTAGGTTTTTTTTGTATTTTCCATTGCTTTTGATTTCATTTAGCTGTGACAGGTCTGAATTCAATACTGTCCCCTCTGCTCACATTACTATGTGAACTTGCACCATGAAATTCATACACTAATTCACAAAAATTAGTTTTGGACTCCAAAGTCTTACTTATCCGCAAATCAAGGACAGATAAGGCAATGGCAGTTAGGCCTTCCCTGCAGCAACCTGTTGTTTTATCTCAGGGCTAGGGTAAGGAAAGCCACACTTCGGGGCCCTTCAAACTTTCACACCTCTGTAGAAAGTGCAGGCAAAGCCTGCCAAGTAATGAGCAATGATCTAACACAGATTTTTAAGAAAACAACTACTACATAAAATTCATCCACTTAGACACATACATACCAGCAGAGGATGACATCCACTTAGACACATACATACCAGCAGAGGATGACAGCAGGTAAAGCAAATGTCCCAGTAATAATTAAGAAGTCCAAGTACAAAAAGGTATACTGTTTTGCTGCTTATAATTAACAGTGACTTCTACTGCATTTGAACGTACTTTTCTTCTATCTTAATAACTTAGGAGAAAAACACACAGCCTATCTATACCTTTGATTTATCCAATCTTCACTGCACATTTTGAGCTGCTGGTGCTGGGCACTTCTGAAAATCAAGCAGGGCACATTTTCACAGGGAAAGTAGTCAGCTGCATGCATTTAGTGCATTCCAAGCTTCTTTTACAAGGTCTTTCCCAACTTTATCTTGAAGAATACAATAGTCAGTGCATGTTTAAAATTTCTTTCATTTTGCCTTTTGCCAAACTTGTGTTAGATCGCACTAAGTCTAGCATCAGCTGCAGTAATCCTACTGCTGCTCAGTACATAAAGTGCTAAGCAGAGGCTCTGCAAACAGGAATGCTCTCACTCTCTATGCAAAGACCAGTCTGCAGGCTCTAATCCAGCGTGTGTACTTATGTCCACATGCTGTGCTAGTGCTAAGCCCTGTATTTATTCCTGCCACAGCACCCAGCAGTTAAGTTAAAGGACAGAACTTGCTTTGGATACAGTTTAATATGTAAATGTTTTACAGCATTTTAAAAAATACATATAATGTGCACATTTGTGGGAATGTAGACTGGACTGATGGAAAGTCAATGGCTCAATATGTGCAACACTGACAGTGGCCAAGAGCCTCTTACCATTGCAATCAATGACAGTGTTGTCCAGTTTCACTAAGCGAAGAGCAAGCCTGTCATGAACAGCTTTATGAAAAAAGATATAATGTAGCAATCTGAACATCTGTCAGCAACAATCACCCTCCCCAGAAATTATAAAATTGAGAGGATTATTATATTGGGATGCGATTTGTACCTGCTTTCTAGCATACGTCAAATAGATCAGCCAAAGAGAATAAGGTGCAAAGCTATCTGCTCCACAGACTACAGCATGGGATCTGCTGCTGGTTTGTATCTCACCCCTAGCATGGCAGAGGGGCTGCACAAGATGTTTGAACCTGTGTTATTTCACATACGTATATCAGAGAAGGGGTGATACTCTTCATTCACTGGTCTCTCCTAGATCTGGTCTCTTCTTCTTGACCAGGATCAGTGGCATCCCTGAGATGCCACTGCCACCATCACAGCTCCTGTTCTTGGAAGAGCCCCCTTTCACCCAAATCCACACACACACACATCATCCACAGCAGAAAACTCCTGCCCGTGCACGGGAAGAGTTAAATCTGCACACGCAGCCCTGCTGCAGCTCTTCCCTCCGGCGGGACGAAGGCCCCGGCCAGATGGGGTGGGTTCCTCAGTCTAGACCTCGGGGTCTACGTGATGGACGACACAAGCGTAAAACAAGCAAGCACATACAGAAAAGGCGAGAATCAGCTCCAAGAAACTCATGTGTCACCTCATTACAGCCAGTAGATTTCCACGATGAAAAGTTAAAGTCACAATGAGACAAATGGGAGCCTTTCTCTCTCTTTTTTTTTTTTTTTTTTTTTGTGAGCTCTCCCCCGGGTCATAATTAAAAGCAACATTTAGCCTAACACAAATTAGTGATTAGCAGAACCAAAATGCAACCACAAGCACATATCCTTTCTCCACTCCACTTACCACCTAATCCTCTTTGGTGTGAAAACTGGTCTGGAAATGGCATAAAGACAGTCTTTCTGGTGAGTTTTCCAGAATCTTCTGGTAACAACTATGCCAGACACACCACAAAATGAGACTCTGTTACAGTATGTTGATAAGTCTGTTTCCACTCCTTGGAAAAGCCAGATGGTGCAGAGGTGTGCGATAATAATTTCTAAAACCCAAAAAAATGTAAAGCGCCAGAATACTTGTGGTTGGTTTGAGTTTGAGGATCAAATTCAGGTCAGTTCCACTTTATCCAGACTGATTCACTTCTCCCATTACTATTTGATTGCTGACAACATGCTTGCTGCAAAAAAATCCTCAAAACTTGAGTTTAAAAAACTCTTACTTGAAGAGCTTAAAGGCAGTCAGAGAGAAATAAGACATACCAAGTATCCGAGAAGGGAGCTAAACTCATAGAATTACTTTCTCTTACTTTTCTAAAAGATACCAACAATTACCATCAGGACACAAACACGCTCAAGCTCCTACAAAACAGAAAATGGAGATTCTTTATCAACTCATCTAAATTTAACTGAAGACTTTGAACTTCATGCTGGATTTTGGTATTTCAAAAAGCAGTATTTACATGAAGAAAATATCATGCCAAAAACCAGGAAGTGATGCTCCATTAATATTCATTACATGCCAACACTAAAAAAAAAAAAAGAAAAAGGAAAGAAAATGTAAGTTGCCAAGTTTATTTTGGCAAAGCTGTATGGCATGATTTGTATTCAAAGCAAGATTCAGAAAAATGTCTTTAAAAAAATGTAAATCCCTTTCAATTTGAAAAAAATAAGAAACTTTTATAAAACAGCAAGAAAGAGGTACTTCTGGGTGTTAGCTTGCTTTAGGTTTAAAAAATGTATTTTTTTTTTCTCTGTAGACTTTATGTTAGTAGTTAGTATTACTCAAGTACATTGTCACAGAGGAACTCAGCTCAAGCTGGATCTTTTACTTTGTTCTGTCTTTGTAATAAGGAACTTGATTTGTTCAGTTATGAAGATATTTTAAGGTATTTTGATAGGTTATTATAAGGTATTTGATAATATAATTGAAGGTATTTGATACAGTTTTTTATCTTCCACATACATTTAATATACATCTATGTATATCACATTATCATTTTTAAATGTGTGGGAAAGCCAAGTGCAGGGGACAATCCTGTGTTTGCTGTCCCAGGCCATGGCAGTGGACTTAGGTCTGGTGTTTGCATACTGCTCAGAAATGAAAGCATTGCTTCATGGTCTGGCCTGGCAGGGGCAGGAAGGGGCCAGTGATGCCTGTCATGCTCAGGGGAATGCCATGCAGAAATCCCTCTGCTTCTCAAGACAGATCAAGCCCAACAGGGCTCCACACCAATGTGGCTACATCACTTCTGGCACCTGAGCAAGTATCTCCCTCTAGCAACACAAGTGTGCTGTGTGATCACCGTTCTCATGGGGAAAAGGAGATTCTGCCCTCACTACTTACAGACAGCCACAGTTCACCTTGGTCAAAAATTTCAAGTACAAGTGACTAGAAAAATAGAAACAACTGCTGATGTCAAGACTCAAGACTATAGATCCTCGCACAACTGGATGAAGCTGATGTTTCTAGTCTTGTCCCACTCACTTTCTGAATGACTTAGTATCTCCTATCCTTAATTTCTCCAATTTTAAAATAGAAATAATAGACCAGGAAGAAATCCTGAGAATTGAATTTATAACTAGGAGAGGGCAGGAGGGCAACCGTGCATATGGGGGAGAGAAGTCCAACATAGTGACATCCAGTCTCTTTCTCCATCTGCTGTTCCTCCAGTCTTTATCCCTGTCCCAACCCAGTTCTGCTTTTGTTACAAGTCTGAGATTTCAGTTGTACGAAGCAGAAAGTGACTGGGACCATGGCTAACAGCGGAGGTATGAATATGCTTACTGGCAACCCAAGGGCATTTCCTCTTCCCCAGTGGGCTCTCTTCCCACAGGCAGGACTTTTTTTTTTCTCACATTTGGAGAAAATGACATTGCTAGGATTTGGCTGGTTAAAAAAAACAATGCATGGTGGCAGGTAGCACCTGCTAGGCTTTGAAGGAAGGGTGTATGAGGGCTAGAACTCAGGAAGGAAACATTAGAGACCTGGAGAGTGTGCATGGAGGGAAGAGGAGGAAAGAAGGAAGATCCAAACCATTTTGTGCTAAATAGCAGAAAGGATTTAGATGTTTTACCTATAAAATCAATGATTGGAAGCCTTCAGGGATCATATATTAGCATATCCCTACAGATTAGTATCCCTACACATCATATTATCTTTTCATTTTATCTTTTAAGCCTGCTGGTATTGTAGTTTAAAATATACCTTTCAATTGTAAGCATATATGGTAATATTTTTGTTCTCATATTTAAAAATTCTTCCCCCTTTAATGTTAAACAATAGCTCCACCCCAATAAAATCTTAAAGGACTACAAAGATAAAAAGCAGATGCTTCCCAGGACACTGGCAGAACAAGCAACTCAGAAAGCATCCTACTCACCTAATTACTGAGTAGGACAGTTCCAATAGTTATTAGATAGTATTACTATTAAATGCTACTAAAAGAAACATGTAACTCCAGTAGCTCTGTAAATTATCTATTAAGGTCAGCATCCAAATTCAATACAGTTTAAGGCATCCCAGCAGATGAACAGATCATCTACATAACCCTCCCGAAAGAAAATTCTCCCTTGTGTGATTTTTATGATTCTTTTTTTTTTCATTTCTGCAGTTAAGCATAGTCTTTTAACTCAAATGAGATTTTGGATATATGCAAGGCTGTTACTTCTTTACTAAATGTTAAATGCTTCAGATGCTTTGGGAAGTCACTGAAAGTGATGGCTTCACAAGTGTCTAATCAGCACAAAGAGAGGTTGCAAATCTATCCCAGTCCCATGAAGGCAGTAAAAGTATGAAGAGAGAAACAGAATGAAGACGTAGAAATTAATGGATGGATGGATAAGTGAAGGAAAGAAGGATATAAAGAAGGAAGCATGAAGAAAATAAGGAAGGAAGGAGGGAGAGGGTAGGAAGAAGAGAATGAAAGAAGGAAGGGGAGATGGAGGTAAGGAGAGAAGGGGGGAGATAAAGTAATAGAAGAGAAAGCCATAATGTCATTCCTATCTGTGTCCAGGGTCTGATGAAAAAAAGCAAAGAACTTAATCTTATTAAGTTATTTCATTTAGTGGGACAAATTCTTTAATGTGATTTGAGGAGGAAAAAAAACATATTGCCAACATATTTGATTATGTTTCCAAAGGAAACAATACTTATTGTCTAGTGTCTATTGTCTGTGTGCAGAGTTTATGTATCTACTTCTAACCCTCCCATAGCTTTTGAACCCATGGATGTATGTCAACCAGCCTTGACAGAAAGGCAGACATTGCAAAGACCTTCAGTTCTTACCACACAGTCTCACAAAGCATGACCCAGAAGCTGCAGGAGGTCCCAGAAACCTTTTGGTTTGGCCTGTGAGGTACTTAGCGGCCAGGGCATTCCTTTACACTTACTTAATAGGGAAGGAGCAGCAGCCAGCAGGTCAGTGAGCAGCTCCAGCCTAGTGACACCACACCTCTTGCTCAGCCAAGCCAAGGTAGCCCTGAGTTACAAGACTGCAGCAGAAGTGATTGGTAGCAAGGCTTGGGGGTAGCTAAGAGCTCTGTAATACATTTCAACCCTAAGAACAAATCTAAGGGAAAGGCGGCCTTCCTATACTGCTGTTTGATCCACTACTTACCTGATACAGGTATTTCAAATGTTAATTTTCAGTTGTTCGAGAACTCTGGAAAGATCCTTTTACACCAAGCCAACACATATTTCTGGGACTCAGAACTACCACACATTTAAGACCTCACAGAACTTAATCTAAGAAGAATGCTAAAATAAGTTATCTGAACACATGAAATTTTACAGGTTCTGCACATGGTCAAGATCACATGTTCTTATGTACTGCTGGGCACTGTACAAAAAAGGGCATATCTAACTGAAGGATCAGACACACAAAAATCAGATTTGAAATCGCATACTGCATTAGAGAGGGGTTTATAGACATGTATAGCAGATACTTATAGGTTTTAAAATTTATTCTCCTTCCCACACCAAAACAAAAACTATTTAAAATACTTCACCAGGAGACTCCTTTGTGGCAATACGTGATAAAAGCCCTGTCTTTGGTAGTGTAGCCAAAACTCACCAATACTACTAAGCAAATCAATGCCAGGTACCACAACCAAGATTGAAGTTTTCACAGGCCTGTAATCAGATTCCAAGCTGTTAGATGCAGTTAAATCATTAACCATCACCACTGGTCAGAACATAAATCATGGTAAATTTTTATACAGCCATTTTTGTTAAGTGAGTAACTAAATAGAATCACCATGGTTCAGTTCATTAAGTTGTACAGCTAATCTCATTTACCTTGGTTCTCTGATGCATTTAACAACTACAAAACATAAATGGAATGGCCTTTTATGTCTCATAACAACCTCAGTCCTTGCAGGAAATTAGTTAATCTCTTAAAAACCTAGATAGATCTAGGACAGTAAATAAAAAGAATTTAAAAAATCATAATATTTACAACAATCTTCATAATTCGAACTATGTCCAAAATTTGAAAAAATCTAAAAAAAAAAAAGAATTCTAAAATCTTCTTTATAGCTCAATATTTTAAAAAAAAAAGTAGAAGAAAAAAGTCTTTCTATTTCTTTTCTTTTTTAGTGAAGTTAACTTCACAAAACTCCTAACTCCAACCTGTACACACTTTACAAACTCAGGACGCTAGCCTGAGTTGCTAGCCTTTCACTTACCTGTTGTCCACACTACTCAAGACTTTAGTATTTACAACTGATGGCTAGGCAGTGACTGAGGACATGATTAAAGGTAATGATCCCCAACCTAGTACTAAATTTGAATCACAATTTGGTATTTGGAGACAGCTTTTGATAGTTTAGGACTAATAAAAGCTGAAGTTTGACTATGTAGCCTTGGAAAATCTAAACAGAAACAGTTCAAAGATTTAAAATATACTATACCTTTTTAAAGACACTGATTGGACTGAGAATGTGTGGCCATTTCTTATATAATATGGTGGTTCATTTGAAAACAAATGGAATGGACAGAAACCACAGCACTGGGGAACTTATTCCCTAATACCCCTTCAAGTTATATCAGTGTTAATGCTTGATTTCAATTACTCTCTGCAAAATTAGTGCATGGAAAAACTGCACTTAAGTAATACAAGGTTAAGCAACCACATAGTTAGGAGGAAAAAAGAAAAAAAAAATAACTTCCTAAAGCAGGAATTTATATTACATACAGGCCCTACAGGCCCTTGTCAAAAACCTTCACTCCATTGATTTCAGTGGGCTCTGGATCAAGACTATATTGATTGAAGGCAACGTTGCTCAATGATTAAGACAACAAATTTGGGTTTCATTCTTAGCCTGGTCATTCACTATGTTCTGAGTCTTGGGCAAGATAATGGCTTTCTGTGCAATGCTTTTTCCATTCATGCAATGGCAATAAGTCTAATTCCCTCATCGATAAATGGAAACTCTCTATTCAGATAGAGAGATGCAAGAGCTAAATATTCCATTTATCAAATTGTGAGGCAAAAGAACTTGTTTATTTAATCTGAAATATGATTTCCAGGACCACTAGGAACCTCGGACGGTAATTTACAATACAGCTTCTGTGGTAATCTCATATGATAAGCCTCAACTCCGAGATATGAGTGTACATGCACTCATGTGTGCATGAGAGAGCAGGAGACACCGAGAGAGAGAGGCAGAAGACACTGTTGCTCACTAACTGGCACTCTGTGAGATACTTAATTTGTTGTAATAAAGCAAAGAAAAAGTAGCTGTCAGTTAAACTGCCTTTTCTGTGACCCTTTTTAATAATACTGTTTCTGTAATTACGCTGTGGTTCTTTATACTTACTCAGTAAAAGCTTGCTTAGTTTTAGCATGGAAAACAATTTATGAAATTATAGGAACAGACTGAACACAGCAGTTCATTTGTTGAGGCAATTATCCAGATCCTTGTCAAAAAAGAGAGAGAGTAAAGACTGTGATGTGCAAAAAAAAATGTTTCTAATTCTATGCTATAATACATACAATATGTCTGTGGTTGTGTTGGATTATGTTAATAAACTGCAGTCGAAATATATTTGTCACAACACAAAGGAAGGGTGCTATCAATCGTCTTGCCAGATATTTTAAATTAGTCACCAAAACGTCTAGCCAGGGTTTCCTCTATGACCCTCAGATGAAGGGAGAGGCTTATTGGACAGTTTTTCCTGTGGGACTAGACAGATTCTTCTAATGCTCAAGTATTTTGAATAATCTGGAAAATAACTGTAAAGTGAACTGTGGCACAGTTGCCTTTTTTAACAGACATGTACAATTCAACCCTGAACACAAATCCAGTGTTGTTTTTGGCTGGTTATCACTCAGAAATGAGTTTCCCAAATAGTTTTTTAGGAGAAGAAGAAAAAAAAAAGGGGGGGGGGGGGGGAAGGATAGGGGCCTTATGCCTTCTTTTGGGAAGAATAAAGAGTATAAGAAGTAAGCTACTGCTCAGCTAAAGGAGCATTCAAACAATGCCAAATATCTATGTCCAGAAAACTTCAGTTTTGAAAAAGGAGAAAAATAAGAAAGAAAACATTCAAAAACACAGACTTCTTCGATATCCTATGCAGATTGAGGACAAAATCTGTTGCTTGTTAGACTACAGTCTTTTGTATAAGAAGCTGGAAAAAGAGCATCTCAAAGCAAGCTAGCACTCCAGAAACACATTCACTATGGAGACTCGCTAAAATTCAGTACTTTTGACAAATTTAATCTGTCCCTTTTTTATAAAATGTTTATCATTTATCCTTCAACTTAGTAATTATATAGTAACATGTATATGGATTTTGGGATGATTTCTTAAAGAAGAAAAATGCAAATCTTGCATTATTTAAGCTGAAAATATTAAAAGTTTTTCCTCTTCAGCAGAAGATACTGCTGAAGATTCCTTATACTACAAAATTGAGTTTCTTGGACAAAAAGTGGGGAAAAAAAAAAAAAAAGATTTTGTACACTGGAGACAAAACAAAAGCAGCATCCAAAGGCAGATCATGAATTGTGAACATGCTACAAAGTTCCACATATTAAAATGTGGATGAAGTTTCTTCCTTCCCCACCTCCCCCAACATCTGGAGATAGTTTGGTGGAGCAATTTCCAGAAACCAAACAGTGTCTCTGCTTGACTAGCTCTTTTCATTCGCAAATAAACAATTAATGGAATGGGCAACTAATTTCCAAAGTGTTGTATTCATTAGACTGTTTCCTGAAATTAAGTAGCTCTTCACAATGCAGTGCCCACATAGAGCAGTACAGCTACTCATTCTCACTCCAAATATAAATGCATTTTTGAGATTTATTTATTTAATTGCATTTGATTTACTCTTGCAGCAGAATGTGAAATAAGAATGTTTCCCATCAGATAAGTATAAATATACCTGCCTCACAAAACACGGGAGAGACAACTAAAGAGCTATTCCACCTGTATCACTGAAAGTGATTGCATGGGACACACATAATCATGGGAAAAAAATCTAGAGTTTATTCTTTTGTAAATCACATCTCCAAAATAGAGAGGTAAAATTGTTTTACATTATGACAGGCTGTTGTAGGCCTTTTTTTACTTCATACTGTAAGAAGTCCTCTCTCTTTCACTCTCAACAGAGTAGAAAAAATCTCAACAGTGCAGAAACCTGATTTAAGCTAATTAAATGGTATGGTTTATTTCAATGATCAGATGAAAAATCTCCATGTCTGCTAGATACTAGCTACTTACCTACAGTTACAAATCTTGATTACTGCTTCTGTCCAGAAGATACTACTGGAAACTGCTCTTTCCACTCTGGTTTGCTGTTATATGCTGCCTCACACCACTCAAAGAAACCTCCTTGAAGAAATTTTTCATCTGGTCCTATAATCTCCAAATATTTAGATCTCCTCATCCTACAGCTCCACTTACTTAAGGCTGTATACATAGCTAAATAATATGTATTTTCATTCTGTAAACAGAAATACATGGTTCTCTGTCTTACACCCACCAAGCCGAACACCATGGCAGTTCACGTCACCACCATGCAGAGCTTTGACACCTTCCTGCTCGCGGTATTTACAGCTCCAATAACCAGCTGAGCCAAGATAAACGTGCCCCAGTTTTCTCTGGGACACGAAGTGAAGCAGCTGAGAGATGAGCCTCACTTTCCTCTGCCAACGCTGCTCCAGGGGCAGCAGTTCCTGGGAAAGCCAAAGACATCCGTGCGGGCAGCCAGTGGGAGACGCATCTTGACTCCCTCAGCTCAGTTCCTCAGGCTTGTCCTGTAAGGCCCCTTGCCACATTCAAGGATGTTTATAGCAACACTTGAAAAGCAACAAGAGTCAATTGATAATGACCACTACGGAAAAATATTTATGTAGTGCCGTGCATTTATTTAGTGCTTTACAAACTTAAGGGCTGACACTACAAACACTCACTTCCTGGCATAGCACTATTCTGAGCAACTTCAGTCACTGCTAGTTTTCCTGTATCACACACACAAAAGTTGAAGATCAAGGCCACGTTCGGATAAGCCACCTAAGTACCCAGAACAGGGCAAGCTCTGTTTCTGTCTCAGATGAAACACAGGTGCAACCTCACATGTCTTATATAAATACACTATTCCCTACCGCTTAAATAAACGCTACATTTAAAAACTTATGGAAGTTCTGGGCAACATCATATGCACAGGCTGAGAGGAGATCTCTGTTCCTGCACCAAGTTGCCATATAACCGGGCTAGCAGAGGTGTGCATGCTGACAGAGAAAATATATAAAAAAGGAAGGGACTGCGTTCGGGATCCTGTTCAGCCATGTGAACGAACAGCACTGAGATGGGAGAACACAGACTGACCCACCAAAGGAAATTAAACCAGCAAGTAATTAAGGCCATTTTATTTTGATCGAGAACATTCACACACAACTTTATCGTGGTTTAACTAAATCACTTTTTTTTTTTTAATGGATTCAGAAGATCTTCCAAATGTGCCCCTGCACAGATGAATTCCCAAGCTGAATTTTCCAGCAGTATGGAAACAGCAAGCACACGGAACACCGAAGGTTGTCAGCATATTTATTTTATCCTCAGCCTCAGAAAGGGTAACGCTTATTACAGTCCACCATTATCAAAGATGTTCTTATGGCACATCAAAATGATTTAGTTAATACGTTAGCTTAATATGCCACAGGCTTGTGGCATGATGTGAGGCAAGTCACTTTCCCTCTCCTTTGCCTCAGTTTCCTACCTGGAAATGACTTCATTTTTAAAACACTCTGAAATTGACAGAGGTAAAGCATGGTGTAAAAGCTGGGTACTCTGAGTACAATTTTGCATCTATTCACAATTCATAAGAATACATCAAATAAAATATATGCTACAAGTACAGACTAAAAAAAAAGGGGGGCAAAAAAGCTTTCCACCTTAAAAAGAAAAAAAAAAAGAAAGAAAAAAAAACACTCCTCCCCTACTAGTATCCTACTTGGGGACCCACTGGGGCCACATCTAGCTCTCAGCTACACAGAGGAATCAGTGAGCAAGCAGATGCAAGGGAGTTGGGAAGACTAAGGCACTAGGCTTAGTAATAGGTTGAATGTCTCCATGTCCTTCTGTATCCAAGGAATCCCATGTCCTTCTGTATCCAAGGAATCATTTAGTCACCTTTTCTTTCTCTGGCATTCAAAAATTGAACCGTCAATGTTTTTTTTCTTTATTTTTCATAACCTTTTTTAAATGAGATCACATCATGTAACCAGAAACAATTGCTGTTGTCTCTCTACAGTAAATTCAGCAATCACATAATTTAATTACAAACCAAGGACTGCAGTACCTCTAACACATGGGTTTCTGCACACGTAACCTGACCGTAGAACAGAGGGCTGCAGGATTAAGCAGCGGGGACAGGAGGATTTCACAACCACGGCACCACGCTTGAAGTCAGCTTGAACCAGCGGTGCTTGCAGGCACAGAACAGACTACGTTGCTTCGTTCAGTCAGGTCAGAAATCTCATAAGATAGAAATTAAAAGATCACAACTCATAAATGTCAGGAAACTGAGTCTGTAGGCCAATCCTAAAAAGTGCTTTTCTAGACTGTAAAATACACACACAGCACCCAAGTGAGAAAGGCAGACTGTGAAGGCATTTGGGGGAAACATGCAGTGATATACACCACGATTTTAACACAGATTGGCAAAGTACTTCTGTTTTTCAGATGAGAAACTGCTTTTTCCATGCACTCTGCATTTCTGTTTTGCAATCATATTTCTGTCAACCCTCAAACACCACAATACAAGTGTAGCCGCAGTATTCTCTGTTTTAGAACAAGTCTTTCACTAATAAAACTCAATTCCATAGCTGAGGTGGATTGCTGAAGGAAACATAAACAAAAAGTCAGACTATGAGATTTGGTACTGAACTACTGGGAAAAAAATCAAATACTCCTTATAGGAAAGGAATGTAACAACAAATCAAAATGTCATAAATGACTGCAAATGTCGCAAAAGACTGAAAATTATTATTGAAGACAATGATGGATTTTAAATAATTTTTTTCAGAAACTCCAAATAAGTGTAAACAGGTTAAAAAAATTAAAAGGCACATTTACATCTCACATCATCTGACAAAAATGATTAATTTGCAGACCTGCATTTTCCAAGGAGTTTCTTAAATTATATCTGCAGTTCTGAATTTAACATGAGTAAATCTTCAGAGTAAAGCACATAAACGTCATTTGGGCATAGGTTGCAGAAGGATTTCCAGGGAGATGTAAGAAATGTAGGTATATGAAAAAAATAAAATGGAAGCCACATTTTAAAATTTGTCATCTAAAATAAAACTTGGCATTTTCAAATTTATATTTTAAAGGCCCTTTTTCAAGCTGTGGCTGTAGGAATAAATTCTCCTCATGACAAGTTCACTGAGATTTACAATATTCAGATAATGTACTGACATTTTGTAATACGAAACACAACTTCTGTTTTGACAATGCTCTTTCTAAGTCAAAATATTTTATCCTGGAAGAAAAAAGTCTTTGTAGGTACTATCCTGATGGATAGAGAAAAGGGAATTTTGGCTGCTACGTGGACAACCATAAGAATCTTTCATCAAAAAGAACCACGTACAGCAGTATACATGCCAGTGTTTTATATAGGATACAGAGGGAGGACAAATTATACCTTTTATCAACTTCAGCCACTATTTGTATTAGAGTATTGACCCAAACAGTCCAATTTTGAAGACTGCTAGTTTCTGATATGGTCTTTCAGGGAATAAGGCAAAGTTGGCTCAAAGAAACAGTGGCAGATGGGAAAACACAAAACTCCAAAAAGCATAAACTGTGCATATAAAAGTTTAAAGAGGTATGATGGAGATCATCATGATGGATAAAATCCTTTGGCTACAAAACTTAAGATGAAATAAAAAATGAAATAAAGAAAGCATACAATATTCCTTCTTCAGCTACAAACATCAAGAAAACTGAGCAACAAGTATCTGTGTGCAAACATCTGTCACACATTATCAGGAAGAAAATAGATTGCAAATAGAAAAATATTTCAGAGTGTGAACTTTCCTTAGCTGCTTAGTGAGAAGTAGTAAACACTGAGATCCAACTCAGAAAGAAGCACACAACAAGAAAACAGTAATATTATTCCATTTTTGTATAAACTCAAATTCTTTTGTCCAGGGACTAAAACTAAAGACATCCTTAGACTTGCTGTGCAGAACTAGCAAAACTCTTTATGACATCACTGTTTTAGTTCAAAGAACTTTTCTCTGAAATGTTTATAGCACCATGCCAGTTAGTTCGGCTGAGCTGACACAATGACTTTCAAATGGTCTAATACTCTTGACTTACCCACAGATTAGCACATGATTAGCTAGAGCAAAAGGATTATTATGACTGCTGTTCCAAGATATTAACACTTTTGCTAACCCTTTCTAAGGATGCCATATATTTTCCACACTGAAAAAGGAGAGTGAAAACAAGGGTTCCTCAGGCTTAATTACCCACAAATAACATCACAACAAAGTACTCAAATCCTTTGTTTTTTTTTTTTTTTTTAAAATCTTGGTTCTTCATCCTTATGAACGGCAAATATAGACTTACAGAGCCACTGAGACAATTACAGCAACTAATCTTCCTGAAAAGCAGAGGATTAGCAGACAACCCCAGCACAGACCCACAGACAAGACTTCACCACGAACAGCTATCTGTGGATACACATCTGGAACAGACTGTGGAATTAACACGCTTAATGCTTGAGGGGTACTTCTTGAGATAGGCACCAGGTCCATGTAGAAGGGTTGCATGTGTGAGGCCACTGGGAAGGGAGAAGAAAATCAGAAAAAAAAAGTTTCCAGGAGGGAGGAGAAGGATTTAGGGGACAGCTGAAGGGTGAAGCGATCCAGGAGCTTTTTTGATACGGTTTAGACTTGGCTTTGGGAATGCAACAAAACAACAACTACAAACTTAACCCCTGGGCACGGACAAGATTGTCAGCCACAAACTAAGTGCTCATGCACTGAAATTCAAGCTCCCACTACCAGGAGGTTAACAGATAGATAGAAAACTTTTTTTTCCTTTTTGTTAAAAGCTGCATTTCTGTTTTGTGTACCTAGACGCTCTCTTAAAGATATTAATCTGTCCCTGAAATTCTTCGCTGCCTTTTTGAATTCAAACTTGAATTTTATTATGCTTAAATTCTTACAGGAAGGAATACAAGAAAACATGAACTAAGGGCTAGTATTTTCTGAGAGTTTTTGAGTTGTACTGTGTTTTTAGTTTGTTACATGAAAGAAGTAATAACTCACGAACAATTGTAAGTTCTAAGAAATCATAAATAAGGAAGAAAGTTAGTTCTGCTATGAATGTGTTAACACAGGAAGATATTGGAAAATGACCTGCATTCCTTAGATTTTAAAATCCTCATCGTTTCAAGTTTTGTGTGAAACAGCAGGAAGGGAACAAGAGAGAGACAGGTCTCCTTTTTTAAGTAAGTAAGTCATTTGTTAATTTTGAGAGGCTGAGAGGCTTTGCTAAGCCCTGTTGCTTAGGATGGTCACAGAGGTGAAAGGATATTATTTATTTATTTATTTATTTATTTATTTATTCCGAGCATTACATGCTGCCTTCTTTTCCTCTGTGGTTATTTAAGTGCAAATGCAGCTAACAAAAACTAGAGTTAGAAGGTGAGACAAAAAATACAAGATGGGAAATCTTTGCTTTGCCTCTGCAGCACTATCTGGTTCCTCCTGTTGTCATATAGCCAGGAAAAAAAAAAAAAGCACTTCCAGCAAACTCACCCAAGATCAAACTGTGTCTGGTGACAGCAGTGTCCAGGCTATAAGTAATGTTCAAAGGATTCAACAATGCCTGTGACTGATCATTCTCTTTCTGCTGATTTTGTCCAGGTGTTTTATGGCTATATTGAGGCTCTGGAGAACAGACAGAAAGAAGACTTTGCCAATTTCTTTTGTCTGGGATTGTGAATTCCTTACACAGATGGTGGACAGCCACAGGCCGGACAACACCAGGCACAATTGCCTTCGCCCTCACAGGGAAAGCATGAGAGCGGTATTATCTCCTCCCAAAGCACTGTCTGTAACATGTCTGTGGTTAAGTAATAGAACAAGATGGCTTTTCTCAAGGAAAACGATCTTTTTTTTTTTTTTTTTCTCTCTCCCCCTCCCCACCACAACAATATTGCTAGAAAAAATAAAAAAAAAACATATTGCTAGAAAAAATAAAAATAAAATAAATAAATAAACCACAGCTTTGGCTTGTACTAGTAAATTAAGCATTCCTAAGCAATTCAAGAGGTTTGTCTAATACGATAATCTTGTGTTAACATGGTTTTGTAGTATGTTTACAGTCTCTGAAGTATTCCAAACAAATCCAGCTAAATCTTACTCACTAAGCAAACCAAACCATTTCTGGCAGCAGTTTTTGAGATGGGCACGAGGCTTGAGCCTCCTCACTCTTTTTCTCTTCCCTTATTTGCTTAAAAAAAATTACTTATGCAAAGGACCGCTAAGTGTGCAGTTACCTAATTACAAACACCAATTTGAATATGTACTTTTTTTTTTTCCTGCAGTGATGCAACTGCAGTTTTCAAATTGGGCATTTAAAGTAAAACTGTTACCCTCCCACTCCTGCCCTCTGAAAGTGTGACTACATACCAGAGAATGGAGAGTATGTAACACAATATTTGTGCAACACTTAGGCACCTGACAAAGCAAATTTTATGGAAAAATGTGTGACTACTTCCAGGTCTCAAAACTGAAAGAGGCTTGGCATAACGTGTTTATTTTATATGTATTTGGTTATGAAGTCAGTCAGATACACATCTTGCATGACAAGCATTTTATGGGCAATATCTGTCTTCCATACTCTCAGAAAAAAAATACCGAGTGTGGAATACATACTTATTTAGAATGTTTTAAAATATGTATTAGAAAATAAGCAGGTACCTGAGACTCCAGTCATAAACAGACTCCAGTGATTGCAGACCTATACCCATCCCGTATGCTGTTTCAGTCTTGCTTATAGGTGATGCGAGTGAACTCTGAACTCGTCAATAAGATGTAAGGCAACACGTACCTCTCACATCCTCATGACACAGCCTGCTCCCTCTGCCTAGGGATCAATGTTAACATATACATGGGGAGAGCAGAGTAATCGAGCTGATTTCTGCCATGCAGATCTGAGAGCATGAGTCTGTCCTGCTCTAAATTATTTATTTTAATGCTAAAGGGTGTAACGTTTTCATCTTTTTTGGGAAACCATTCTCAGCAGTTATAGAATCTAGCATCATAAATGTTAGAGAAGGAAAGCACCATTACATCACCTCTCCTACCTCCTGCCAAAGCAGGCTAGCTTCCTACTATACATTTTCTAGCCCTATACAAAATGTTTCCAATAATAATCTGTTGATGTTTTAAGTGCTCTGAATTACATTAATGCTTTTTTTTTTAAAAAAAAAAGTTTTACATTGTAAAAGGGAAAGTACAGTGCTCACCAGGCAGGTGACTGTGCAGGCCTGGGCATCCCCTTCTCTCCATCACCACAGGTAGCATCAGTAGTGACGCCTGCATACACCAGCATGTCCCAGTCCTGACCCTTCATAGTGGAAAAGTATCCCAGCTTCCATGGCTCATTTTGTCCTTCTGTCTTCTCCTGAGGTTACTGGCTATTTAGCCAATGCACGTATTTATTTTTATTTATTTACTAATCCTGAATACAGCTGTACTGTTCATGCCCATGAAACATGGATCATATACACAAACACCATCCAGACTTTTTTATGGTCTTCTTTCCACAAAGATGCAGGCAATTTCTTCATGGCTTGCCATGACTGTACAAGTGTCTGAACAGACACTATTCCCTTCAAATTCCTACTCCCTACATAAACATAAAATACAAAATTTGAAATCCACTCTACCCTCTTGTACTTCCATACTGAGCTAGTACTTCCCTTGAAGGGAAACTGGGGAGGTAGGACTGACCAGCAGCCTGGACTCTGGCAGCCTCACAGAATTGAGTGAGTGCCACGGATGAGGCTTCTCGCTACAAGCTGGAGCCTTGCATCCTCCTGCACCTCTGCCAAGGGTTTAATCCATGACACCCTACACAACACAGCTGTGCTTGGGGCAGGGAGGGCAGAGGGGGCTGTTGGTTTGTTTCAGGAGCTTTTTTGTTTCCTTTTCACTACTCTAGGCCATGTCTGTGTCTTGAGGAGCGTGGTGTGGTGTTGTCCCACCCTGGCGAGCAGGGCTGGAGCAGCGGTGATGTTGGTGGATGGTGCCTGGGTGAGGAGACACCAGAGTGGGTGGTGGAGCTTGTTCACACATGGCAAGACCACTGGCCAGCACAGGGATCTCAGAGGGGGGCAGAAAAAACAGAAGGAGAAAGAAGTGGGGGGAAAAAAGAAAGAAAGAAAGAAAAAAGAAAAAAAAAGAAAAAAAGAAAAAATATTGCCTAGTGGGAATTGGTTGGAGCATGCCATGGTGCCCTCAGATGTTAACAGCAGTTTGCTGATGGCCTGGACCAAATTCAAACTGGTGACCTAAAGCAGAAAGACTCTGTATCTAACTAGTAATCCCCTAAGCAAGGGTACTTCAGTACTTTTAATCACAGGAGAAAAATTACAGTCCCAGGAGAAACTGTTCTGTAGAATAAAGTGCTAAAAATTACTAGAGGGAAAAAAAAACAAACTCGCAGAAGAAGATGCAGTTTCTTCTACCAAATAATACTGTTTTTATGCTGACTTTATCAAGGCTAAAAAGTAAAGACAATAACAATAAAACAACATTTTTATAATCCCTGAACATTTTTCCACTGTTTTTTTGGATAGCCATTCAAGGGTGAAATTTCTTTGATTCCATTTCATGAATCAGTCTTTCATTTTATTAGTAGATTTTCAGGATTAAAATTTTACAAGATATTTATACAGGGGGAGGGAGGGAAGGAAGGAGAAGAAAGAGAAGAAAGAAAGAAAGAGAAGAAAGAGAAGAAAGAAAGAAAGAAAGAAAGAAAGAAAGAAAGAAAGAAAGAAAGAAAGAAAGAAAGAAAGAAAGAAAGAAAGAAAGAAAGAAAGAAAGAAAGAAAGAAAAAGAAAGAAAGAAAGAAAGAAAGAAAGAAAGAAAGAAAGAAAGAAAGAAAGAAAGAAAGAAAGAAAGAAAGAAAGAAAGAGAAAGAAAGAAAGAAAGAAAAAGAAAGAGCTCTAACTGCTCACAGCACCATTCTTGGGATATAATTATGTCTATTAAAAATATAATGAGAGTGCACATCAGCAACCTTCAGGTTAATGGACGCCTCACAACACGGCCTCAGCAACTGAAGTTACTTTCAGTGAAAGGATAACATACAAAGAGAAATTGACTACCTTTCTCTGAAAGGTTAGAGTTCTACTATTATGGATAAGGGAAAAATAACACGGAATACACTCTTTTCTTGAGATTTCAACTTTTATTTGATTAATAAATGATGAAAGAGAATGTGTTATATTTTTTATTGCAGATACTATTTACAAAATAGCACTATATAAGCATATTGGGATGCCCTCAATAAAATTATTGAGTATCTCAAAAATCTAAATAGAACTTATGCCCAAGATTAAATAAGAATTCAGCAGAGGAGAGAAATAATTTCTAAAATCTTATTTTAATCTAAATTCAGTATCCTTTCCATGCAGTTCCCCTTACCTGGTGAATTTATCAGTGGAACATAACCACAATCACCTGTCTATCAACACCGAGTTTCTTAATACAAGATGAGTTTTTAAAAACTTCTCTTTACATGAGTAGCAAACACTAGTTTTTAATGCCAGAAACATTCAGACTATGCTATGGATTGATAATCTGCCAACATTTTTGTTTTTAATTTAAGCTAGTTTTGAGTTTCATCAGCAAGGAAGAAGAAAGCCTTAAAATGGTAACATTCATTTTATTTTCCCTCTGTTCACTAGCTTAAAAAAAAAAAAAAGAAAACATAAAAGGATATGTTAAAAGATTGAGCCAAAAAATAGTTGCTTCGAGGCAGATATTTCTTTATGTCATGTTTCAGCCTGGAACAAAGTTTTACACAGAACTTACAACTCTGAAAAAATGGGATTTATATTCAAGTGTTACCGAAACAACCTTACGTACGATGTGCTACCAACACCTTAACTATAGCATTGCAAATGGTGCTGCTGAAATAAAACATCTTTTTTTTTTCTTTTTTTTTTAACCTGAGAAAATGCTGCAATCATTAAAGTATTCTTGCCCTCTGTATGTTTGGGAGTGGTCTGTCCATAAGTTATTAATAAACCATGGAAAGGTGCAGCAGCAGACCAACTATTCATATTAATGAATGTCTCATGAATATTCAGCTGCGTGTTGACTCCTACCTCAAAGGACCAAGGGAACCAAAATCTAGCCCCCAATTCTACAAGTCAAACCTTCTCATGCTGCAACATTTTATTTTTGAATAGCACCATCTCAGACTCTGCTGCAAACCTAAATAAGCCGTGTACCCGTATAAGGGTGAGCGGGGGTCGTGCTATTCACTTCATGATAAAAACTGCAACAGTGAGTATACAAAATAATCTTAAGTCTTTAACTAGAAATAAATGACCTATCATGAAATATGCACACAGATTTAGTGCTAAAATAATAGCTACTGCTGCTTGCCATACCATGCTCTGAAACTAAATGTGTCAGTTTGGGTATTAATCTTCTCCTTCCACTCAAAAAGTCTGCAGCAGGCATGTACAAATGCACGCTTGTAAGGGCACACACAATTGGAAACCCATGGCCGTTGCCTCCCTTCCTACTCAATACCTTTCGCAGACTCCTGTTGACTTTTATTTCTGACTTCTCTATATTCTAAATCAAAATCTCTCTGCTATAAGCTGTTCCAGCACCATTAGACACATAGCATAATAGTTGCAGAAGGCTTCAAAGTGGAACATATCAAGGGTTTGTTTCCCTGAATTATGAGCCATTTCAGTATTCTTTTTCAAGAACATTTTTTCTTTAAAGAACAGCCTTTCTAAGGCTGCAATGTGAATGCACACTAGATCTCCTTTCAAGGCCAGCATACGCTTCCTTAACCAAATCCACCACTTCCTTTGCAAACGAAACAGAACTGCTTCAATTCTGTACACCGTTTAAAAGTTAGAAGGGAGCACCCTTACATATAATAGCATGCATCTGCGAAGCTAATTGCTGCAGTCAGAACACATATCTTAATAAACAGCTCTTAAACATTCAATAAAGTAAGTGGTAATTGGACACAGAGAAATAAATTGTCAAGGCAAATTGAGAAAAACCTTTGCTTTTCAGTGTGTTATTTGTAAAATTATTTGTAAGATTACACTAGAATTATGTATGGACAAGCATTGACTCTCATGCATTCAGTCAAGCTACTCAGAATATATAGCAAATTAACTGTGTTTTTCTTTTGGATAAAATTAATGTCAGCTTTCTGTCCTTAGACCAGAGCCAGTGGGGAAACAAAATATGTTTAGCCCAGAAATAGTTGTGGTAATTCAATCCCTGCACTCTCCTTATTTTCTTGATGACAAAGAGAAACTCCCAACTGGCAAGGCCACCTGCACTGATTACTCCTCCATCCACACCCACGGAATATGAAAATGAGCCAATGATCATTAACCTTAATTTCTTCTAACATAAACCTCAGCTATTTTTTTTTCAGGTTTGCTTCTCTAGAAATTCCCCTGGGAGAGTGGAAAAAAGAAAAAGAAAAGAAAAAGAAAAGAAAACACAAAAGGGAGGGGGAAAATCGTAACTGGGAAAAGAAAATCAAGAGAACTGAAAAGGACTCAGTGGCTTTTTTTTTTCTTCTGTTTCACAGCTGGCTTATTATAACTTCACAGCAGTCAGATAAAGGGATTTTGAGGCACTATCATCTCTCTTGATAGCAACTTCTTTCCCTCCCCCGTCCCTCTCTCTCCAAGCAATAAGGTAAATGCTTATGCATGTTCTTTTTTCTTTCTTCTTCTTCTTTTTTTTTTTTTTCCAAAAGATATTTCTGGGTAAAGACAGTTGGCAAAAACAAAGATGGGTCTGGACATCAGGAATGCAGGTGTGGCCCAATGTTAGGACCAAAGGGCCAAGCACAACTGGGTGGGATATTTCCAGTACAACTACTTCAAAATACAGTAGAGAATGCATCACACCTTCTGGTCATCCACACTCAGTTACTGCCAACTGGAATCATTTTTGGTTCAAGCTGTGCGGGACTAGCTCCCATTGGCATTACATCATCCTCTAATGGATAAGGCACTCACTTGGGCCCTCTGAAGAATATAAAAAGTGTATATATATATTATAATAATGCTGTAGCAGTAATGGTTTGTATAGCACAGATGTCTACACTGAAAACAGACACCCTGTTACCTTGTTAAGTCTCCAGACAGAGCTAGGTAGAACTCAATTAGCATATTCAAAGGAATTACACTTCTATAAAATTGAGAACTTATCAATCCATTGATGTATGCACAGGCATATCCCCTGCTGAAGTCATCTTTCTTTTTCTGTAAATATTTTAGAAATCATTACACAGCCAAATGAAAGCAACAACAACAAAAAAAAGGCTTTAATGTCTTTTTCTTTTTCCTTTCCATTAGAATAATGAATGAAAAAACAAATAAATGTTCAAAGAACATAACAAAAGTGTGATTGTATTACCTTCAAATACATTACAACAAGCTGCTTGTCGCCTACCAAACACATACAGCAGGGCTTCTGTGGAGACCAGGAGGCAGACAGTAACTTTGATCACGCAGACATTCCTCATTATTTCAGACCTCAAATCAAGTAGCAACAGTCAGGGGAAGAAAGGGGTGAGAGGCATGGGGTTGCTGGGGAGGGAAGGGGAAGCAGACTGCAATCCTGTCCTGAGTTCAGCATCCTAATTTAAACAAAAACAAGCTGTTGGCATCTCTGTGTTTCCCCGCACCGCTCAGCCCCCCCGCCCCACGCTTCCCAGCCTCCTGGTTCACTAAAAATGACAAGCACATTTCTAGGCTCTGCTTTTTTATCAAGCTGACAAAGGTCAACAATACTAGCCAGAAGAGTGTTGAAGTATTCAGTGCCACAGGTCATCCTAATAGATACTGGAGGGACTCATTGCAACACCACTGTAAGCCAAGATAGTACGCTTTTTTAAGAGGCAGCACTTTGCACGTTCACAGCCTGCTTAATTTAATACAATGCTGGCCCCTTGTTTGCAAAATATCATTGGCGCATTTCAGGGCTGCTGTCTTTCCGTGGGTGACAGTAAGGTGACTGAATTCAGGCATGTTAACAGATGCACCTTTTTATGCTCTGTTAAGCCATGTCACAGGCTACAGCCCCTAAGTGCATTCCTTTATTTATGCTGCAGCCAGCTGAGCTAATTACCAGAGACAGGCCCCGCTCTAGCTCTGCGGAGTCCGGCATGCGCGTGCATGAGCGTGTGTGTGTGTGGCAAAGCGGGACTGGGGGGCAGCGGGAACTCCATTTCTCCTTAAACACACGGCTTTGAAGTCCTCGTGCAATTTCACCAGTGCTGTGAATTGGGGGGGAACCATGTGAGGAACAATTCTGAGAGTGCAGGAATATTAAATTTCACCGTTCTTCATGCTTTTTTTTTTTTTTTTTTTTTTGCTTTTAAACAGGCATATTTAGGCCCAAAACAGCTATAAAAAATACTGGTATAAAACTTGCTATTTCTCCAACACTATAAAATTGTTGAGAGACTACCCCAGAAAAAAAACAATAATATATTAATTCTGAGCAAAACAGCTTGCTACATGTCTGCCTATAATTTCTGTATGTGTGGGCAAAGGAACACCCACTGACAGCTCTGCTCCTACCAAATATTATAACAAAGTTCTCTATAAGCTTTCATGCCACAGTCATATTTTATCAGTACTGGCAGCTGCCCTCCTTTCAAAATTCTCTTAGCCAGTTTGGCCATCTTTCACCAAATTAATGTCTTTTGCTTGCATGACTTCTTCCTGTACTAGAGATTTTGGTCAAAAGAGACGATAACACTTAGAGAAAAGAGGAGAAAAAGGATTTGATGTTGACTTTTTTTTTTAAACTACTTATGACTAAACCTCCTTAGCTAAAGAATAAAGAATTAAATCATTTGTCTTACGAGCAAGGTTTTTTTTTTTTTTTTTTTTTTTTTACAGTGTACAATTTAGCTAATAACTGGTTGGGGCCAATCTTTTAACAAGTCACATATTTCCATTGTCCCTTCACCCCCTGCTTATGCTTTTACCACATCCTAACAAAAACATGACCAGAACTGGTGAAAAACATACGGTTCCAACTAATGAATCACATACTTTCCCGCAAGTGCAGTAAGTACTACCAGCTGTGACAGTCTTGCTTTGGCAGTGGAACCAGTGCAGAACAAGGCCGACACATCTGAAACCAGCTGTACTGAAAAACCACAAGCAATATAAGTCCGTCTGCCTTCTCAGGGGCTTCTTTGTCTCTGTCTGTGTCTCTGCTCTGTCCCTGGACCTTGCCAGCCATCTTGTTTTGACAGGGTTCAGAGTTTCAGAAGTTTCAAGGGGGAAAAAATCTGCTGATTCAGGAAACTGGGTTTCAAGAAAATGATAAGGAAGTCTTTGTCAAGCGAGTCCAAGTCAGGAAATTTAAAGAGACAGGGTATGCATCTGCATGTCTGCTCTGTTTGCCTTACGACTTAAAAGCACGGAAAAAGATACACGTGTACCTAAAGCAGGCGCGTGCCCGTGGATTTCTGCTTGTACCTAAAAGCACAGCTCTGGCTCATGAATCAAGGGCCAGGGGTTGCTGCTGTTAGGTACCAGCACTTTATTGGATTATATCTGAGAGGGTCACAAAATGCAGAAACAACGTGGTTAATCTCTAATTACGTGTATCATCCCAACAGGAAAGCCAATAAAAAATTAAACCCCACCGCACTGCTCCGCACTCTGTATATGCCACACGCTTTATTAAAGACTATTCTAGCAGTGCTTCACAGAGGCTTTTAAAAATCTGGAGGGGCACAACTTCATGTATTTTTCAACCCCTAGCGCCAGGTATCACAATTACAAAAAGCCTATCATGCTGGACAGAGATGGAACAGGGAAAAAGGTAAAGAAACACTTCCAGAAGTGACTTGAAGTAGTTTTGCTGTACATAACAAATGTTGTGACATTCAAATCTGCTGCTTCAGGTCCTTTTAGGACTAGAAGTAAGTACTGTATGTCACTGGGCAAGTCCCCCTTGCCCCTCTCTCCGCCATCAGAAAACATTTTTGCTCCTAGCTGTGCAGAAAGTCAAGATACTAACCCTAGTATTTTTACACAAGCCAGAACCTGTCTTGGGACTGATTTGTCCTCATTTTGTAGCTTAAAGAGGTGTGCATTTAGTAGAAAATATCTATATAGGAAAAGACAAAAACGGATTTTTTTATATGAATTGATTTCATTATTAGGGATAGCTGCCTGATCTTTTTTAAGACTTGACAACAAATTTAGACAGAGGACTCTCAAAATTACTGCGAAAGTTACATCACAGGTTTGTCAAAATACTTCCTAGCAGTCACAGATATCTCTCTTCAATAAATAACAGGTAGGCAGGAGAGACAGTAAGGTCAAAACCCTGGCAGCAATCCATCCCTACACAGTGGCTTTGTGTCTAAGGTGTGAGAATGGGCACAGAAACACTGTAATCATCTATAGTAGCGTTAAGTCTCCTAGCCCACGCTTGGGATGATCACATTACCCCCAAGCAGTAAGACTCTTGAGTCAGCTATTTGGAGACTCCCTGTCAAGTGCCAGCAGCACTTTGATACCATCTGGTACATGGTACCAGCAGCACTTTGGTACCATGCCACCACATATTTTGTACAGACACACACACACTTTGAAAGAAAACCATTTAGGAAAGGTTTAACACAGGCTTGCACATGGTGTGATCTCCCCCTATCCAGGACACCTGTGAGGACATGCAGACAGCAATATGGGCACTGCAAGTTCAAATACAAGCCCTCTAACACAGAAAAAATCTGACTAACAATATTTAGAAACAACAAGAAACTTTCCAAGACAGCTTTGCCTTACAGAACAGCACCACTGTCTAAAGAACTGTTTTCTTGACTAGGTTCACCATGTAGTCAACAAAGAAGCTTAGGCTTGCTCCAGTCACTCTACTTCCAAAGCATAAAGACCTCCTGTATCCAATCTCTTTCTGCTATACAGTCACTGAATCTGTCTCTATAGGGAAGTATTGTCATTCCTGTACCAAGGGTAATATCAGTTCCTGTAGCAAAGGTGACCTGCTACAATGGAGGCACTCATCAAGATTGGGAAATTAGGAGATGTGAGCAAAGGAAGCTGAAATTCACCTTTTTTTTCATGACAAAAAGTCTGAAGATGCCTCCGATACTACCCTCTGAAAATCTGCATTTGGTGGCTTGTGATTTTAAACTTTTTCTTTTTTGGCTGGGGCAGGTACAGCAGTTTATGAAAGGAACTGAAGTAGAGGGTTTTAGGTATCTTATGTATTACACTAACATCAACCCTACACCAGCCACATCAACTGTATGGCCTTTTAGTTAGCATAAAAGGAAATTACAAACTCTAGACTCTTTACATACTTAAAAATCACTTTATTTTTTAACTGTAGGGCAGAAGGTGGTTTTGTTCTAATGATTTACTGGTTTACCTCAAATTACAAACTAATAAAATATATTTCCTCTTATAATGTAAAAGGTCTTCAGCAGACATCTTAAGAGTCAAATAAAGATTTCTTTTAACAACACCAAACTGCTATCATTTAACAAGTCTACATTAATTTCTAAAGTAAGTTTTATTTTTCTGTGAGGGCGAAGAATGACATATGCCTATCTTGCCACATTCACAAAAGAGTATCAGGCAAACGTCAAGCAGAAGAACTGGATGTAAATCAGAGAGATTTCTAGCACTGACATGTGAGAAACATTTTTTGCATATTTTCTGTTACAACAAATACAAACATAATTCTAAAGTCTTATTCTCAAAATAGTTTACTGAAATGGGAACTAAGTATATGAATAACATACCTTCTTAGTTAATATTTTTTTCTGAAAAGAGTAATATTTTACAGAAAGTAAAATTCAATATAAAATAAACATTTGAAACAAAATATATTGAATTACTAAATAAAAAATACTTTTCAACAACTACAGTATACAGTATACTGTCCCATACACTAGTACTCCTTTGCTTAATAGAGTAGAGCAAAGTAAGTGCATACTTTCCTAAACTAAAAACAGAATTTCTGCTTGGCCTGTTCAATTACTTGTCATTTACTACTAGTTGAGTATTAAAAAAAAAAAAAAAAAAAAAAGATAAATTGCTGAAATGAATTAAACTGAGAAATTATCTTTCTTTTGGTTTATCAGCTAGCACAGTTCAAAAGCCTTATCCCATTCAATTAGGATTCAAAAGCAATGCCATGTGACTAAGCCAGTTGCAAAGTTCATCCATCAGTTCCTAGAAATGCTACAACTGTTTGAGTTGAAAACTACTGTTTGTCCAATGGTGATACAATTTATTCAAATTACAGTATATTTATGGACCATTTATAAACCTAAAGGACAAACTAGATTCACCACACGAGTGAAAGAACAATTTGACTAACCCTGATTATACTTAACAAGAGCGTCTACTAAAAAAAAAGTGCTAGCTGCCTAAGGTAATTAGCTAATATTCAGTCATGTTATTCCTTGTAAGAAGTGTAAGGAAGCATAACCATGGATTTTAATATGATGGCAACATCCCTTGCTTCTCTGAGGGGCAAATTCAAAATAAGCTATTCCTGTCTTGACTGAAATGACCAACACATCTATCTTCCAGTACACCTCAAGTTGTTTGGGAAGTAGCTAGCTTTCTCTCCTATAGAAAAGGAGCATCCAAAGCAGTAGAAAATGCTTTGAGGCCAGCTCATCTTCAGCATCTCACCTGAGCAACCCACAAATGGGGTTCTCCAGGCATTCAACAAAGTCATGCAACAAAACAAGTAGCTAGCAAATGCACCTTCAGGAGGTAAATAAGCAACAGACACGGAAAACTGTGAAAAAGGCAGGCTTTCCACTCAGTTCTGAATGTGTAGCTCTAAAGTTCTTCATTGCGAAATGTGTGCTTTTGTTTGACAATCAAACTAAAAAATATATATGCTACTAGGGACAGTTGGTCCCCAGTTTTCAGGTGAAGATGTAAGGATTCCTACACGCATCACAAAGGATGGGTATAGAGCTTTAAAGTGATGATCGCTTGAAAATATGGTGTTTGGCATCACAAAAAATAATGTCTTAATTTGCACAAGCTGACCTTAAATCAAGACATTCCCCCCCTCCCCTGCCAAAAGGAACAGCAAAAATTGCTAGATGGGTAGAATTGGAATTTTGAGGGCTCTTTTTTTTAAAAAAAAAAAAGGATCATAGACTAATACAGGTTGCAAGAAACCCTTTGAGGTTATCTCGTTCAACCCCATGTTTAAAGTAAGGCTAACTTAGAACAGGTTGCATAGTGTTTTTATCTACTTATGCTTTTCTAGAAATTGGTTTTTTTCATTTGGCATAGTAAGGAAAATAAAAACAGATGTTAATTTGTCCAAAAGAGGTGGCACAGGCAGAATAAGAAGCCTCGAGCTTGCAGTTCAGTCCACCAGACTTTGTTATCTTACTAGTTTTTATGTTGTCTTTTAAATAATACTCATCTTCAAATTAGTCTTACCTGCTTATAGCAAATTATCCCACTGCTATGTATTCCCCTTTCAACTCAGTGATGAACATACAAAACACCGACTGTGCTAAAACTAATACTACCTCATCTGAGTGGAATCTTTACTTCAATTCTGTGCTTAGCTTCTACACATTTTTAGGCCACCAAAGGATCTTCTTGTATTTTCTCAAAGAAATTAGTAAAGAAAATTCTCAAGGAAATTAAAAATAAAAGTATACAAAAATGTTCTCTGCAGTTGCCTGTTTATATATATGTATATATATATATATAGCCTTTCAGTATGTTAGGAAAGCATACATTGTGTTCAGAAAGCCCTTCAGTTTTCCCTTGTCATCATCATTGGATGCTTAAATGTAATTCTGTTTTAATATTTTTTACTATGTCTTCTCTTCAAACAAAAAAAATACCCATCAAATACACTTTTAGGAATCACCTTTTCAAAAGAAAGAGTAAAGCATATGAGCACCTTTTCAGATAAAAGTATATATTTAACAGATATATTTAATATGGTTATAAGTCCTTAGGTGAGGGCCATAGGTGATTTATTACAAATTAGTTTCTTTTGCTTCCTGTCTAAGCTCCAAAAACATCTTAACCAAAGCTGGCATAACTGCAGATGTGAGCTGCATTATAGGGACAGCAATGGGAATATTTTCCTGAAAAATCTGACTAGCCCGAGTAATACCCACAATTTACTTACATGCAGTCTACATAAACAGCTATGTTGGATTTAGCTTGTGTTTAGTACCACTTGATAAAAACTATTACCAATGTGGTTTACATAAATTACATGTAGTCTACTCCATATGGAAACCATATTTTAGCAGCAACCAATGTTTAATAATGAACACAAAGCCTTGCTCTCTAAGGGGCCGGCTCTTTCTCGCCTCTCTCTGGCTACACTGTTACTATGATTTCTCTGCAAAGATATTTAGCTTATGAAACTCAAGTTATTTGAATATGCACACTGCAGTTTAAAAGGGATTAATTTTATCCCATGTTGTACTGGTAACAAGATAACTGCTCGCTTTGACATGTAGTACGCTAATTTACCGTCATCTGTAAGTTATTTTCAAACATAGGCTGATAATAACAATATACTGCATGAACAACATTGTTTGTCTAAGATATTAATGATTTTTATTTGTTTACTTCGTAAGTCTCTTTAGGCTTCATCATGTAAAATTAAATAACAATTAACAAAGAGATACAAGCACAAAATAGTTTAATATTTGATTAAGCTTTGTGTACTTTCACAATTTTTCGGTATTCTTGTTTAATAACAAGT
This sequence comes from Tinamus guttatus, assembly GCF_000705375.1. Next base: position 786,950 of record NW_010584739.1, on the reverse strand, counting down.
GGCATCTTTATTTATGTATTCTGTTGAAGGCGATATAAGGTGCAGGTTAAGCTGAAACTGCAAAGGACTATGGATCAATGATAGGAACGAATGTCTTGAAGATTTTAAGCTAAGTTAGACTCCCTTACTGGGTTAAGGCAAAATAGAGAATTTTGCTCTGAAGACTGCAACATTTCAGGCTCAAATTCTGATCCATTTGAAGATTATGAGAATTTTCCTTTTTCCTGTGGACAGACTTCACTCTCAAATTATAAGATGTTTAATATATCAATTAGCAGGAGGAAAAAAAAGTAGGTTCTAACAAAAGCATTTCCAGAACAGCAGAGGCTACTGCTACAACAACAGGTCTATTTTATTCCTCTCTTCTTTATTTACAGGTTTAAGAAGTAGCAAAAAGCTTGAAAATTTTACCAGAAGCAGCTCATCAAAGAAATGCAATCCCATGAGCTAAAAAACATGGTAAGGAAGGTACTATTACCTTCTTACCTAAAGTAATCTTTGAAGACCTAGATGGGATGGTCAAACTTGCTGGAAAACTACATGAATTTAACATGAAATGGCAACACTACTAAGCAGTTTTAAAGTACATCATGTGTATGAATGCCTATGACATAGTTCTATAGAATTCCGAAAGTTTGTATTAAGGATACAGTTCTTCATAGCTCAGATACAACGTAAACCTCCAAACATCTGGTGAACGTCAAGGCAGAGCTTTCAGTCTCCCCAGAGAGTTATCATTTGGACTATAATGTTATCAGCTTTCGCGCGCTTCTCAGAGAGATGCAATCAGCTTGCCTGAGAACACGAGGGAGAGCCAGGAATTCCTTTTCCAATTCCAAATTTGTGGACTCTCTAACATTTCTGGTAAGCCAAGAATTCCCAATTGCCTCACTTTCACAACCTCCAAAAGTTGGGATACTTCTGTGTCTGTTTTTTTAGACCAGTAAGGATTAAATGCTACTGAATTACTCACGATTTCATAAATACTAAGTAAAATTACTTGAATACTAAAGTTTAATTCATAGTGCCTAAATACAGCTACTTCAGCATAAGATGGAGGATTTTAAAGCAGAAATAGTTGACACTGATATGAAGAGAACATCCCTTACATTCAGAAATTATGATACTGCCTAAGAAAGCAAAGCATACTTTCAGCTGCCCAGGCAGAATCATGCAGCAGTCCTCTCCTTTCAGATCAACTGAGTCATCAAAAACTCAGTTTAATTTATTTCAGTGACCTGTCACTAAATGCCCAGAATACCTTGGTGTGTTCTCCAAAGGTCTTGATAAGCAATGTGGCTCAGATGTTGCTTAAAGACAGTTTCACAGATTTAATGAACTCCTAGAGAATATCAGGAGGGTGTGGATTCTGGATTCTACTCAAAACCTACCTTCCACCACGACTTTAATTTGTGCTGTACAAAGACTAGCTCCTCTCTCCAAACTACAAGCTTACAACTCAAAAAGCAGCGTGCTTCAGTCTCTGGCTAATTTGCATCTGCACACCAAGGAACAAATAGGTTGATTCCCCCTCCAGTTTGTAGATGTGGGACCTAGATGCCTCCTCCCACAGCTGTCATCCTGATATTTTGCTTCAGTTTGATGAAAGAAATTCCCATTTTGGACTAGAATAAATAAGCTTTTGAAAAGCTGAAACAAACAGTAAATAATCTTCTGTGAGCATAATGTGCACTGTCCTCACATACTCATGCAACTCCTAAGTATGTAAGGTATCCTCCAAGGTTTATCAGACTCCTATTTCCAGTGTCATTAAGAAATCTGCAACCCAACAACACAGAGGGGGTTGTGTAAATATCAACAGCAGTATTTATTGTGAAAAATGAGTGGAGAGCTGGGAAGGAAAGTGCTGACAGTTTCAAGACAACAAAATTGCTCTTTGAGATTATTCACAACGTCTCGTATAAGTCTTTTTAGTAGATGAGAAGTCACATGAACAGGAGAAAATAATTAAATCAACAAATTACAACTCGATGGCACGTGTCATTCAAAGTTTGAAAACGTTATCAAAGAAAAACACTCATTCCAAATTTAAGCTGGAAAATGCAAGGCATACCAGGTGGAATCTGGAAGTAATTAGGAAAAGGCTCATTGAGAAAGTTCAAGCTGTACAGATTCAGAAAATCAGAATTCAGTGACAGAGAAAAGCAAGAAACTGAAGTTGATACCATTAATTCTTATAGATCCTCTCACTAAGCTATGCTTTTTCTTATACTAAGGTGATGACAAGGCATATAAACAGTACTGAAAAGGTTTTAATCTCCCAAGTAGCACATGATCCTCACATTTAGATAAATGTCTGACTGGCAATCTCTATCTAAAGCTAAACTGCTCCAAATTCTTTCATCAAGAAAATGACACTGCTCATCCTGTTAAATCAATTTCATGAAATTTCTAGTAATTTCTAGTCTGAAGATTTTATATGACTCTGGTCTTGTTTTTCTGAAGCTTTGAAATACAGAATGGGCTGAGATTCCTCATCTTCAGTTGCAAGCACGGAGACAGCTTTTTCAACTGTCTTCAAAAGTGTTTAGTGTTCCAGATGAAAATCCCAGGACAGTTCCTGTTTCCTAAAAACAATTCATGTGAAGCAGTTCTGTAATCTCTTGATAGCACATTAAAGAGTAATGACATCTGATTTTTCAGACAGTAATCTAAACTATTTAGAGAACCTTGCAGGTTTACAGAGGATACGTAGTATGAATAAGCTCTCATCTTCCTCCTTATTTAGCCATCACAGAATTCTGAAAAAATCCACATGCAGTTATTTTCAAAGATAATTATGTACAGTTTTGGTGAGATCTTTTTAACATGGAAATACTGGCAGACTTTTAACATTGTTATTGTGAGAGCCTGTTACTACTGGCACTAAATTTAAGCAAGTCCATACTTTCTAACTTCTAATTTCAGTGTTCTGCTACTAATTACTAATGTCAAAATCAGAACAAAAGCTCACTGCTTGGCTTGTTGACTTCTGCACACAGATGTCAAACACACAGAGCTCATTAATGATTTCAAGGTGCAGTAAAGCTAAGAGATGTCCAAAATTGTGCTGTTAATATTCAGTTCTTTTCAGATTAGCATCTTCACAAATGAAGAAAGGACAGTTAAGACCAAAACCTTAATTTGATATATACTGTGTGTCTGTTAACACTGTCATATAATACCAAGGCATATTCCAATTCCAAATTGTGGGTTTCAGTGCATTCTCACTCTGGTAGCTATACAATGTACCAAAATACTAGACTGGACTAATTCTCCAAAGTAGAAAGAAGTGTTATTGTCCTGCTTTCCACATTCTGGGAAAGAGGGTAAATACACAGTTATTTTATGAAGTTCTGTATTGCACTGTTTTGGCAAAAATGATTTTAATTGTTAGGAGAACAACAGGTGAAAATCTGAACACGCACTCTGCCCATGGGAGCAAGAATTCTCACAAACAAACTCTGCATCTACAGGCATCCTTTCAGTTCCTCATCATGTTTTGTAAGCTTACATTCGCAACTGCTCTCTTTAGAAGAGCAGTTTAGAAGAGCTTTCTCCTCATATTACAGTGTGGAAGGTCCACATAAACGGAGCAAGGGAAAGTCATCAGGGACACTGTTGTCAAATGCACATCTAAACAGGGTGAAATAGTTTTCATACACAGCATCTTTTGTTTTCACTAATCTGTACCATTATGGAAAGGGTAGCAGGTAGAATGTTTACAGACATGTGATACTGTTCCCTTTACAGAACCTCCTAAAATTATTCTATTCAGTAGTGAACAGATACAAAGACATTAGAAAATACTGAGCAGAACTAATGGTTACCTATACTCCTCTGAAAGACACCTGGAGCACCAGAGACTGGGGTCTACATTATTCTTCCTGTATGTTTATGCATTGCAAAGGCAGTTATCAGAAATACTCCTTGTCCTCTTCGTGATTTGCATTTTTTTAATTATATATACTTTATTCTCTCCTACTATTTCTATTAGTCGAGTTATGTTTGCTACATTCTCAAAACTTCTGCAAAAACTCCATGTGCAGGCAATAGCCATTTTTTGAGCTTTGGGTCCTCAACTCATTATATGTAAATATTCCCACCATTAAGAGATGTGTTGATGGAGCTCACCCCACAACCTAAGGGTTATAAGGTAAGGACTGTATCTGGAATCCCATTTGGTCTGTTAAAAAATTCCAAGTTTGGTAACTTCATCTGGTGTTTCAGCCTGGCGGCCTGTACATCACCATCATGCCCAACACACCCGCATAGGATCACCTGCACTGTACCCGCACTTTGCAAATTTCTTGTCTGGTGAATGATCTCCCTGGGAGGTCTGCACCTCATACTGACTTTTCAGGAAGGTCCAGTTGACCAGTGATCTGGGCAGGTTCACAAGTCCCAAATGGCAAGTGCGGAGCATTTCTGCTCAGTGCATGCGCGGTCAAGCCTGGCATTTCTTGAATGCACGAGACTCACCAAGCATGTGCTGCAGAGAACAGGAAGGCACTTTTATGCCCAGAAAATTCTAGGCAGAAAGATAATGGGCAGAGTTAGGCACCACTTTCTCCTTGCAACGAGGGAGTGAGAAATTTCCTTACTTGTTGATGGATGACTCGCCCTCATGATAGGAATTATCTATAATAAACAGGAGTGTTGCTACTTAAAATAACTGAGTGGTTACCCACAAGTTAATGACACATTTGCTTTATTTTTTTTTTAAAAATGCCTCTTTGGGAGACCTTTTCACAATGGGAAACAATGAAGTGATAAAATTGATGCAGATTATGCCAAACTGAAAAGCAATATCACATATTTTCAACCAGCCTAATTATTTTTTAGCATATTAAAAAGTGTATCCAGATAACAAAACTGTAGTCTTTTGAAACAAGTACTGCTTCATATTTCACTTGTGATATATGCTACTGTTAACTGCTCTAATGTCAACACCTCCTTTCAGCAAAAAAAAACTAAAAATCAGAAAAAAATGTTTAAAATAAACATTTATCAATAAAGCACACTGAGAATTTACAATTTCTTTTGTTGTTGTTCTGAACAGAAACAGATTCAAGACAAGTGTTTACAAATTAACTTTTAGACACTCCAATAAACTGTGATTCCAGTCTTTCCCACTGTCACATGAGTAAGTCACTGGAGGGACACCTGGAAGACAGAGAGACTGGCCACCCTCTCCAGCCAACGCAGGAGACAGATTCCCTGTGCAGGTCACTTGGGGAATTCAGTGCCTTGTTACGGTTCTCTGGAAGCCCTTGGCACTTGCAACTTGCCAAGCCATAAAGTGCAGAAGATCCCTGTGTGCTTGAGCAAATTAATACATGCCTTCTCCCACTAACTGCCTTTGCTAGGTTATTCTGTCCTCTCAGAACAGGCCTGGAACTGGCAGACCAGGATGGAAAAGGCTTTAGAAAACTATGTGCAGAGAGTGGAAGAGAGGTGGAGACTGAGCCTCAGATCATTTCAGAAAGTGAAGGAAATCGGAAATCCAGGCATGGTGGAAAAGCAAGTATACAATCTAAATCTTTGTTTAACACAAAATGCATAACAGTATGCCTAAATGTATTCAAGTTCACAGCAACAATCTGCTTCCTTTTTAGGATAATTATATTCTTTACTAAGATTTAAAATAATGGAAAAAAGAAGCAGCAGCAGCAGCACTAGCCTGTATCTTCCAAGTATTCTCCCACCATAAGCAAACACTAAAAGCAAAAAGTTGCTAAGCAACGTTTATCATTTGGCTTAAACCGCTCATCACAGTTAAGATTTATCTTAATATTTCATAAGCCAAGATAAACACTGACCCTCTGTTCACAACACTGTTTTCACAAGTTGTTAGCAGAAGTGCATTGATTACTCCTAGGTAGCAATACACTTTTAGCATGGCAGTTTCAACATTTTTACTCCCTTCTTCGAGTTGTTTCTACTAAAACACCTTTTGTTAAAAGCAGATGAGGAAAAAAAAAAGGGGAGGACCAACAAAATGGGGTAGACATTTACAAACAGCAACAAAAAGACAAAAGGCAAATGACTGCAACTTCAAGAGGATAAAATATCTGATCATCTTAAGAAGAGGCCAATTTTTATAAACTTATATATGCAAAACTTTAGTAAATGTAGCTCCTTTAAGCCTGAATAGGCTCCCTATCTCCCAGCATTGAGAAACTGTCATGCTTGAAAATTCATGAAGCCATTCAGAAAGGCCAAAGAAATTTCTTGTACTGCGTAGCAGCATTCTGTGCAAACAAATATATTCTAAGAGGAAATGTTCCTAGCGTTTACAAAGAAACTTTTCTCCCAACTGCATAAATTAAATTCTACCTAAGGAAAGGGTAAGCAAAAGATTCAGTTAAGACCACAAGATTTGGCCCAGTGAAAAATGTTTATTTCTTTAGCTGTAAATGTTCCAACACAATTTTATAGACTCCTGCACTGAAACCTGGAAGTTAAAATAACTAATCCTTTATTGTTTTCTAGGCACTTCAGTACCTGGAAAAAGAAGACAACAAGCTGTTCCCAAATTAAATCAGTTAAAAATGACTAGTAATGATAGTGATAAGAAAATAGTATGTTTTATGCAATGTTTCCTTTTATCTCCTCAGGTGCTTTAAGGAGAGAGAAAAATAAACTGGGTTCTTTTAAGATCCTAAAAATTTTTGTGAAACATTTATTAAAGTGAGAAACTGGTAATCAGAAAAAAAGACTTTGCAGTTAGACAATCAACATGACACACAGTGTTTGCTTAACATCTCTTCTGATTTTGAAGTTATCCCTTTCATGTATTTCCCCTTCTTAAAAAAAAACAAGATGACTCTCAGACTCTCAAAAGTGGCATGAATTAAATCTCTTTGATAAATCTCCCTGCTACGACCATCACCCACTTATTTGAGCTCCTTCCTGGCTCAGTTAGATCTGCTGCCATGAAGTGCAAATACTGCCCTGAGACCAAGCTATGCCGGAGTCCTTCCTACGTGGTATAACCACCCTCTGTATCCATTCTGGGCAAGAGGATGGGAGGAAAACCACACCACCAATATTCTTCAATTTGGTCTGTCGGAAGTGCAATATAGCAAAACACCACGAAACCCATCCAGAGCCCAGGCCCGTAGGAACAAATACTGGGTGAGCCAAAACAGGAGGAAACATGGCCCCTGTACCCAGCTTAGAGAAGATAAAACCTCAGCTAAGTGGAAAAGAAACAGGTGCAGACTTCAGGAATACAGCACTGCTGCAACTGCTTTCATGTGCTGGATTTGCCTGGTTTGTTTCTTTCGTTTTTTGAAGAGAGGCACAGAATATGTTGTCTTTTTCCCTTATGACATTGGCCAACAGGATATGAAAGAATGCTAGCATGGTAGGACACAGTAATAATAAAAAAGAGGGAGAAAGGAATAAAAGTAAGGGGGAATGAGTAAATGGCTAATTAAAAGAATGAGGAAGAAGTCAAAAATGGACAGTAGAAGCCTGGGATAATAAGGGCCATTCCAGACAACCAGTGACAGCAGAAAAAGAATCTCGTAGGCACTGCAAAAACACGAACAAGTATCATGAAATGGGAAAATTGCTTTATCCTGAGTAGTAAGAAAGGTTTAGTTTTGCCTTCAGGAGTATTGCTCTGCAGTTGTCTGTCCTCAGCGCTGAAAGCTGCCACCTCCAGACAACAAGTCATCTCTGGGAATGGCACAGCATTTTCCCTGCCTTCCCCAAATCACAGGAGGGCCTCGTGCCTTCTCACACTGCAATCAAGGTGCTAACATGGACTCTATATTTCAACAATTGTTCTTTCTCATCTAGCCACGCACATTTGTCACCCTGGATTTGCTGGGTTCTTGTTTGTCTGTTTCTACAAGAGCAGAGTAACAATGCAAAGATTTGCTTTCCTAGGAATGTGTAGGTTAGGCTCACATATTGCAAGGAAAACCTTCATTGGATTTTGGTAGCTCATCACGGTACAGTTAGTAATTAGCAATTTGCCAGGACTATGGACCAGAAGGAGAGCTAAAAATCAATGCTTTCACTGAATTGTGTGGATATTTTTATTTACAAACTGCCCAGCCAAAATAACTCTCTCAGAGAGACCACAATCTCAATATTTTGTCTTTCAAGATTCTCCTAAACAAAAATGGGCATATACATTTAAACAACTTTGTATGTTTTTTTTTTTCTCAAAATACTGCTGAACTTTGTTTGTATCCTCTTTGTGCTTATTTTTGCCAAATAATCTGGGGACTGCTTCCTGGCAGAAATGATTTTAGAAACTGAACGTTAAATGACAGCAGTACAGAACTGCACCCAGGACACAAGCTTTTATAACTAAGTGTTACAGCACAAATATTGCCAGGTCGAGAGGAAGTGCCAGGGTAGGAAAGTATTTAAGATTTTAAAGTTGACCAACTACTCCACTACCAAAATGTGCCTTGTTAAGATGAGTCTGCATAATTTTCCCTGTTTATGCAGTATATGTTTTACAAAGAACACTCCTATCATTTCAGCCAAGTAATGGCTGAACAAATAAGGAAAACCTATACATGCACAGCCTCCACATGATTAAAAACCATATTTTTCATTCATATAGTACCTTTTATCCCAAAGAATCACAAGTCTTTTCATAAAGGCTGTGTTTATTAGTAACACTATAATGCCGATATATCTTTTTCAGACTGTAAAACTTTATCCAATTATGGTAAATTTTGACTGGGGACTCTGGCTTGTCCAAAATATAGTTTTGGCTTTTTGGAGCTTCATGTTCTTTGCAAATTGAGCAGATCAAGATACTAAAGTCACAAAATGAAGGCATACATTCGTTACGAATACCAAATCAGGACTCTTGTATTTACAAATAGCAGACATTGCCTTGTTTTCTTTAAGAGATCTCATGACAAAATAACCTCCATGATATGTGCCTCAGAAGACTGATGGACAGAGAGTGAGTCCTGCTATGATATGAAATAGCATCTCAAAGAGGGTTCGTATTCAAAGCCCTGAGCTTCATCTACGGGTGTCAGCCTCCTTGCTGCAGTAAATATCCTACCTTTTCAATTGGGAATTTCAACAATGTAGGTTTTGTAAAGGGCTTCAGGGCATGTACTAGTTATTTAGATCAGAAAATTATCCTTCTCCTTCAGGCTACCCTGAAATGTTATACTGGACCTATCATACTGTAGTGATATACTGGACTGGATGTACTGGACTGGACCAGATGACCTCTGGAGGTCCCTTCCAAGATTAAGCATTCTATGATTCTAGGATTCTATTGTAAACCAGAGTGGAACATAACATGTGCAATGGGATTAAAAGTGGAAGATTCTCTCTCTGAAATCCAAAACAGAACGGGTATGTATGGATTTTTTATAACAAGTGGGTTTTACTTTCCAGCCATTTTTACTGGGGTACATAGAGTATTAATGGGGCTCTCTCTTTTCAATGATGCAAAAAATATGGATGCACAATATTTAACTCTAGGTAAATGAAAGCCCGCTACAAAGCAGTTCCAGTTGCTGAAATGTTTATATATTTCATATAAAATATACCATTGTTAGTATTCTGTAAAGACTAATTAAAGCATTTTCAGAGCTTTGCCTTCCAGTGTATGTAACTGAGTCATTTATGCTTGACCTGCAGGAACAAAATTTCCTAGACTGCTAAAATGCTTGCCTGCCTGTCTGCTTTCAAAGTAGAAATTATTTAAAAAAACTATATTCAAGTCTTAACTGTATGCTAATTGTCATGTTATTCTTAAGTCATAAAAATAACTGTTTTCATGTTGTAACCTCATTTAAGAAAATCTTTAAAACCATTTCAATTAAGACGTAACCAATAGGCAATAACGAATTCCTTCTTTTTATTTTAAAATGATCTTTAAATTCAGGATTTAAAGTTAGGTTTTACAGTTTTGCATTAGAGTAAATCCACTAAAGGCTCTATTTGATGTGCAGTCATTTTGGTACAATCAGAATTTTAATACAGTGGCCAGAAAAGTCTGAGAAAAAAAAAAAAAAGGTTTAAAAAGCTGGTGTTACTTAAACATTGTAATGGGACAGAAAGACGTATTTTTAACAACAAAGAATAAATACAAAGATACATAACAAGTGAACTCTGGCCAAGTTACTTGTACCTTTCTGCCATTCATTCATTCATTCATTCATTCATTCATTCATTCATTCATTCAGATTCTTCATTCTTCAAAGGCAACTTTAATTATAATCCTTCCCTTGCAGGCATTTTCACCCATCTTTGCTTCTGTTCCCATAGGTGTACTGGTAAGTTATTCGTCCCATGTGCTCAAACCGATTGTGGCTACGCATAGCCAGAACAAGAAATCAGAGTCCAAAATTTATTCGTTTCTGCTACCCCAATATTGGCCCAACCTGGCCAAACAAAAATGTACATGAGGTGCTATCAGGTGGGAGATTTTGCTAACCATCTTTTGGAAAGAATAACCATAGAACAACCTTTGTCATCTTTTTCTCTACTTCATTTAATCACTCCTTACCTCTTCTGTATGATTTTCAGATAGATACAAATTTCTCGACTCCCTACACTTCAACAGTAATTTTGAAAACTCAAACTTTCACCACATAACAAAACTTTTGATGTGTTTCACAGTTATGTCCAAATTTGAAACTTCTCCTTCTCTTCCCTTTGCTAAACTGATTGCTTTTAGGACATGCCAAATGCAAATGTACAATAGTGTTTTGTTCTTAATGTGGTTAGTACAGTATATAAAAAAAGCAAAATTTCTAGCCTCTTATCAAAGTTATATCACTTGGTCTATGAGCTTAACAGCATCCTCAGTTCTCTATCAAATTACAGCTGATAGCTCATTAGACCGTTCTTCACGTTAAATTACTGAAAAGGGTGATGTATTTATAATACAGCTTGCAATGCTATAAAATGGCTCATCAATCTGTTTTATTCATGAAAAGTCCACATAAGGCCACTAGTCTGTTACTGGCAATAAACCTTGGGTGCGTTTTCAAAAGGCCTGAATATTAGATAGTGATTTATAGACCCTGTCCAAGAAATCAAAGATGATGCTAACAAAGCAAGAGGTAACTCAGCTGACACTTTGAAAAGCAATGTAATTCTGTAAGTACATCACACGACAATAACACGCGCAAAGAGAACAGAAGGATTTCTTGTTTTTAAATATAACACGAAACTCAGGAAACAGACAAACAATCATTTTTATATCAGTTTCATTGCTGGTCTAGGCAAATTAAACCCAATACCTGCTCCTCCGACGTGTGTGTTGTAGTGTGTGAGGTACACATTGCTTCTCTTGCACTGCCTAGCTTACCCATCTTGTGCTGCCATTGAAGAAGCTGTTCTATCATCTGGAAACTGTTTTGTCTACAAATATTGTACACCACCAAATACTTCATTATGGTGTAAAATAAGAAGAGCAACCGTTTGGTCTGGGATTTTTTATACTTTTTTTTCTTTTCAATCTGACAAATAAGTTGAAAAATGCAAATGTGTATTATTCAACAACCTTCTAAAATTATAAATAATTCTATAAATTATGTTTTTTAATTTCAAGGAAAACGGATTTTTAATGTAAATTTTCAGTATGGCAAGAAATTATTTAATAACAACAGTTCTACAGTGGGTATAAGGAACTGAAAAGGAAACTGTCCTATTTAGTTATGCTCCTTAAAAAAGAATGAAAATAGCTTAAAGAGGGAAAAGAGCATATGCACACCCCAGCACTGACAGTCTTCATGGTAACAGAAAAAAAGTTATTTAATGAACTCTCAAAATTATTTTGAGAGCTATTTTGAGAACTCTGAAATTTTTTCTTTAAGTATGAATGTTTTTCAGCGTGCCACTTCAAGCACTGAAGTGCCACAGTCAATCTTAAACATGACTAATTAAAATAGTTTCCTTTGTATCCTTATCACAAACATCTGTCCAATTTTGTTAATTTTGCAGTCTCATTTCTTATTGTTTTGTCATATCCTTCCTCCCTGCAGTTACCAAGAGGAAAAGGGAACCTACTTGTTAGAGGTGGTACGCATGATATACCAAGTGCTATCATCAGAAAACCAAAGCAAGCAATACCAAAAGGAGGAAAGTGTTTTCTGCCAGTCTGTTTTCATTACTACAGCCATTACAGTTTGATCCACCAGTGAAAGAGCTCCAGTGAGAATAGAGCCCTATGCCTCCAAGAAACCCTTGGGACAGATTCTTTCTTGGAGTCACATGCATCAGAAACAGCAACACATTTTTAGAATGGAGTGCTGTATCAACATGATAATATCGCTACAAAAATACTGAAAAAATATGGGATAGAATGCATTTCCTAAAAGGTCTTCTTTGAGTACGTTTTGTTGAACATTTTATATATATATATATGTATATTTTCGGAATGGGTATATGCCTAAATTTTTTTATTGAGCAAAGCTTTAAAAAAAAGTAAAAAAATAAAAAAGGTAAAAAAAAATGCTATGGTTCTTTAGTTCTTTAGTAAGGAGGAGCTTTTTTTACTAATAAGCTGCATTCTCTCTTCCAACAAGGCAAAACTTCTCTGTCTTGATGATACAGTACTTCCATGTTGCATAGTATGTTTGAGTGACAACCTTTTGGTAGAAAGGCAAACTAAATTTTGACACTTTACATTTTATAATATAGAGCAAAATGAGTCTCTGTTAGAATCTACACTTACCCTTAGAAAGCTACATATGGGATGAAATGTGCTCTCAAATACAAAAAGCAGCAGAATAGTAGTAGTAGTAGTAATGAAAACTACTGAATCTTTCAAAACAAAGCAATTCTCTAATAGCCTATCATTATAACCTGTTAACTCTTTTCCCTTTATCTTTAAGAATTTCTTCATCTATTGACTACATTAACTTTCTGTCTTAAATAAAATACGAACACTTGCTGTCACACACCACCTTTCCTTCTGTTCTATAAAGCATCTCAAGCATTTTGGAAACTGAAGCACTAGTATTTAAAGCTTTAAATGGACAGTAAACAAATAGCGCTGTTTAAAGATGGCTTTTAAAGTATAACAAGATGACTGAATAACAAAGATACCCACAGCGAGTTTTATGCTCTGTAAACTTCCACAGCAAAAGCACGATCACTCGCTGACCACAGCACGACAGCACTAGCAAACGTGGCGCGGTGCCCGAGCAGGCAGACACGATAGAGCTTGGCTTCTGCCAGGCAGGTAGGTGAAAATATCAGTTTGCAGAGCTGCTGTGCCATCACGGACACCATAGCAGGTATCCTCGCTGGCATAAAATCTGTGACTCAAATTAATCTTTTCCAGAGAAAAAATCATTCCTCGATGGTGAGTGCTGCTCACTGCAAGGCTGGGTGAGAAGTAAAATATTTGCAAGAGGGAAAATAATATCAGCGAAATAGGATGAACCCTTGCAAACACATCGCGTAACTCCTATGCACTGAAATGCATTGTAATAAAGTGCAATGTAAAGTGAACTCAAATATTTCCCAGAAATGCAGTCTGTCTTTACACATACAGTATGCCTGGGTCATTTTACTATGCTAACGCAAATAATTACGATCTTATTAAAATGTTCCTGACTGTGATTACTGCGAAGTGGGCTCGTTTCCCACTCCCCTCACCAGACCCATTTAAAAAAAAAAAAAGAAAAAAAAAAGAAATGCCAGTGCTTTTTCTTTGTGAGAAGTAGCAGTGGATTTTTCTTTTCTTCTCCTTACATGTTTCTTTGAACAGTTCCTGAATTCTTGTCCGATTAAATACAATTAATGTGTCTTGAATGGCAGGGAAAAAAGAAGGGAAAAAAAAAAAGAAAGAAAAAAAAAAGAGAGAGAAGAGAAAATCGAATTCTCTGTCATAGGGAACGTGGTGCAGAACTGCTACCACGGACCTCTGGAGGGAGAGACAGGGGCTGTTTCGGCAGGCTTGGGCTTCTCTCTGCTTATGTGAAACGGACATTGGCATATCTTGCCTAGACTTCTCCTGTGGGGCTGGCGTGGCGGGCAGGGTGGGGAATAGTTGTCTGCGCCATACCAAGGTCAGCCTGCTAGAGCTGACAGTTTCTGTCTCTGTACAAAGAAAAGAATCAATACTTTTGGACTACGGCTGTGCCCTCAGTGTAAAACAACAAACATGCAGCGTCTGTATCCAGGTACCAGCGGAGGCGGGTGTCCCCCCCGCAGCCGCTTGTCACTCCATAAATCACCCCTGCGCGCTCCGGCTGCACCGAGGCACCCCGGGCCCAGCACCGCATCGCAGGCACAGAGTGCGGGCGAGACGCCGTAACGGTGAGAAAAACAAAATGTTCGCGGGGCGGTGGGGAGATGCCACCACAACAGCACACGCTCCCGGGCACTAACAAAACGTTATTGCAAGGGTGCTTTGATTCCCAGTCTTCCAGCTGCCATTTTTTTAAAAAGTTCCCACCTTGCATGGCTCTTGCTTATCATCTCCCCAAGCCAGAATGCTGGCTTTAGGGAGAGGACCTACTTCAGGAAAACACATGGCCCTGGGTCACCAAAGGACCCACAGCCCCGCTCAGCCAGGACCAGCGCTGATGCCTGCACTGCTTTCCTCTTCTGGGAGTGCGTGCACACAGGCCAGCCGACCTGTAAATCTGATCCGATAGGGGCCCTAATGAGACGGCTATTTGAATGTAATTTGAACATAATTATTTGAACAGCCTTGAATCAACCCAGATTTACACAGTATGCATTTGTTTTGTCTGACAGTATAATTTGTGTAGAAACATCTTCGCAGTAAATTTTTCAGCATACATCATGCAGCTATATTTGCTTTGGAAAGAGTTTTACACAAGGCCCACTCTTCCCGCTAAGCTACTTTCCAGCAGTCACACCGTTAGCCTACGGGGACATGATGGCAGTGGACAGCATCACACATCCTAGGGATTTTAAATGCATCCATTCATGTTAAACTCGCTGTTTCACTCAAATCAGACATCTCTTCGTGCAAGATCAGTGATTCACCACCACAGCGGTTTTGCACCACCTTACTGCAGCTGTCACTGATGGAAAAGAAGAGGCTTAAAGTAGCTCCACGTTTCCTTCCCGTTCAACCGTTGGCTGGCAGGAGCAGTTCCTCCAGCCCTGTGCTCCCACAGCAGTGAATCAATAAATGTGGTTTAGCAACAGGGAGCCACCGATCATGATAGGAATGATTAAAATGTGCGTGTATGCACACAGCCTTGCAGACCAACCTGGCCACAGGATCAAAGCTTGTGCTCCAGGTTTCGCACTGGGGGATGAGATGTGATCGGGAAGCAACACAAGCTGAGGGCGCAGGAAAGAGAAACACTAGTCTGGCAAAGTCTGGGGCAAACGTTTCTAACTTGGGCTGCTCTTGGAGAAGAATGATCCCAGCGCCTGCTCTACGCACTACTCTGCTCCACGCTCTGCCCTGCCTTGAGCAACGGTCATCCTCCACATACATCCTTCTGCTGGTCCTCATTAAATTAGCACCTCGCTATTCATGGAAAGAAGGAGCAGCTTTGCTTGCATATTTTAATGAACAAAGACTTATTTAAGCACAGTCATTACAAATGAAAGTCATGTTGATGAGCTAGCAAAGGGTCAGCACTTTCTGACTGGGAACAACTGACCTTCTGCCCATACCATACTTGCTGATTTCTCCCACTGAGAAAAGCAAAGGACTATCACACTTGCCTGCCCACACACAATAGAAATGATGTCACTCTCCCCAAACACCGATATTTTCTTGAATCACCTACTATTACTGACCTTAAGACCACCCCTGAATAAACAGAGAAAAAAAACACGCCACAGAAAACAATGTTAGAAACTTAACAACAGTACTAAATCTGCTGAACATTTACTGCTGGCCTGAATAACTCCAGATGGTCCAAAGAGAATATCACTTTTTGATCCTTCAACTTAATACTCAAAACCACAATTAAAGCCCTGAATGTCAAATTCTTAATGATTCGCTTACTCTTCAAAATTCTGGCTAACTGTCTACACACTATGACCCTTTCAGCTATGAATCCAGCTCTTCTCCCAAGCTTTATGAATGTGTACTCAACTGGAGATGTCTACTGGGAAACAACTGCTTTTGCCATATGATTGTCCTCCAAGTAAACAAAAAATAAACCAAAACAAGATTTCTCACATTGGTTTTTTTTCCAGTGTTATAAGGTTCAGGCAAAGTCATAAGCATGATAGTTTACAAAGAATACACCAAAAAAGCCCACATAACACATAGAATTATATTTTTAATCAAAACTGCAAGCAGTGTATGGGATTCACCAGTTACCAAGTAAAACTGATTTTTATCTCCTGCTCCCCTTAACCTTCCATACATGCCATTTGTTTTTCATAAAGGAAATTCTGAGTCAAAAAAAAATGGTTTGTCCAAACCATTCACAGTTTTCCTAGACACAAGACTAATTCTGTTCTTTTTACAGAATAAAATCATCATTTTTCTCTTACCTTTCAAGTCACCCAGTACGAAGGTACAGTAATCAAAACTCAGTGTTAGGGGAATGTGAGGTGGGTAGAGATTTAGCAATGTACATCACAAAATGCACAGTAAAACTACAACAATGCTTTGAACAATATTCCTCTAACTTCAGGGAAACTTTTCACTGGCTTTACAAATCATGCCATGCACCACAGATGCTTCAAAGTTGACTCACAGTTTATACAGGGAAGACCAAACTGATCTCATTTTCAACAAACACATGCACAAGTAAATGCAGACATATCCTGCTACTGTTTTTACTTTGAATGTTGCAAGACCGAGCAGGTTTTAATCTGTAACTTTTTTCATGCATGTTGCTCTACAAGCACAATGCTATAATCAACACCATCTCTGGATGATGGCAAGGTAAGATAAAATCATCACTGCAAAACAATTCCCAGAAAGTATCTAGATCCATCCTAATTGTCACATTTTATATATGAAATCTAAATTAAAAAAAAAAAGTCAACATATTCTAATATATGTCTATAGGTTCCATTAAGAGCAGCTATAATCAGGAGGTTTTCCTACTGAAGTTAACTGTGAATTATGCTTAACTAAGCTGACATTCAGTCTGCTTCAGTTCTTTCTCAGCCTTTCCTACAGACAAAGATAATATTTTTCCTTTTAACACTTTCATCCATATTTACACTTTCATACATTACTATAATTACTGGATGGAGGACATGCCTCTATAGAACTTTAAATTATTTCAAGGGAATTGCTCTATGTCTTTAAGAGGAAGGCAGTCTATTGTTAAATTAATCATTTTATAATGGCAGATTAGAGTTTATAAATCTATAATAGCATTAGTGTTCTTTCATGAGATCCATCATAATTCCAGAGCTTTTCTATTTTTATATGCACTATATTCAATTTTGAGAAGGCATATTCAAAACAACAGTATGACATAATACTTTTGATAAATTTGCTATGACGTTTCTCCTGTTGTAACCTGGATTTATGTTTACAGGCCCCAATTCTCCACAAAAACATACACCTAACTTTATGCACCTAGGCAACTACACAGCCATACGTTAACTTTATGTATGTTTACCCATACTGACTATGGCCCTTACTCCCTTGATTGAGCAATACTTTGTAAGGGTTCAACTGTAGGTACATATTTTTAGTATGTAGAAAACTTAATTATTACACAATAATCGTATCACTGGCAACCTTGCAGCTACTGGGAATTCCACTTCGTAATCCACTCCATGTTTTACACAATTAGGATATTTTCGTTTCTTTTACATATTTGTTTTTCTGTTACTGATTTTGATTTCATTTTAGGAACTATACTATCTTTATAATATTCTTGGGTGCTCTCACCATGGGATGCACTTTTTTTCTTAGGCTTTTACATCTATATGTTATCCTAATTTTCTTCTCCAATTCTCTGCTCTCTTTCCTGCTGGTAATTATGACATCCCCTTGATCTTCTTCAAGTTGGTTGAAAATCAAGTTGCTGAATCTCTCTCTCTCTCTCAATATGTGTGTGTGTATGTACATTACAGCAAAAGGATGTGTTTCCTATTACCTACATCTACAAATATATAAAAGAAGCAGTATTATTTAAGAGATTTCAAACCACGGAAAAGAATATACACATAATATTACGACTAGGTTATTTTTGAGCTGTTGTCTTCTCTATTAATAGATTATATACAGCAAAACTTAGCAAAGCAGGTTTGAATATGCATCTTGTTCTAAAATTATTTGCCACCTATTCTTGGCCATCAGTTATCTGTTCAAATATTCAGAATATTCAAAACCATTTTCCACAGTGATTCTCTCCCCAGGCTTTATTATTATTATTTTTTAATCAAAAGATCCTCAGAATTACACATTGTAGGTTCCATAATTCCCTAAAGGAGACATAATGCATTTTTATAATCTTCAACTGGTTAATTTTATATAGATGTTAAACATTGTTAACTTACTAAATTCCAAAGGTAATTAAGATTATAAAGTTCCATATAAGTTATAGGTACAAAGTCAAGGTTGTTTAGGTCACAAAACTACTGAGTCAGGCCAAAACTACGTATCCCATTTTGGAGTCTATATAGAAAGCCCATAAACAAACTGTAAAAGACTTCACCATAGCAAAATCAGAATATGGGCTTTACAAAATTACCACTATGTAACCAAAAAACCCCTCATCTTTAGAGATATAGAAATACTTATTTCAAACAACAAATCTTTAGAAAACTATCCCATCTCGGCTACAAGGTTTTTTTACATTTGCCCAGTGTGGTAATGGCTATCAGTTTAAGAGGTGACAAGTGTATTATTGCTATTTTATAGCTATAGGCTATAGAAATCTATAGGCTGTAGCAAACAAGCCCGAGGTAGACTAAGGAGCGGTGAGATATTTCCAGTGGCTGTTAGGAGGAGATATAATGGACTTGCTATGACATGTGGCTTCAACCAAGTTATAAGATTTTACTCAAAGCAACCAATAAGGAAAATAATCTTACCCTCTACATTTTCCTGCTATAGTTGCTGTGAAGGTTGGTATTAATGCAATGGTAGCCAATTCTGCAGTCTGGCAGTATGCCCCAAACAGGACTGAAGTACCGACACTAGAGATCTCTACCTACCCAGACTCTGCTACTCTGACCTTGAAAAATGAGGCACAGTTCCCATTGAACCACCAAACACAGGAACACCCCCACTGCAGTACTTTTGGATGGAAGAAAAGGGAATGAATGCGTACACTCTCATTTGCATCCATCTATACCCAGGCTATAAGGAGAGAGCTCCAGTCTTTCTGTGCCTGATGGGGTCTTCCGACATACCACATTTATTTCCAGTGGGGAAAAGACAACAAAAACTATGCTTTTTATGTTTGTCTCTAAAATGCAAACAAACTTGACAGGAAGTCACTGGCTACAAATATACTCTGAGTGCATATTCAAGAACTATTGTAATATGTTTTTATTTTTACAGAACATGACTGGCTTACCACTGCAGGACATAAAACTTAGTTTTGTGTTTACACTGTACCTCTGATTGGAACTTGGATAGAGCTACTGTTGCTGCTTGGGATAAAACACACGCTGTAATATTGTTGACATTTCTCATGTTGGACAGACTGTAATGTAAATATACATTTTGCTACAGCTACAAATATGGTTTTGATAGATTCTCAGATTTTAAATTGATTATAACTCAGAACCGGTCTCTGCCAAAATGAGTTGATATCTCACAAGCATGTGAATGAAAAGTAGATGACAATAGATCAAATTTGTATCTGAATAGCTTGATCTAGTGGTTTATGGCATTGCAATTCTGCTCCAACCCTCCCACAATTTTCATATAAAGCAAAATGTCTCAGAGTTGGAATTAGTCACGGTATCAACATGCTAAGATTTTAAAAGACTTACAGAAGATCAACTACTCATAAGCCACATTTCACATTTTTAGGTCATCACAAAACTATGAAGTATGCAGCACTGTATATATTGACTTGGTTGATGTATACATTGAGTCATTATTAAAAGATAAAGGGTGGCAAAGAATGAGATATAAAATAAACATTAAGCCACAGAGATCACTTTTTTCAGGCCAAGAGGGCAACAATTTTCAAAGTAAACATAAACTTCCAGCTTACCTCTCCACCATATACTGAGAAATGTTGCATTGCTCATAAGTGAATCTCAGGTTCCATTTTGCCTGCAGAAACTACTCTGATTTTGCTCAGAAATCTATGTAATAAAGCTCTGCTCCTATTTCGTTCTGCCTTGTTACAGAATTTGGTTCCACTGGTACCAACTCAGTAACTTGATAAAAACAGCTCTGGACCACTCTCTGGCAGCTGGTCCATAAATTTAAGTATGAATAAAACAAACAGCAGCCCCCGCCTGTCGCCATGCTACTACTGACCACCAAGGAAAATGCCAAAAGTGTAACATAATCCTTCCAGGTACAACTGAACCATATTACCTTCTTTGTAGTTTTCTTCCTCAACGTCTCTCTGGTTGGCCTCCTTCTACATGCTACCAGAAATTTCAAGGTAAAGCGGAAGGCGAAATGAAAATTAAATTAAGCACATGAAATTTTAGCTAGCCTGATTCTCCTTCCCTCCACTCCCTTCTTTGAAGCCCTCTGCTCATTTCTGGATCAGTGAGTGTACAGTTCATCACCATCAGAAATCGTTGGCATGGAGATTTTTCAGTACTTGCAATGTCCCCACTCTGGGATCACTTCACTGTAAAAATAAGATTTGTTCTGTGTTTGTACAGTGGCCAAGTCCTGGCCTATAGCTGGAGCTTCTATGCACCACTGCAATACAAATAATGAATACAGTCATAACATAAAAGAAAAATAACTTTTTAAAAAGGTAGCCAAGTCTGATTTCTACACATGCCCCCCCGTTAGTCAATCTGTTCACAGCCTCCAGCAAAGTCATTTGTTTCTTGCTCAGATCTCCTCAGTGTTGGAGCCTGAGCTCCTCCTCATTACTGCTTGCACAGAGCAGAAAGGAGCAGGAAGAGTACATGGTGGCTCCTACAGCTATACGAGTGCATGCAGCATTAAAGAATTTAGCTCCACCCTAAGGCGCTCTGTCTTAATCTTTGATCTTGTTTCATCTGCTTATCCCATGTCTCCTACCTGGTAATTTATGAAAATAAATACATACATAAAAAGTATTCCACTACAGAATCAATGAATTTAGTAACAAAAAATAAACCACAAAAAAAAAAAAAAATCGTGTTGCCTCACCCCTACTGTGCCTCCTCAAAAATATTTAAAAAAATATTTAAATTCTTCCATCCTATAAAAAATATTTAAATTCTTCCAAAAATATTTAAATTCTCCATCTTTGCAGTCTGGAGCCTGCAAAATCTAGCAGCTGTCACCTACCTCAGAAGTGCAAAAGCATGCATAGAACCCTCTTGTGAGCCACCCTATGGTCCTCAAAGAGCGCTCTAGCACCAAGGCAGATCCTGGGATAGCTACCCACCTCCAGCCCTGCCTTGGGAAAGGCGCAAGAGAAAACCTTGCCTTCAGCAGGTTTACCTTTCAGCCTGGTTGCCCCTTTTCCCTGCGCCAGTGCCATCCCACCAGCACAGCTGGTACCACACCACGACAGAGCGGCAGCCGTGGCTCCAGACACGTGGGTACGCAACGCACCCCTCTGCACCTGCCCCCCAGAATCTCATTTCCAAGCAAGAGAAATGCAGACTAGTATGTGTGAGAAGCAATATATTTCTATTTTGGAAAAAGGCAGAAAAGCAGTTGGCTGGACTGAATTCTATTAAACAGCCCAAATCTAATTTAGATAGTGTAACTATGAGTCTGTGAAGCTCAACTGCAACCTTTAAAAGTTTTCTTAGTTTGAGTAGTATCATGTCATGCTTAAGGCCCTTCAAAATCCAAATATAATGTTACTTTCTTTTTTTCCCCCTTTTTTTTTGCCATGTGGCTCATAATCTGTTTTTCCTTATTAAGAAAACACTGAACAAATAATTCATGGAAAATTTGCTTGAAAGATATCAGCAAGTATTGATTAATAAACCACACGAATAATACATATTCTAATATAATTAATGAGCACACTGGTAATACCAAGATTGCTACTAAGAAGTTGTTCAATTTAAGCACATTTAAAGGCAGATGCTTCTTCAAAATGTAATGCTTAAATTTTCAAACTTATTTTTTTTAATTAACATTAGGCAAGCCATTTTTTATATCTTAGTATGGAATAAATCAAAAGTACCATTTTGCTGTGTCATATATGGAGTTCTCAGTTCATTCTGTATTGGAATAAATCAAGTATAAATCAAGGATAAGTCTGCCACATCAGACACTAATTGCTCAATTCATAAAAATAATATTTGTGAGTGAATTATATAGGTTTTGTGCTGCCCGCTAGTGCCATAGTAGGAAGCATGTTTCAAACCAGCTCCTCAAAGAAAGTACACGCACTTGGCAGCGATATGTTGGAAGGATATAACCAGGCGCACCAACTATGAACACAATGACCTGGAAAAAAACAAGAAGTTATGCTGCTTTATATTTGCTAAATGCAACTGAAATGGCACTGACAACAGTCTTTTCTATTTAAGAGACATGAAACCCTATTGGCTTGCTTGGTTTCCCAAACCTTCCTGGAATCAGTGGAGGCTGCAGGTATGTACTGCATTGGAAAAAACAGATTTAATCTCCACTAAATTGCATTAGTGGATAGTGGATTAGTCCATAGTTAGGCCCCAAACCTTCCTGTATTTCATGCCTATAATTCCGGTAGTCAAGATTGTTGACGTCAAATGCAGAGCATTTCTATGGGTTTGTAAACTGTTCAAATGAACATATTTTATTTTCTGTTTTATTCTTTTTGCAGTGATAAAAAAAAAATTGTCACTCTACCAGCCCAGCACCAAAGGGAAATTTCTTGCATATCTTAACTATGTTTTTTATGTAAGTATCTATAAACGTGACTTGATGTTTGAATATAAAAAAACAGATCTTTGGTTTACATAAGGAATATCTAATAAAATTTAAGTAGAAGTGATTTTTTTTCTGTGTCAAAACAGCATTGCCCACAAATAGTGAGTTGCATTTATAACGAAATTTGCCGTGCTTTGGGACGGCAGTATCTGGAGGGTATTTGTACTTAATGAGGCAGGGGACAATGGGTTAAAAGAATACAATTCCCTCCCGAGGGAAAAGTAGTAAAACTGCAAGTGGGAGTCACAAATGTGTCTCTTTTATGCCTAACTTTGAGTCACTTCATTCAGAGCCAATTCATATTCTGGTCCGCAAACAGAACTGACAAAGAAAAGCACCCTAATAGATGACAGAAATGCATCAAGAAATGATGTTCCATCATCACAATATTTTTACCATTATGTCATGAATACAGCAGAACAACTTTACCAAACAAAATACATCGTCTTAAATGTGCATTTATCTTCAGTGCACAAAATAGGCTTAATTTACATCTCTAAATATTTTTCAGCCTAACAGATGAATTCAGAAGGACAGTCTTGTTTATTCCTGAAAGAAAAAACAGGGTCCTTAAAATTGTATTTTATGAAAACTAAGCTACTCGAACAGTTTGCATTTCATTGCAGCCAGCAGACTAATGTTTATATTCATCTAGTACAGTCACCCTCTGCTCCCATTCTAAGCATTTACTTTTACACTTAGGCTGCTAAGTTTTGACAACGTCTGCGGCACTATCTGTTCACTCTGCAGTTCTTCATTTTGTTCTCCCCCTAACTCTCTTCCACTCTGTCTCAGTTTCACCCAATTATTTAACTAATCTAAAACAAACACATGCACAGTGTTCCTCAAAAATATCTCTCAGTGTATACTAGTCCAAATATATCAGCTTAGGGGACACAGAGCTTTTATTTATTCATTTTCTGGTAACTTTGCTGAAGAACTGCTTCTCTACAGCTTCCAGCAGCATGTAAACAGATGTGGTTGATGCATGGGAGGGATTAGGGAGAAGAAAAGTGACAGTCTAGCAAGTCAGAGCATAAATCACAGAAGTTGCGAAAGTCTTTCTTTAAAAAAAAAGAAAAAGAAAAGAAAGGAAAAAAAAAAGGGGGTATCGTTTGGAAAGGACGGGCAGGCAACTCCAATATTTCAGATACAACAGAAAAAAAATAAAAACAAAAGTCTTCATTTTGTTTTCAGTAACTATGTAGTAGGCAAACTTCATGCCATATATATACACTGAAAACATTTCAAATGTATTCAAGGTGAGGTGTGATCTGTGCTACAGCCACTGAATCACTCCTGTGAGAAAAGCAGAAATATTTAATATATATGCTTTTCATTTAAAAATACAGATAAATTTGGACTGACCAACCCCAAAGTTCTTGAAGAAACTTCAGGACATCCATGCAGATTTGAATCTCGTAAGCTGGCATGCACCAATTTTCCATCTTACCTCAAATCTCATTTATGATGAAAAACGCTCAGTGTCCACTGATTTGGGGCTGTGCTCAGCCCATCTCCTCACAGGGTTCACAGGAGCTGACTTTCAGACACTTACTTCTGCTCTTGCTATCTTCCTCTACTGCTTCTCATTGCTCTGGAGAATTATCTGATAGCAAGCTAAGTTTGCCAATAACCACAGCATTGATTTTTTGGTTTGAGGAGGAAAGAAGCTGTGGTACAAAATTTATCATTACCAATTTTACAGTGTTTTGTGTCAAAGTTATACTTATCTGCATCTGTCTGCTTGTGCAAGTTTTCCCTTAGAAGTTCTACAGTAAAATAGACAGTTGTTTCACCTACATTGTATGCAATGAGTAGAGAAAGTCTTGAAAGGATGACAGGCTACCAGCACCAGTGGTCCAGTGAGTCGGTCTTTGCTATGTCCAAATATAATTTTATACTACCTGCTGCACACTACATCTATTTGAGCACCTTAAGATTAAAAAAAGAGAAAAGAAAACAATAACAACAAAAACAGAAAGAAAGAAGAAAAAAGGATTCATGTGAAATGCATCAGTTTTTAATGATGAAGAGAGTTTCAAAATCTAAAAGAAGCATTGGATCAAAAAAAGGGGCCAGGGAAAGACTATTTTCTAGATAGGGATGAATTATTCTGGGACATGGTCCCCTTCAAGGGAAAAGTTAGCCAGGGATACTGGAAGTCTATGAATACCTCAAGGCATCCTAAGAGAATTCAGATATTCTGTCCTCAGAGGCCCAAGCACTCTCATGTACAATGTCAAGGTTCCTCCTGTAAAATCTGGAAGCCCACAACCAGACAGTTGAACAGAAGTGAGCACAATTTCAGAAGCTGGCCATTGTATTTTCTCATAGATACCAAAATAAAAATAGACCCACATTTACCCATTCTGGCCATGGAAAGAAACTCCAAGGACATTTTGCTGGCAATGGGGAGAATTCAGAGCTGTCTTCCAGCTGCACGGATCTGCCCCATGGAAAGTGGTGCTTTCTACCTGCTCCAGAGAACAGAGATTCCAACACTCCTCTGTGCCCCTCACCTCCTGCCTGATGATTGTAATATTACTCCAGATGCCAAAAGTAGCAGCTGTGCTAAATCCCTAAATTCTTGAAACTCCTGCACTTTAGAGATTCTCCTCACAGCAACCAATTTCCACTGTTTCTGCCTACTAAGTCTCTAGCCACCACATGGCCAAGTTGTCTGGCCCATTTGCATTAAAAAATAGTGAGTTTGTGCCTAGGAACTGTTCAAATGAGTTTGATTTTGTGCACACACTTTCTCTGTGATCAATTGTGGGCCAATTATGCCCCTTATAAGGAATCTTGAAGCCAAAAGCAAATTGAGACTTCATACCCAACTTGATCTCTTTCTCCAAACAGTTCAGGATTATCTATTGCTCTTCTGTATCTACAGCAATATTGAAATCCTGTGCAGTGTGATTTCTTCCTTTTATAAATGGCTCCCATAGAGATATGAAAACCGTTCGTTGATAAATGTCCCTTCTCCCACAGATAAAATGAAAGAAAAATTTCAGAAGCCTCTCCCTGCATTAGGCACTCAACCACTTATTTGTCAGTATGCTTCCCTTTGTCCAGCCCCAAAGTTAGAAGAGTGGTAGGGATAAAGTACCATTCAAATTGAACTAATGTTTGTAGGTAAAAGCTCTGTTCACGGTATAGGCTGTACTGAGATTGCACAGCAAGCAAGAATTCCTTGCAGATCCCAGATCCTTGCAGCCTTCCTTGGCTTTATCCATCATCGTCAGGTGTGATCCTAAGCAAAAGTTTATCAAAGTAACGCACCACTTTTCTGCATGCTGATTTTACAAAACTCATTCTCTGATGTTGTTCTACATGATGTCACCACACTGTAACTCACTTCATTTACAGTATCTGTTTCACTTCTACTCACAAGCTAATATAATTCATTTCTTTTTTTTTTTTAACTGCGCACAGGCTGCTAGACACATGTGTGCAGCAAATGGAATCTGAACTTAGCTTAACAGCCTCATTTATTCCTGATGGTTTAAATTATTTCATCACAATTAATGACACCCCCTCAGCTTCCTGTGCAGCGCTGCCAGATGTTCAGAGACCACAAAGCCACTCTCTTCTTTGACGGCTAGTGACAAGTCGTCCTCTGAAGGACGTTCCCTCAGTGCACCGGCCGGATGACACCTCCACTGCCTAGCACCTCTCCACCTCCCCGGGTAACCATGGTGAAGGAGCGGGAAGACACGGGAAAACAGCCACTGCATTAGCCAGGACAAATTAGGTGAAGTGATCTGAACTTGAAGGATCTCATCTCCTCCTATCGGGAGTTTCAGACCCTTTTTTTTTTTAATGAAAAAAGACAGACAGACACTTGCCATGACCTTCATAAGATGTTGACTTCTCCATGCTTCTTTTGGAATAATCTTTGTTAAAAAAAATAAAAAAAATAAAAAGAATAAGGGTAAAATTAAAATGGTAGCCACGTGGACAATAAATTCTTGCAAACTCCTACCTGCAGCACCATTTTCAGAAGCAGAATGCAAAAGACCCGAACTCTTGCATTCAGCTTGTATTTTTTGTGAGCAAAAGCAGATTGTCCCTTCCTTTTTTTCTGTAGAGGTGTTTTTCTTTAGAGGAGAAACCTTGATCTCTAAGATGGAAAAAAGTATAAGAGATTTTGGGTTTTTTTTTTTGATTGAGTCTGAACATTCTGAAAATGAGGACACGGCTCTATCTTTTAGGAGTGGTTGAAGAAGGTAACAACTGTGCAACAGCAACCCTGGAAAATAAGAAAATGGCAAGTGTGTTTCATTTTTAAGATTAAAAAACAAGCGTCTATGTTCCTGAAATTCCATCCAGTATTTTGAGCACATATGGCAGACATTCTATTGACTCTTTTTTTTCTTTTTTTTTTTTTTAATTTAAAAAAAATGCTGATCTGTGTCAGGGACCGAAGGGCTGTTCAGTTTGCCAAAAGCTTAGTATTAAAACAGAAAGGCCACCTGTGTTAGCCCACCCTATAGGAAGGTCAGGAGCTGGAAAGTCTGTCTGTCTGTCCCTCTCCCTCTCTTTTTGTTAAACATGTTTAAAGGCAGACTTGGAATGGAGCAATATCCCCCACCAATATAAACTCCAGATAGGAGTGCCAAAAAAGCTTTGTACATGAGTCTGATTATGTGTGTGGCCACTCCAGGATTATTTCTGTTACCTCAGAACTTACTTTCTCACTGAGATTGTAAGTTACTTTGGGGTAAAGTTTCTTAGAAATATTAAAATTCACTAGAAAGACTAGAGGAAAGGCACAATCTGTTTACAGGCTTTTTTTCTCACCTTTTTTTTTTAATTATTTTTTTAACTGTTTTTCAGCACAGAGGTCATGATTGATGTTTATTTAGTTACTCATTATAATTGCTTTAGCAGAAGATCCTGTAAAACATTATGCTTTATTTTCAGGGGGAGAAGAGATTCATATAGTGGGTAAACAACAGGAACTCCTATGTATTCTCAGTCTTGCAATCAATTTTCTGCACACGCATACATACGCGAACATACATATAGTGCATATAAGTGTACAAATATACGCCACACACACACACACACAAACTGTGGAGTTAACTAGATGCATACAATCAAAAAAACCCCAATCCCTACTCTGAAACGCACTGAAACTTGTGGAGAGTCACGTGGATTTCATTCTGTGGTCTCCAAATGTTTTATCGGGAGTAGGGGGGTGGAGGAGCTGAATAAACTTTAAACTCTCATGTAGGGATGTATTGCCTGTGTGTCCCTGGCAGATGTGGAAAGGAGATGAAATGGGCAAGGGAGAATCGAATATCCCATCACTGCAGGTTTGCAAAGGGGAAAGAGCACTGCAAAGATCTCACATCTGGCAATCATTTGTCAATAGCTGGAAAGAGAACGGCAGGAAACTTTCTGGCTCTTGTGGAAGATGAAAAGACAAAAACCATGTGTCACACATGCACAGTGCTGGTACAATGACTACTACATTTATTCCTCCCCACTCTGCTCCCCACCCCCCCCTTTTTTATTTAATGATCTTCAGATATACTTTACTCTGTGGTCAAAAATCATGCAGTCACTTGACTTGTTAAAGCTGCAGTGTATGTACATTTTTCAAATAAACCCCAGGGCTGATGTTAGAAAATCAAAATCATTCAAGCGTAGGCTGCCTGGTACTTTGGGCAGGAATCCTTGTGGTTTAGTCAATAAACAGAATCTAAATGAAAGACACCACAGTAACTAAACAGTAATGTTTTGAACAGTTCTTAACCCCCCCAAAAAAGAGAGAGACAGAGACAGAGGCTGACCAAGTGTCCAGATACAATGCTACCAAATCCGTAGGGATCACTTTACTGCACACAGCATCTGTGTTTGAGCACAAGGTCACTTGCTGTGTCTAAAAGGGAAAGTATTTTTACATAGGCTTCTTTTTTTAATGCTTCTGTAGTTCGGGGTTTTTTTTTCATCTATTTATTTATTTATTTATTTTTATTTTTATTACCTTCCAGAAAGATTCTGTTTACCACAGGGAAACTAAAAAACAGGAATCACTTTTCCCCTCGTGATCTTCAAAGCCAGATCTGACTGTCTAATTCACAGCTATCACACTGTACAATATTGTGAAAATTCCTAGG